>JAJJMC010022364.1:282254-352554 GCA_023531435.1 Papaver californicum | reverse complement strand
GCGATATTGAACTGAAACAGAAACAACACAAAAAGATTAGCAATAAAGAAGTAAGAAAAGAAGAAGAAGAAGAGGTAAACAATACTTCAACCACCCAAATTGTTTGTGATTCAGTGAAGGAGTCACACTGCAGAAGGGGCTGGAGGTGGAGGCGGAGGCGGAGGCGGAGTCGGGAGTCTGTTGCTGAAAAAAATGAAAGAGGATTTAGGGTATGAGAGTTAGGAAGGCTTATATATGAAGGGTAATGGAGGGTTTAGATTATATCTATCAAAATCTAGATCAACGGTCCTAAATAGTCGGTTTTCCATGGCATAACGGTTCGGTTTTTGGCCAAACCAAAACCGAAACCGTGACTACCGGTTTCTATACTTTTTTTCCATAACCATTCCATTAACAAACGGTTCGGTTCAGTTTTGCCCTATTCGGTTCGGTTTTGCCGGATTTCCATAGAAACCCGTTACCATGAACAACCCTAGCTATAGTTGCTCCGGCCGTGCTTCTGAGAGGTACAACTTCAACCCATTTGGTGAAGTACTCTGTGGCAGTGCGTATATACTCATGTTTCTTTGACGAGGATGGATTTATTTTTCCAATGATATCTAGTCCCCAATTGTAGAATGGCTAAGGGATGCTTACTGAGTGAAGAGGAAAGCAATGTGTGTGAATGAGATTGTCGTGGATTTGAGATTGATGAAATTTTTGAACAAACGAAGTTGTATCATTCTCCATAGTCAGCCAATAATATTTCCATGGACTTGGAGAAATAATTTTATTTTGCCATGGTGTTCTCCTTTATGCACTTCTTTCAGAATGGTATGAATATCTTCTTCTGCCAGACATCGCAGCAGATTGCCGCCGAAACTCTTTCGGTAGAGTATTCCATCGTGAAAGATAAATCTCTTGGCTTTTCGGATCAAGCGTGCTGCTTCTCATTTTTCTTGAGGCGTGATATTATCTCGAAGGTATTTTATAATTGTTGTGGCGGGATTTGACAATTGGAGCAAGATCCCTGCAATAATCGGTATTGGGCCTCCATGGTGGGCCAGTAATACCCAAGACGTTGGATACGTCTATACAAGGTTACCACTAGTGTTTGACCGCACATCTGACGGTATACTTGATTAAGTCTCCCTTGTGCTTCATCATCCCCCAGACATATCGACAAAGAGTCATCTGAGTTTCTATGATATAATATTCCATATAATAAAAATAAATGTTTTAAATCTTTAAGACTGACCTTCCCTTGGCTATGCGAATTGCTAAACTCTTGGACAATAGGCATCATTCAGTCGTTGGCTTGTTCTTCGTGATGCTTGTTCATCCATGTCGAGGTCATGGTACATCTTTGCACAGTGAAGGTTGCCTCCGAGTCTTCGAATTGTAGTTTCGAGGATAGAGTTTCCAAGCAATCAGCGTGTCTGTTGTTGGTGCACCCCGTATGTACGATCTTCGCCTCGGCAAAGGGGCTAGTGTTTCTTCCTTGAGAGAATATACACCATTCATCTGGTTTACTAGTAACTTTGAGTCTCCCCTTATTTCGAGGCGTGTCGCTCCAGCTTGTTTGGATAGTGATAGTCCCAGTAGAAAGGCTTCATACTCGACAGAGTTGTTGGTGCATTTTTAGTCCAACTTGAATGAATATGATAAGACTTCGCCAATTGGTGAACTAACACAATACCGGCTCCTCCAATGTTGTTGCTTGAGGTAGCAGAGTCATCGAAGTATAATATCCAGGCTTCTTCTTCAGCAAACGAGATATATGGGAATTCTCCGGGTACGTCTTTATGTGTTGTAGTATCATCTTCTCCTAGAAAAGCTACAAGTAGGTCTGCGACTGCTTGTCCTTTTATTGCTTTTGGAGGTACGCATGATATGTCAAACTCTAACATTTGTAGCAACCGTTTTGTCGCTCGTCCTATGATAGCAGGTTTTGATAGTAAGAATTTTATAGGGTTATCCTTAGCCATCAACATTACCTTATTCGCTAGTAGGTAATGCCGAAACTTCTGAATAGCATGTACCAAAGATATATAGACATGCTCAACCTTGGGATACCTCAACTTTGCATCTCTCATTGTACGACTGAGATAATAGATGGGACATTCAGTCCCCATGTCGTCTTCTTAAGCTAATAAGGCTCCTATGGCAACTTCGTTGAAGGCTGTGTAGATGAGTAACGGCTTTCCCGGGGTTGGAGATTTCATAACAATTGATGATAACAGTAATTGTTGGATCTGGCGAAATATATTTTGTTGTGTAGACGACCAGATAAAACTTGCGTCTTTATGTAGCATGGGTGTAAATGAAGCAACAAACTGAGCTAGTCCGGAAATAAAACGTCTAATATATGATACCTTTCCCATAAATCTTTTGAGCTCCGTTGCACTGTGCGGGCTTATTGGACTCAATCGTACCACGTAATCCTTTAAAAAGTGTTCTGGATGAGTTATTTCAGCTTCACGGTTTCTTTCCCTTAAATCAAAATTCAATCAAGTAGAGCATTCAATTCCGTTTTTTTATTTGCGGAAAAGAAGTTTTTTAGTTATCGGTAAAGAAAAAAAAGAAAGAGTTCGTTTTTATTACGGGCATAAGATCCATTTATATTGTAAGAAGAATCAAAAGTTTCGGATACTTACTTTAAAAAAATTCCTCTAGAGCTGTATTTTATACATATAATTGGTGCTATATTCATGATTAGTAATCAGGAAGTTTCGATCAACAGGCGGTGGTGGCATGGTGGTGATATCTTGTGTTTTGGTCGGGTCCACCTTGATCCCTTCTGTTGTTACCTGAAATCCCATAAACTTCCCGGATGAGACACCAAAGGTGCATTTCAGAGGATTCATCTTCAAGTGGTATTCGCGGAATCTCTCGAAGACTTGACGCAGTATGTCCACGTGGGAGGCTCTGGTTTTAGATTTTACTACTACGTCATCGACATAGTCTTCTACTCGCTTGTGCATCATATCGTGAAAGATCACTGTCATGGCTCTTTGGTAAGTAGCGCCATAATTTTTCAATCCAAAGGGCATCACTGTGTAATAGAAGTTCCTGATAGGAGTTCGAAACGCGGTTTTCTCAGCATCATACTCGTACATTTTTATTTGATTGTAGTCGCTATAGTCGTCCATGAACGAGAATATTATGTGTCCTCTGGTTGCGTCTACAAGCATGTTGATGTTCGGGAGAGGAAAGTCATCCTTAGGGAAAGACTTATTTAGATTCCTGAAGTTCACGCAACATCTCATTTGACCATTCTTTTTCTTGACAGGGACGACGTTAGCTAGCCATATGGGGTGTTGGATAGGTTTGATGAAGCTTGTTGCCAGCAACTTCTGAATTTCAATCTTAATTTTTTCCTCAACTTCGTTCCTGAACTGCCTAGGCTGTTGTTTGACTGGTTTGGTATCAGGATCGACGTGCAGGTGATGGGTCACCAGTTTACAATCTAACCCTGGTATTTCTTCATAGGTCCAAACGAAGACGTCTTGGTATTCTTTGAGAAGACTGAAGAGTTTTGTCTTCTCTTCTGGTGACAAGGATGAACTGATTGAAACAGGACGCGGATTTTCTTTCGTTCCTAATTTGATGGTTTCGAGCACATCAGTCTTACCGTCTATCTCGTCTTGTAATTTTCGTGGCACGTCTTGAACCTCTGCATGATATGTCTCTTCACTTTGGTTGCATATTTGTGGGTGAGGAGACTCTTGGTAGGCCTTCTCTGTTAATTGCTAACAACGACTGCAGAGGTAGGCTACCTTTCCCTTGTTGTCGCAGCTAGTTACGAAGCTATGATTCTCTTTGAAGGTGAAGGATTTGTGGCATAGGAGGTTCCAAAGTGGTATCCAGAGGGCTTGTCATTGGAAGTCGTTCCTGACTGCCCATCTCTTGCGGCAGAGGTTAATGGTTTGTCTGCTATCGATGCACAGTCAGGTACCGACATATTGTAGACTTTGTTGGATGGTTTGATGGCATCACCTTCTGGCTTGAAGAAATCAGCATCATATATTGGAGTGTAAAGTGACAGTGATGCTATTATGCGTATGATTTTCCCGTTTAACACTGTTTTCACGCATTGATCATATATTTTTTTCATGTAGCCATGGGTGTCCTAGTATCATGTGATACTCGGGCTCCTTCGTAATGACGTGGAATTTCACCTTGGACACGATATGACCTACTTGTAAGTTCAAATAAATATGGCCATAGGAGTTAGTGCGGTTACCTTCGAAATCCTTCATCACTATGGGATGCTGCATTGATGTAATTTTAAAGTGGTAAATAAAGATTCGTTACTCAGACTTGTGAAGATTGATTTTGATTTAATTTCTAAAACTAAAAGTATGAAAACTCAAATATTTTTTATAAGGTTGAGAGAAAACTGAGGCTAGGATTCCACTATTTTCCAATTTCAAAGTGATAATAATTTTAATCATGCAATTAAAACATTTTAATGTGATTCTAAATCATTGCAAAAATAGATTTTCAAACAACAACTGTATAACAAAAGCATGGAGCATCTAGGGACCTAATCCGAGGCATGCACCATCTAACGGAATCACAATTGCTTAAAAAAAATCTTTTAAATCAATTTTCAACCAAGGCAATTAATCATAAATAAATTGCATAAATTAATTAAATACATACCACATAATTGTTGGAAAAGTAGCTTCCTCCATAGCCTCAAAGAAGAAGTTTATCTCCTCATAGTAATGGCAAAATCCTCAAAAATCATTATTTATTACTCAAAAATTGCTTACAAGGAGAATATGATTGCACACAGTCGATTAGATACGACTATAAGTGTTGCTGGAAACACTTCAGCCCGTAACAGAAAGTACTTTGAATGAATATGCAACAGAAATTGAAGATTCGTTGCTGTAACGGCCTTTGCGAAATGTTTTGTGTCATTCAAGCTTCTTCAATGGCGGACAGCAGCAGCAGTTTCAACTGTTCACTTTTTTCACGCTGTTCTCTTGATTCCGAGCAATTCTAAGCTTCCCCAATCTCCTCTCTCCCTCTGGACACCTCTAAGCTTCCTTTATATAGTAATCAAAGCCTTAATCATCCTCAGAAACTTCCTTTAATTCCTTGCAGGATCACCGATCAACAATTTCCAAAAGAGAAAAGATTTTTCCTGATTTCATTTTTCTTGCTCCGTTTAGTGATTCTATGATTAGAAGAATATTTAGATCTTTCTTCTTTTCTTCTTATTACCCAAATAACTTGATTTCCTAAAACAACTTTGAGAAGATTTCCAAAATTAAAGCTTGTTTCCATATTCAAGCTATTTCCTTTACGTGAGAATTGTTCCCGCTAATTTTTTCATTTGAAATTTGGGGTGTGGTTGCCTTTAAAAAAAGTGTGGGTGCCTTAATCCAAGTTGAGGGTGCCTTTAACATTTCTCCAAAAATACCTAAAAAGCAATAAAAACCCATAATAAGTACAAAATCGAATACTAACAATATATAAAATTGAGATCAAGTCGGACACAAAAATGTGTCTATCAAATACCCCCAAACTTATTATTTGCTAGTCCTCGAGCAAATCTAATCTAGAAAATAAAATCCTAACTCACTTTCGCAAGAATCGCGACTACATTTAGCATATGTAATAAGCCGTTAAACCCCTAGGTGTCCCTAGTGGACGAGTTTTGTCTCCTGAGGGCTTACAAGAGGTATACCCACAAAAACTTTACTCCAGATTTTAGCGACTCGTGAAAAATTAAGGATAGACACTAAACAAGCTATTTAGTTGGCTTACTCAATTCTTCGGCTAGGGGAATCATTACCCTATATGAGTCTAATTGTTGTACACGAGTGTTTACTCAAGCATACTAAAATTCATATATAAGACAACAGAGCTCTACTTAGATAATCGTTTAACCACAAGTCTCAGAATCTATCACAGTTCAATCACATGAAAAGATTTAGAAGATGAACATGGAAAATATGAAGGTTGCACGTGTTGACTAAGGTGAACGGTGTTTCCCATATCTGTCAGAAGGTCATTACCAGGATGACACCTAATGAATTTGAGATACGCACCCACTATTCTTAAATTTTATACTAATATCAATTCAACTGGTCTATACTCGAGTTCCCATGGATCCTGCATTCCACGCTTGCTTAGGCGACGGAGACAGGGAGAACCCACACAAATTTCTAATAATAATTTTTTTTTTCATATATATATATTTTTCATAATAATGGGGCTTGATCTCAAACACTTTATTTCAACTTGACGCCGATAAAAATTTGATGTTGGGCCCCACCAAATCACTTAGAGAAACACAAATTTGCAAAAATAAAAACAGAAAGTGATATGGTAGTGATAGACTCCGAGATGTGGTGACAACTATCATGTTATTTCTAACACATGTACTCTTTCCTTTTATGAATAGACCCTTTCACTGGGTACACCAATTCCTATAGAACAAAAGCTAAGTTTCCATCTACCTAGAATGGTTGGTGTCACCCTGAAGTGTTCACAAGTTTCTAAATTCTAGAGCTTTATTATTTCACTAAAAAGTTTCCCCCTTACCCTCAAACTTAAAATAAACAGTGTCCTCAATGTTTCTAAATATGAATGATTAAGAGCATGAACAAGGAGAAACTTTTATCAATCGAAAAGAGCTAAGGAAAGATATTACCGTGTTTCTTGAGCATGGGTTACCTCCCAAGAAGTGCTAAGTTTAAAGTCTTCAGCCAGACTTAGAAAGAATTAGTCACCTCATAAAATCCTATAGCAATAGTCGGAACAACTGTGGGTCATCTGAATCAAATAGGGCTACCCAAAATAGAAGAAAACTGCAACATGCCAAGAAAATGAACAAACCGAGCACACCCTTATTTAGTTTTCTGTTTACGACAACTACTTCTAGCTGTGGTTCAGGTTCAGGCTCTATAACAGGGTCTAGATAAAATATTTTCATGGGGTGGATTTCTTCGCAGAAGGGATCAAAAGAATCAGGTTGTAGAGTCTGGAATAACTCAACTAAGAACTTAGAAGCACATAATAATAAACTGAATAATTGTGGATCCTTAAAGTCAATCAGTTTTGACTCACACAGTTGACTATTATGAAGGTGGTCATTCATAAACAAATGTGTCGATTCTAATTTCCTAAAGTAATTAGGTTTAGTCTCAAAACTTAACAACTGACACATTTGAATTTCCAACGTTCCCACATATGGACAAAAATATTTTGGTGGGAAAACAAAGTCAATCTTGGTACTACTGCCTAGGTAAACCACATCGACCAGAGGATGGGTTTTTATCAAACTGAACTTCTTTCTGGACATCAACAGGCTCAGGGAATCTAGTTTGAAGATTATCTTGTAAAACGGTAGAGGTGTATATGTCAAGTCCCAAGTTAGGGATCTTTCTAAGAGGTACAGGTAAAGCACATGGAGTATGATAGTCACCCCCAAACTTAAAGTTTTTGGTGTCTCTAGGTAGACCAATCACAATTTCCCTAATTTCTAGATCGTCAGATTCCCGAAGATGGTCAATTGCTTCCTCTAGGTTATAATCCATTGGTGCATCCTCACTCATATTTAAAATCTCTATGAGTCTATCGTCTTCATTAGAGACTATTGTCTTCGAATCGTCAGACTCCAAATCACTAGTCTTAGGATAAACCTGTTCCTCTAAACAAGAAATTTCTACATCGTCCAGAGCAGTGGTATCTCTAGTCAAATCCTCTTCCTGTTGAATAGGTGAATAATCATTAAAATTATTTGAATTTGAACTAGAAATAACACTATCATCATGAAGCACAATTGGAGTGACAATTTCTTGATCACTCTGCCCGTATATTTCAAGTTCTTCACCAATACTATCCTCATCATCATAATAATATGAAGATGTTTGAACCTCGTCTAAATAAGTAGTGTTACCAATTCTATCCTCGTCCTCTTGACCAGGTGAATAACTACCAGGGGTAGACTATATTGGGACATAAGATTATTTAGTTCAATCTGGTTCTTTGCAGCCATTTCTTTCGATCTTAATCGGATTATCTCATACTCTTCTTTCCTCTTCTTGCTATCCTCATCGAATTGCTTTGTACTTTCAGCTAGCAGCTTGAGGGCTTTTTGTAGAGGTGTAATAGGTTCATGATGAGTGCTAGGTTGCATTTTCTCTAAGGTATCTCTCCAAGACAAATATCTCAAAATTTGCTCATTTTCATGTTCATAAGACGGGTGTATGTATGAATAGTAATTGGGATCACCCTGGTATGAGTAATAACCTCTAAAAGGTTGATGATGGTCTCGATTACTATCCGGACCATGTTGATAGTACTGATAATGTCTATTTTGAAATTCAGTCTTATATTCATTGTATTGGTCCTCATAATACCAGTTCGACATTTTCTAACAAAAAGTTCCTAATAAATTTACAAAAATTAAGAAAATAAATCCTAACAGGAAGGGGTTCTAAACATACACAAACAAGGCCGACTCAACCAAATCAAACCTATTGAATCTAGCAAACAAAAAGCATGATGGCTCCACTTAGATTGTTTCTAGACCAGCTTCTATTCTTTCGAAAGGCAACTAGTTACAGTTTTAGCAAACCTCTTAGGACGATCTGAATTAGATTAAGTCGAAGAGAAACAGGATAAGCTCTAAGGAGCTTTGATAACCCTGCCTCTTTGGCAACGTTTCCCTAGGTTACAAGGCGGCGCTAATCAACTTAAAATAATCTTTTCGAACTTCGAGTTAGGCAACAAAGCAACCAATATAATCCTTTTGAATGATTTTCCAATAAGCTCGATACCCTATCGGTCTTCTTTTTAGTCAAATTTAAGGATTAGGTTCGCGTTAGGTAACGTGTTCCTAAGGCGGGCAAGAAGGAAACGGTGATGAAATCCGAGTCCTTATCTTGTATGGCCAGTTCTTGCCCTTTACTAGAAAAGTAAATCCGTTTTCAGTTCCTCAGCATATATGCATACGAAGGAATACAGTAAACCTACTTGCAGGGGATTCGTGGGTTGATCAAGTCTTACCTCCCGTTCCCGACGGGCGATGAATCGGTTGAAGTCGACTCGGGACACCAACTCCTGTGTCAGTGTGCGAACCCGAGGGGCCGAGACAATATCGTAATTGTCGTCCTTCCCTGTGCAATTTATATTTAATACTACCCTTCTGTAGGGTTAAAAATAATAATAAAGTCCAAAAAGTCCAAAGTCCAAAGAGAAGTGTCCAAAAATAAAAACAAATACAGAAACAATTAAAATCCTAATACAGTTTTCTAAAAAAAAAAAAAATCTAATTAAAATCTAATTTAAGAAAAAAAATCTTCGTCTTCTTTATCGTTCTTTTAAGCTTTAGCTTTTAACTCCAAGTCTTTAATCAATTAATATAATCTTTAGCTCCAATTTCTTTTTGATCCAAAACCTGTAATACAAAGAAAATACCCAAAGAAACGTAAAATAGAACAAAGTAAAAAAAAAAAAAAAATCTAACTAAACTAATTAACCTAAAAATAAAATCTAAAAGAATTTCTAAAAACAAGTCCGCGTCGGCGGCGCCAATAATTGATGTAATTTTAAAGTGTTAAATAAAGATTCGTTACTCAGACTTGTGAAGATTGATTTTGATTTAATTTCTAAAACTAAAAGTATGAAAACTCAAATATTTTTTATAAGGTTGAGAGAAAACTGAGGCTAGGATTCCACTATTTTCCAATTTCAAAGTGATAATAATTTTAATCATGCAATTAAAACATTTTAATGTGATTCTAAGTCATTGCAAAAATAGATTTTCAAACAACAACTGTATAACAAAAGCATGGAGCATCTAGGGACCTAATCCGAGGCATGCACCATCTAACGGAATCACAATTGCTTAAAAAAAATCTTTTAAATCAATTTTCAACCAAGGCAATTAATCGTAAATAAATTGCATAAATTAATTAAATACATACCACATAATTGTTGGAAAAGTAGCTTCCTCCATAGCCTCAAAGAAGAATTTTAGCTCCTCATAGTAATGGCAAAATCCTCAAAAATCATTATTTACTACTCAAAAATTGCTTACAAGGAGAATATGATTGCACACAGTCGATTAGATACGACTATAAGTGTTGCTGGAAACACTTCGGCCCGTAACAGAAAGTACTTTGAATATGCAACAGAAATTGAAGTTCGTTGCTGCAACGGCCTTTGCGAAATGTTCTGTGTCATTCAAGCTTCTTCAATGGCGGACAGCAGCAGCAGTTTCAACTGTTCACTTTTTTCACGATGTTCTCTTGATTCCGAGCAATTCTAAGCTTACCCAATCTCCTCTCTCCCTCTGGACACCTCTAAGCTTCCTTTATATAGTAATCAAAGCCTTAATCATCCTCAAAAACTTCCTTTAATTCCTTGCAGGATCACCGATCAACAATTTCCAAAAGAGAAAAGATTTTTCCTGAATTCCTTTTTCTTGCTCCGTTTAGTGATTCTATGATTAGAAGAATATTTAGATCTTTCTTCTTTTCTTTTTATTACCCAAATAACTTGATTTCCTAAAACAACTTTGAGAAGATTTCCAAAATTAAAGCTTGTTTCCATATTCAAGCTATTTCCTTTACGTGAGAATTGTTCCCGCCAATTTTTTCATTTGAAATTTGGGGTGTGGTTGCCTTTAACCAAAGTGTGAGTGCCTTAATCCAAGTTGAGGGTGCCTTTAACATTTCTCCAAAAATACCTAAAAAGCAATAAATAACCATAATAAGTACAAAATCGAATACTAACAATATATAAAATTGAGATCAAGTCGGACACAAAAATGTGTCTATCATGCATGATCTGATTCTGTGGGACTTGGGCCGCTTTGAGCGTCTTGAGTATAATAATATTAGCAGTCGTTCCTGTGTCGATTAGGGCTCTTCTGAATTCGAATTCCTTGACATGAACAGTAATATACTGGGCACGGTTGTGACCTTCTCCGGCCATCATGTCCTCCTCGGTGAAAGTGATGTTGTTCATAGCTGGGTTATCTGATATGATTGTTTTTATTTCCATTGGAGACGGCATCAGGTGTGCGTTCACGGCCATGTGGTTGAGAGCAACAAAGGTGTCGACACGTTGATCCTTGGAAAAGTGAAGAAGCTCGCACAAGTTTTCAATTAGAAATATGGCTTCCTGGTTCACTGGTTTTTCTGTAGTGGTGAAGCTCCCAATATTGTGAGGTAGAGAATCACCAGTCGAGAAATCTATCCATGGTTTCGTGGAGTCTGGGCATCATTCGAAAGTGCTACGACCTCCTACTTCTTCTATTAATTTGAAAAGGGAACAAATTAGAGCACCTACCGCATCTTCCAGTCTCACTAGAATTCTTGCTTGAAATTCTTGTCTTTGCATCAACTCAGCCAGAGTGATTGGGGTTTCGACCACTTTGGTAGTACTGTTAGTGAGACGTGGGTTGATGTTTCCATTGACTGCTGGAGAGGGGTTGTGCGCATCGTCATTGGTATTGACAGTTGAAATGTTAGAATTGGTAGTAATTGAATATGACCTAAAACCAACCATTTTTTTTTGGTAGATTGGAGAATTGATTTTCAGATGGTTGAAGAATTGAATTCATGAGCGAGAGATTGATCTCCCACTGGGGTCGCCAATTGTTTGTACCTGAAAATTACTCCTAGGAAAAATAATGCATTGTAGAAGTACTTTCTTTAGATTCGGAAATCAAAATCGTACAAGACAAGCGTGAACCACGATAGCAGCCGTTCCGCCCTGCTTCGGTCATGGGGAAATAAAATTGGTTGATTTTAGGGGAGGAAAGCAAAGAAAGTTGAAGGAATCTGTGTGTTGAATTGTGTGTAGAGATGGAGAATAACAAAGTTGTGAGAATGATCATCCTGTTTTGTGTTTTGAAATGGGCTAAGTAGCCTATTTATAGTGATTGGTAACACGCACTTTCCCTTGTAAAGTAGTGGAGGTAGTGGAGAGATGGAGTAATGGGGATTGTGGGGGTAATGATGTAACCGCCTATTATCCTTGGAAGTTTATGGTAAAATATTATCACATTACCTCTTCAACCACTTCAACTGTCACCACTACTTTGTAACTTCCTTGTCTTGGGATATTGCCACGCCCATGTTGCTGTAACTACCAGAACAAAACCCCATTTTTGATCATCCCATGTAATATGATTTGATGTCTC
This sequence comes from Papaver californicum, assembly GCA_023531435.1. Lineage (NCBI taxonomy): Eukaryota > Viridiplantae > Streptophyta > Magnoliopsida > Ranunculales > Papaveraceae > Papaver > Papaver californicum. Next base: position 340,397 of record JAJJMC010022364.1, on the reverse strand, counting down.
GTAGGAGTTATGGATCCATGGCTTCAAAGCCATGAGTCTTATTGTAAAATAATGCTACTAGTAGATCTATGCCGACTTACCACGGTAATGGCTTAGGTAATGGCGGTAGAGACGAAAAATGGTGCTAGCACGAGCAGCAAAAAATGGCACTGGCTTGAGCGAAGGAGAATGGCACAACAGCAGCAATAGGCGCGACAGCAGAGCGTGGCGCAGGGGAGGGCTAGCCTTGGCGCTAGCGTTGTTGGCCCCAACGCTGGAGATAGCGCTAGCGATGGCGTTGGCGCTAACGCTGCTGGCCTCAGCGCTGGTGCTAATACGTGGCGTTGGCGCTAGCGCTAGGCCTTAGCGTTATGGCTAGTGTTCTAGTAAGGGCCTTTGCGTGGCTTAAAAGCGTGGTTTTTGTTGCTAAAGCTAATGTTAGGGCTTTTCTGGCCTTTTTTGGCATATAGGCTTTGTTGACTTTGTTGCCTTATTAGTTTGACACTTTTGTGTTAGAAGTATGGCTAGGGCTTACTAAGGCTTGTACTTCTTGATGCTAGGGCTACTGCCTATATGCCATTTTATTATTGGCATTCGCTAATGCCATGACCATAACTATGGTGTTTATAGTTTCTCAGTCTTGTGAGATTTAATTTTATTAACAGTTATGCTTAACTTTTGTGCAGTGCATACAAAACATTTTCAAGAGATTCAACCGCGGAAGTTCGCAACTTGAAATTATGCTTGATGCGACTCTACAATTAGATGGTATGCATCTAATTAGCGTTTTCATTCACTTTAGCATCACCTCTATTCTGAATGTTCGCAATTTCGTATAACCATAATATTTTGTTTTATACAAATAGTTCGCATGGATGCACATGAAATAACGAGGATTTAATTGATTATAGCTTTGAAATTTCGATGGTGCATATATATGCAAAAAGAGCTACATGGCTAATTTAGCCAGGAGCTGAATATCCCTTCTCGATTTTCTTATAGAATGTAGATTCATAATTCTGATGCTTGATCAGAAATTTATATATTTATTTCATGCTTATGAATCTAGGCAAAAGCGATGATAAAGCTTCAGGGATACTTTAGCCAGGAGCTAAATGTCCCTTCTTAATTTTCTTCTAGAAGGTAAAAGCGATATTACAATTTTCCCCTTTGTCAAAAATCTACCATCAATAGAGAGAGCACCTCTTCGATGATCCGGTGTTTTTTAATAAATAATTAAATAAACTACATACATTCTATAATATTTTTAAATTCGGACTCGGACTTGGACTCGGACTCATGCTTTTATATAATACTAGTACTTTGGGATTGTGAGGACATATAGAATATATGGTAACCACATTCTGTATTTTTATTCATTACCCCTAAAGGAAATTCGGAGTAAGGACCTTCAAACTCGAGGCGGACATTACACAACACTTAGTTTCTTCAGTCGTTTGCTCTTCTTCATTGGGAAATATTGATTCGCTTTAGACTTCGACAACCGCGTCTTTACTTCAGCTGCTAGTATAAATTTCTTTTTCTATATTTCTTTTATTTTATGTTTCCTTCTTTCTTCTGATGGCTTCTTCTTCTTTTCCTATTGGAATCCCTGCTTTAGATGTTCATTTTTCGATGATGTTGATGTTGATGTAGAAAATAACGTTTGACCTGAGAATCTTTATATGATGATGCAATCGCCTGCAGAAAGTTTGGAGAGTGGTGTTTCTTTTTCTCTTTTATCTCTCTCCCATTTTTTTAAAACTGAAATAACGAAAAACCTAATCGATCTCCTTTGTTTATGTTTCTTGATGCAGATGTTCCTGAATCTTCTAGAGTTCTTGGCGGAGCTGGATCTCCGGATTCGACTAATTTGGCGGATTAAACTGTCGGAGCATATTTTGAAATTGATGTTATGATTACTAAGCTGTGTGGTTATTTCTCCTTTGGTTGCTGGTTTATGTTCTAGTGCTATAGTGAATCAGATTTCCGTTGTTAAGCGTTCTTTTGCTGATAGTAGTGTAGGCTCTTCATCTTATTTCAAGTCTTCTGTGAGGACTCCTTCTAATATCAGTGTCTTTGTAGAGCATGGTTTTGATCATCATACACGTGATTTGAATAATATTGTGGCTCCGACTATTACACCGAATATTCCCCCGACCTCTGGTGGTGAAGGTCTGGGGATTGCTCCAGTTGTTGATGGTGAGGGTCCGTTTCTTATTGAGCTTCCAGATACTCTCCATACTTATCCTACACCTGGTAATCCCCTTTCTTCCGCGGAGGTGCTGAGGTCTATAGATGATATCCAACGGCGGATTGGTTTTGCGAATTCTCTCTTCTCTTTGACTATCTCTGCTATGATATCCTTGATCCCTGGGTACTTGACTTCCGCTTTTCAACGCAAATGAGCTTGGTGATGTACTCACATGCTGATTATGGTATACTTCTTCCATTGTATGATCCCGTGGATCCGTTCTTCTTGTATTTTCTTCGCCATCATCCTGTTAAGCGGGCGTATTTCCAGTATCATCGCAACTTTTGGAGTGTTATTCCTGAATATATGAAAAAGCGACTCGGAGGGCATCTTGATTATTCCGTCTAGATGTTTAATGAGATGATTGCGGATGCCCAGGAAGTTCCTTCTCATATTGGCATTTTCCTCCGGTTGAGCTCGGTGCGTGCTCCTTTGCCTTCTTTGAACCATTTCAATTCGATTACGAAGGATGGTGGTGAAACTGATAAGCAGAAACAGATCTTCATCGTCCGCGGTCCTTGTCTTTATAGTTTATCTTCTAGTGGTGAGCGCCTTGATGGTGTTCTCCGTGAACACAATCCGATTGTCGATTATCTTCGTTTTGGTCGATTGTGGGTGCGTAATTTTGCTTTGTACGTTCCTATTTGTATTTACAGGATATACGAACATGTCCATGTCTTGGTTTGCTTGCTTCCTATTACTGCAGAGTTTGTGTCCGCTGTTTTGGATGCTCCGTCTCCGATTGACCTGACCATTCTTGCTTTGGCTGTTCGGAAATCTCATAGGAGGCGCTGCTCAAAGGTAAATTTTTACCCTTGCTTGCTTTTAAACCGTGTTTCTGTTTTGATGTATCCTCATCGCATGATTTTTTACACAGCATTCTGATGGTTCTCCCGTTGTTTCTCATCGTCGTACCCCTTGCCTACTCGTGCTCGTGCTGCGTCAATTTATTTAGGTTCTTCCGCTTATGTCACGATATCCTCCGGTTTTCATCAGGTTATCCTTTCCACGCTGTCTTTGTATCCGCGTGTTGTTGCTCTTGAGGCTCATGTTCGTCTCCTGCTAAGTTAATATCAAGTAATTTGTTTCTTTAAGTTTTTAATTAATGTACTGATTTCAAATAATGAATAAACTAATTTTAAATAATTTATTATAAGTTTTATATCTTGTGTAATATTTATTTGAGTTTGAAGCATTCAATATGTATGACGTGGAGCGCAATGGCTAGTTCATCTAACAGCTCTCAATTCATCATATATATATATATCTGCACTTCCCCAAAAGAATCGTTATTTGTGTCTATATATGCGGCTATCAATTCATCCCCTATATATACCATAATATAGTAATGTTGTTTCTACGATTTGAAAAAATAAACACATAAATAGTAGAATTATAGCCTTAGTTCGGATTGTCAATCGATATCGATTTCCGGTAATGAGATTAGAGCGAGATTTTTCATGGAATGATGAAGATGGAAAGAAAGAATTTCAAATACAAAACTTGTTTTCACATCCTTGAGGAGATTCCATAACCCGTTTGAATTGTTAATTTGTTTTCACATTCTTTATGTAATGCGTATTTCACGTAATGAAAAAACATCACTTCATTGAATACAAACAAATACTAACTAACTATTACATCTTAATCACTAAACTAACCAACTATTACATCTTAATAACTAATATATCTCGGTTGTCTGTTGATGATCCATAAATTCGGTCATGTTAAAACCTCCAGATCCTTATTCTTGGGATAATTTTTTGGATAGTTTTGTTGCGGTTCTTCCTAAAGCTTTTTGTTTCTTGTATTAGCTGCATTGAGGTCGAGATTGTCAATTGGATTTCCTATGTTATCATATGAAGAAAATGATGAACTCGGTTCTGAATTTGGTGTGAAGGGAGAAAGAGAGTATGTTAATCTTTCAGGAACTTGATCCATATTTGCTAGAATCAATGGATTATAATTGGATAACACTTTTAAGATACAATAATAACTTTTGTATTGAAATTGTTTTTCGTTTTTGTATTCAGTCCGACCGACACTTTCCTTCCTGTAACTTACAAAAAAAGAATTTATTAAAGATCACATATAAATTGAAATTATTTTTTACAAAAATTGGACATGTAATATAGTTTTTCTTACCTCATCAAATTCGATTTCACCACTCTTTCGAGCTCGATGGGTTTGCTCGATCTGAGCAACATATAAGGATACTTGTTTATTAATTGTAGCAAAATTATACCGACAACCCATCACTATCACGATCGTTTCCTCTTGAAATTTTTGAAAGATGTTTTCCCACAAATTAAGTGTTGCATGTTTGAGATGCACCATTGATACTATCTTCTGTGAAATGAACATAATTTCTGCAAATACTTTCATCTTCGGCTACTGTAAATTTTGCACCACGGATTTTGAGTCTAGATTAATTTCCTGATTTTGAGATTAGAACATATATGTGTGAGATATTGAGGTGTGGGTTGAATTGGATATTTATAGAGGGATCGAATTTGGACAGTTGGATGAGATGGTTGTTTTGCGATGGAGTTTACGTCACGCGATAGAGTTCATGTCCCGCGACATAGACTCTATCGAGCGACAAAGACTCTATAGTCTTTGTCATGATAAGAAAACCGACGAATATACCTGTTGATAGTGGATTTTTTACACAGGAAAAAATTAAAAATATTTTTTTCTTGTATCAGAAATATCGAATTTACAAGTTTATTTCTGGTCCCGTATCATAAATATGAAGCATGTATTTCTATTTCGCATTCCGTAAGAGAATTGAAAATACAAATTTTGTTAATAGCTACATGCACTTTATACATATCGTATAACCTTTCTACAAATATATATTCGCTTAGTATCAGAGTTTTACCCGACTGAACTTTCGATATTCTATGTATATACAAAAGATTATATTTATATCAATTCAGAAGAAGATTTTGTGTCATCTTCTCCTTTTGCCTTATTCTCGAATAAATGCGTGTTCTTAGATGGTTATCCACTTAATCGAATAGCACAATTTAAACCTATACCAAGTGCAATAATTCACCAGACGAATTCCTTGGGTGTCAATAGCCGTGATTCGGCTAAAAAATCCAATTTTGCGCAAAAATAAGAATGCACCAAACCTAATGTGCATGGCTCTAGGCTAGTACCAACGCCAACCCTTCTTGTGCACGACGCTAGGACTAGTCCAGCACTAGAATCTTTATGCAGGACGCTGGGACTAGCCCCAGCGCTAGATCCTTGTGAACGACGCTGGGCTGATCCCGACGTCAAAACTAACATGTGTGCGCTACCTACCTTACTCTAGCTTGTGCGTTCTCTGGCCTATGCATCTCTCCAAGATTGTGCATATATCAAGCCTTCGCATTTCATTAGCCTCCGTAGCTTCCTATCTGGTGCATCTCTCATCCAAGCTTGCACGTGCACTTCTCCAAGCTTCGAGCATACCCTGCATCTCCAAGATTCACACATTGCTTGTACGGCTAAGCCTTGAGCATCATTTGTGCTGCGTTGGGCTAATCCCGAAGCCAGATTACTTCTTGGAGCTAGCATGGTGGTAGTTCCCAATTGTCGTGGCCTCCACGATATTAGCCTTATCACTCATATGTGCATTCTTCGGTATTCCTACATGCCACTCAAGTACATTGGGTACTGGATGCTTCGACTTATGCACCAAGCCTCTGATAGATGCTAATTAGTATCCTTAATAAATAACCAAAATATGGCATATTTTACGAACAAGGTTTAATGGTGCCATCCCTGTGCATAATTAGCAAAGATATGCACCAAATAATCATCGAGATGCCACCTTTTACAAAGCGATGCCACTAGCGCAAATCACTCACATAGGGGTCCCACGAACCCATAATACCAACATATCATGAGTTGACACTTTCTGCAAAGATATGCCATATGCTTATATTTCCCACGTATCATATCATCCCTGAAATCATGCGTGATCACTCAAGACTAATTGTATATCAACGAGGGTATCAGGGTAGTATTCGTGAATTGTTTCTCCCCGACTCTAAAAAGTCAATGTAAAGATGTTATTGTCATAATTATATCTTCATTCCTTCATGGTGACTCATCGTATTGCACTGATGACATGAAATGCTTCACTGACCATGGGTACCCATCTTAGTCAACTGCCAACATCTGTCTTAAATTACTAAGAATGGTATCACCATACCCACGATTAGAACTATTAAGATGCAATGCTTAGACAATGTCGAAAGGTATACTCTAATTGACTTAATGAATTACTGGTAGACTTTTAACCTTACTAGACTTGACACTAGTAAGTCTACTTGATTAATTAACAGTATGTGCATACTGCCTAATTAAATAATTAAGTCATTCACATGAACTAACCATCAATTTTGTGAGACATCAAACATGTCACGGGAGGATATTTATTAGAGTATTGGTCTGATGGTCTACTACATGTGCGCTGTAACTGTACACTCATGATGAAAAAAAAAATCAGGTTGTGTGAAGGTTGTTGGGGGAAGGAGTAGTGTGCGTATGGTTTCTAGAGTCTTCCATACAATCATGGGCATAACTTCAACCACGTTCTTCACTTCTCCACTTCTTCCGAGATCATGTGTGTGACTTCAACAATATAAATAAATGACTTAATCTATTCCAAAAACGGATCTAAGTTTATCGAATTCACAACAGGCTATCATAAACAATTATGTCTTACATACTTGAACTCAACTACATCACGCTCTGATCTCATATTTCCCTGCTTTCCTTCTGAAGATTAACCCTTATCCTCCTTTTTGACCGAAGCAAGGCGTGAACGACCATTTTTTGGTTTAAGCTAGCCTTGTACGGTTTTGATCTCTCGTATTCATTACGATCTATCCTTCAATTTTTATATGTTTTTACCTTAAGACAATATTTGTTTGCAACTAGTTCGCCCATTTACCATGTCCATAGTGACTCCAAATGGATAAATTGGATAGTTTTCCCATTGCATAGGACTTGGCCTAACAAGGTTCAACCCTATAACCTCAAGGTGCTCGGTTACATTATCATTTTTTTATATATAGAAATTAATGTGCATTTATATATATTTAGAAGTGGTGTCTGTATTATGATAAGACAAAGGACGGACGAGATCGTCTGAAAAATACAACAAACGCTGGGGATCTAGTTTTCTATCTTATGATAACACATAGAACGAACGAGATTCGTCGGTTGCCTTCTGACGACTATGATTATGCCTCGGTCCAGAAAATAACTAACCTCTGCCATGACCCATCTATAGCTATAGTTAACCGGTCCAGGAAATAGATTTCTGGATTATTCAATTAGATTTCCTAATACGACATACGAGATTGGTCGGTTGCCTTTCAACAACTTTTAATTAGATTTCCTAATCTAACTATGTTTCATAATTTAATTACCTATTTTCAAATCTAATTATATTTATTAATTCATAAAAATTCTTTAACACTAATTCTAACCGAGACACCAGGGCCTACGACGGCTAAACTTAACATAACCATGTCGGGGCTGTAAGCCCCGACCAACCCTAAAACTGAACTTCCTCCGCCGTAGGCCGGGATTTATAATATAACAAAACGTTGCCTCTTACTATGTGACAAATCTGGCCATTGAAAATAGGTCGTGTACGACAGGGATCGTCTGATTCGAGAGTTTGTCTGTGGGACAAATCTGAGCGTTTATCTATATTCTCAGCAAACAATGACGACAGAGATTGTACCCCATCCAAATCACATGAAATCCGCGAGAGATAAATCTGAATATTTAGTTTTATAAGACTATTTTTATAAGATTTTTATAAGACCTTATATGAAGGAATGTATGGTGTGGATTTGATGGGTTGTTGTTACTTACACTATGAATGACTTTTATAGATTGCGACGTCTAGCCGCTGGATTGGCGATATTTAGGTTTGGACGACTAGAAATTTATTTCGTAATTTTACACCTGGTTTACACATTTTCATAAATCTTGAACTGTTGAATTTTTGGATACATTGGGAACATCGATATCATGGATAAATTTTAAAAATAGTATGTTTATCTTTATTTTGGTTATATACAACAATTTGAAAAAATTACTATACTTCTCTAGTGCTAAAAACTGCATCTTGCCTGAATTTTTTGAATCGTTTTTTCCTAATAAAATTACTATTTCCGTCATGTTATACAGATGGAGTTTTTGTTTTTGGTTGTCCATCTATATAGGCATAGTTCTAATTCCTAGGAAGTTCTTTCCATGTATACCCTTATTAAAATAATAGTATTATATTTAAACTACATTAATATATCTAGTTTCCATATAAAAAATAAGGATAATATAAAAAAGAGGATAAATATTTATAAAATCCATATAAATTTTTTAACCTAAGATATTTGACTTGTCTGTCTATATAACTTGACTGAAGGAATAACATAAATTTTTTTCGTTTATTTTAAGTATAAATATAAAAATTCTCGATCGTATGGAAATAAAATATTCATTTCTAAATAAACGAAAACGAGAGAAACTATTTCTATTTAAAAAGTCTCCTTGTGCCTTTTCACACAATCCGGCATATAAACTTTCTCCCAAAACCGTAATTGCCATTCTCTCTTTTACGTTATCGCCTCTTTACCTCTACCATGTTTTCATTCTTTCTTCTCCGTTCTAGACTATTGATTTATTTATTTTTTTGTTACCTCCCAGGTGATAATACATAAATCTCCAAGATATGGGTGTGCCACGGGTTTACGCGTAAGGTTTGTTCCTGTTCTCTATCTGTTTTCTGTTAACAATGCCTTGTCTAATTTAGGGTTTGATTTCGGGTTTCTTATGAGGCAAAATTTAGGGTTTGTTACTTTTCCCTAATTTTGATTTGGGTTTGTTACTTTTCTTTGTGACCCTATTTTGTAACGGTAGGAATTGATCAAGAAGAAGAAAAGAAGAAAGAAGTCTTCTGAGAATTTTCAGGTTAATTCTGTCATCCCTACCAATGATGACACATCTTTTGTAATAATGGTGTTCAATATTTCCAAAAATTTAAATAAAATACTCCCTCCGTTTCTAGAAAAGTGTTACTATCACTTTTGCTGAAACGGAGGTAGTATCATGTAGTTTAAATTTTTCACAATTCGGGGATAATTTTATAATTTGGGCATCATTTGGTTTGGTAATTAGGGGATATGGGCTATAATTAGGTATAAAATAGGTATAAAATTTGGTTTGGTAATATAAAACAGGTATAAAATTTCATGTAATGTCTAGGGGATATGGGCTACATTGAAACTAAGCTACAGATGCTATTGCCTTAAGAAAGGGAAGGGGAGGAGGGGGTGTAGCTGCTGCAATTGTAATTTTAACATTTAATATGGAACCTATAGTTAGTATTGTTTCCTGATTTCCTCATTCTGGTTTCCGGAATGAGCAGTGGGCACAGCACAGAGACCCATATTCTTGACCAATATTTATCCAAATTTATTTTTGTGCATAACGGCCTGGACTGGAGCTTCTCATACTCGGAGACCCATATTCTTGACCAATATGTAAAGTATGGTAGAATACTGGCCTGGACTGGAGCTTCTCATACTCGGGGTTAGAAACTAAGAGGTTTGTCTCTTGAATTTAATGATCTTTTAACATTCACTTACTTTGTCATAAAAAAACAAATATCAGAAAGTTAAACAGTGTTACAGTGTTAATTGATGGCATTGCTATTTTCTATTTCGACTTTCGAGTGTTAATTGATGATAAAAAGTTAAACAGTGTTACAGTTAAATGAGTGGTTTTAAGAGTGCCGAGAGAAATTTTGAACTTTTCCGCTAGAACCTTTGTAGAGATGTTGAGTTGGCTATGTGTTAAGTTAGCTGTAAAAGCTGTGTGTTTAGTGGCGTTAAGTTATTGGTTGTCGAAATTATACTAAGTTTTGGGAGAGGGAGGCGAGGCAAGAGAGAGGGGAAAAAAGTAGAATGTAATTAGGGATGCCAATATTTTGAAAAATACGATTTCGTGGAGGTCATATCTGATGTTGAAAGCAGCTTTTCCACAGAGATAGAGCTGGATGTTTGTTTCTGATCATGACGATTTGTACAATTAAAATGATGGGGATGCAACCTAGGCTTTTGAGGCGAAGGTAAAGGGAGGATCGAATTGCTCATTCTGAATTTAGTAACGATTTTGTTTGTGATCTAAAGGCATTTTTAAGTGAGGGAGGCGAAGCAAATAGTAACCTTGGGGGTGTTGAACCTTCTAAAGACACCCATGAGCAGTAACTAAAACTTTCAATTATAGATATCTTGAGGTAGCTACTAAAAATTTCAGTTCTGCAAACAAGATCGGTCAAGGTTCTTCTGGTTCAGTTTACAAGGCTTGCAATCTAACTTTGTCTGTTTTCCCAATTCTCATGTTTGCCTCCCTCAATTCATACTTAATTGTATGTTGTACAGGGTATGCTTCCCAATGGGATGATGATTGCAGTGAAACAACTTCATAATAAACCAGACCAAGGAAAGCTAGACATTTCAAATAAAGTAAATATTGTTTCTACCCTGCGACACCCAAATGTCGTTAGATTATTTGGTCACTGTACAGATAACGACCAACAATCATTAGTATACGAATACATGGAAAATGGATGTTTGGATAAAGCTTTATCTGGTAAATGTAACTCAAATACTATTATTTGAACTTTCTCATCTTTTGAAAACTGTTATTTTCCATTTACAAAAGACGCGGTATTCCCTTTTCAGGTCCAATAAATTTGAAGAAGAAACTTGCCTGGCCAGCAAGAGTTAAAATTTGCAAAGGAATAGCAAACGGTCTTGCATTCCTACACGATGATGACTCAAAGATGCAGATCGCCACGGAGATATTTCAAATATTTTGCTTGATAAAGATCTTAAACCCAAATATTTGCCACTTGCCGGCTACAAGGAATTATCTCCTGTTCCTGCAACAGTACTACCACCTGGTGCAGCTGCGGCACTATAGTGTATCTTACAGTTTTAGAAGGTAAGCTATTTTGGATTCCTAAACAATTGGCAGTTAAGACTGTCATGCATTACCCCATTTGGCACACTGCCTCTATAATCATTTGGTAGTTTGATGACATTGAAGAAAAAAGAGCAATAGCTGTAACAATGATGACAATAAGAATAAGTCTGTTAGATTTTGGTGAATGTTTTGATATTTATCTATTCACCATGAGTAGCACAGTGATCAGTGATTAGATGATGAGTAGTACAGTCGGATAGTTGATTCATTCAATTGTATAAAGTTTCTCATAAGATGCTTACTTGTTTGTCTTTTTTCTCCGGTATGAACGATAGTGTAGAGGTCGATTGGTGCCGCTTCTCTCATTCAAATACAACTTGGGTGATTTTTTTTATCACTTTCAAGTCTTCGTTAGGTCTGATGAAAATCGTTGATTTTAAACTTTTTGATCATCTTTGATTTTTATTTGTGATGAAAATTGTTGATTTTAAACTTTTTGATCATCTTTGATTTTTATTTGTGCCGGTCTTATTGATGCATAAGAATAGAATATTTTAGTGTTGTACATATTCTTACATTAATTTACATTTAGGTAAGTTACATATGAATATGGTGAGCTTATACTAAATTTTTGTTTTGTCACGTCTGACTCTCATCTTAATCGTTTTTGTTTTCTTACGACTTGCTCTCTATCATAATCACTTAGTATACGTAGGAAAGGGCAAGTACGTGGAGCTGCTTAGTAACCAATCAGCTGGTGTTGAGCTCATTGTGGAGTTGGTTATTGGTAGTTAATATCTATCAAACGAACATATTAATCCATTTGATTGCAAGGTAAGCCAATCAGTTAGGCTGAGATCATGGTGAGGTTTCCTTAGGTTGATTACTGTAGATTGCAACTATAAAACTGATAGAAGATGATGACAGTTTAAAAAGAAAATGGATGGCACACTTGATTTTTTATTTTCCTTTTGATCATATACCAGTAATTAAATGGTTAGCTGGAACTATATATGTATTTAAACACAAAAAATCCTTGCAATTTTGGTGGATTCCAGATGTGATGAATGCATGGAGAATTTTGTGTTCAAATACTAACTGCAAATGCAAGAATACTTGGGTAGTGATGAATGCAGTTGTGGTGGTAATTTGTTGTACACGGGAGAACCACTCCTAACTGCTCATGGTTAGTAGCGTTACAGGGTTATTTTATTATTTTATATTTTTTTTATGTAATTGGCCAATTTGATTTGCTTTTTTTGTTGTATTATGTAGAAAGTCAGGGTCGCTGGTAGTTGCTGGCTATTCCTCCTGGGAAATCGAGAAACGGTATGAGAAGCATATTCACAAGATCCGCTAAATAAGAATTCTGAAACCATATGGAATTAACAATGTAGCAGTAAAAACATTTGCAAATGAGATAGGTATGCAGTACTAGATGCATCGAGTCATATTGAGCATGATAAATTCTTTTGTCAAGGGAATTTGAGTTGTGATGCAAAACATTTCTAGAGTGATCAACAGAATAGTGTATGATGATGCCAAATATTTCAGTAATCTATTAATGTCATTCTTTTAATATATTTCTTTATACGAATTTATATTATCAAGTAGTGGCCTTTTAAGCAGTGACTTTTTTTTGTTGCAGTATATATATATATATATATAAAATGAAATAAAAATTAATTTTTTTTTAGGGTTTCTATTTGTTTTTGAGGAGACTGGAATGTTAAATTTGAATATCCTACTATTAGTAAACAATTTGTTTCCAAAGAAATCTCTATTCAGGTTTTCCATGTATGTTTTTTACAGCGAGGAACTCAAGAAAGGCCTCACACTAGAAGTTAGAAAACATGTTTAATTTCTGAAGAAAGATATATCAGTGCATTTCCTTGATTACGTCTTCTTTGACGGGAAGCATTTTAGATGCTTTGCACTATGTAGAATTGACAATCTATTTTATATTAATATCGTATGTTTTTTTAGTGTCCCTCTAATGGTAAATATCAATACAACTATATAGTGAGTGTGATGTTTCATTTATTTACAAAAAGTTGGAGACTGAAAGAGCAGTTGAGTTGGCCGCTTGATTTTTAACGCAAGTATATATCTGATTTCTGAATAAATATATATCAATGTCTTAATTACATCTTCTTTGACGGGAAGCACTTCATATGATTTGCACTATTTAAGTTGGCAATCTATTTTATATTAATATCATGTTTTCTTTTTGAGTCTCTAATATCAAATATCGATACAACTATATATCGTGTGTGATTTTTCATTTAACTACCAATAGTAATGATGTTGGTAATTTTCAAAAGTATTTTCTTTAAGAGGATTTCTTAATCTTCGACACTTTAAACAATACGTAATTGGTGAATTTGGTTCTAAATATTAATCTACTAAATGATAATAGTTATACTATACAATCGTTAATTTGGATCTCTTCTGGGACGGGTGCGAGGCGATGCCCCGCCTCACCAAATGGGGTCAATTCCCATCATACCAAGTGCGAGGCTCGGGTTAAATACTATTTTACTTTTAACATTGTTTAGTTCTATTCATGTTAACTTAAAATTATCAACTATTTAACTTTAATAAGATTTACATATAGTAACTTTTTTTAGTTGTATAGCTTTCATTTTAATTATTAATCTATTATATTCTAATTATATAGTAGTTTATCGGAGCTCTCTAAAAAATGGATGCGGCGCTTCGCCCCACCTCAATGAACATGAGAAAACGTCGTCAACCATTTATATCGGACCGGGGCTAAACAGTGTAAACCAGATACGAGGCCTAACTGATTTTTATACTAAAATTATCTAAAAGATTATATAATAAGAACTTATTGCATGTTTCTACCCGATGTATAGCACGACGTACGAGACCTAACTGATTTTTGTACCAAAATTATCTAAAAGATTATATAATAAGAACCTATTGCATGTTTCTGCCCGATGTATAGCACGAGAACAAAGAAAAACCAAAATCTTCTTCACCACCACCAACTTCTATATTGAGTAGTAAATAGACATCTTGTACATCTTCATGGATCGCTTACTTACCAATTCATACGCTAACTTTGACAACTATTAAGTATTAACTATTGCTGATATTTACTTGGCTGGTTTATTTAAGAGTTAGGGGTTATTTTACAGGTACATTGTATGGAAAAGAAGCATAGTATATATATCCCAAGGAAGTTCCTGATAGTAAAGGGTTTTGGATGTAACCGAATAAAGCATCTCTCTGCTGTACTTGGCGAGATTCATGTCTATGGACCTTAGTGGAACAAATAACCATGCTAGAGTGTCATGTTTTACATGTATATGTATATCTTAATAATACTCCGAATGAAGTTTCCAAGTTTCATTGAAAAACACATAACAGTTGGTAAGGTTTCTTTCTTTTGATTTTTGGTTGTTACTTGAATTCATCCATTTTACATGTTCGAGGGTATCAGGGTGCATTCAGTTTCTTGCTTGGGGATGCGTGTTTTTGCTAATGCCATTTTCCCTGGCTACTGCTCCTAATCCCTAGTTGAATCTAAGGTATGTAAACACTAGAGTTTGCAGTAGACAAAAGTTCCCAAAGTCTATTTTACGTTTTTCTTAAGTTAGGTGTTTGTTTAATTGTCTGAGTGAAAATACTGATTTTGTAGTTGTTCTAGTTGTATTCATGAATCGAAAGTACAAACCTAACTATATGTGCATCTCGATATCCAACAACAACATAATTAAGGAAAAATTGAAAAAAATTAATTTTCCTAATTTAATGGTTAGTTCTATTAATTATTACACTTATGTTGTCTTAATATTGATGCATGAATCGTGATGATTTGTTCCGATAGTGCGGAGTAGTGGGCTTCCTTCGATAGAGCCGAAAAAGACGGTAAGCTTTGGTTTTGGTAGTTTCACTGAAACATTTGGTGGAGTACTTCCTATGCATTTATGTGCATTTGTCATATATTTTGTTGTTTGTGTGGGTTGAAATGATTGAAGCTGCTGAACCATTAAGAAGGGTTGAAAGGTATCAAAAAGATAGTTACTCTTTTACGTCTTTTTTGAGTCTGTCATTCTCTGTGATTAACGATATCTATTTATATGATGCATGTATTCCGACTGTGGATAAGTTCAGAAGAAATACTGCACTACGACTGGTATGTATACGTCGACTATGTACATATCCTTTCTTCGTTTCTTTTTTTTATTCATGTTAATTGTCAATATCATTTTAGAATTTCCTTTTTAGTGTCTTGGCCTCTACCTAAATCCGAGAGGAAAAATGAAAGTTCCAAATGTAGCTTACAAAAAAGTCTTGACTGATAACACCAACGAGAATCCTGACAAGTTGCAAAGGAAAATTTCACATACGATGGTCTCGGCTCCAGTCAAGGAAAAAGAAATTGGGATTCCTATAGTTGAAGTGGATAGAAGAACTAGAAAAATAGAGCTTGAGCACCTCATCGATTTGGAGAATATGGATACAAGTGTCACTGTATCGATTATGTTTCATAGTGTTGATTCCGTTCATGTTGTTTCATAGCTTTTGTAGTACGTGAACTTGATGGATTCTCACATAGTTTTACACCTCAGTTGACCCTCTAAAGCATCACTTTTTCCGACCAAAGTTGAACTGTTTGTCTCAAGTTTTCTCTCGATTGTTGACTGTAAATATTGAAGGTGATTTTTATAACTGCAAACCTAAGAACTGATGTCAATGTGTTCATGGTGTAGAAGAAGTTTACGGAGAGGTACAAAATGAAAATATATGAATGGTATGTATTGTATCAAATTCATATTGTGCAAGTATATGTGTGAGGTTTATACAATTAATTTTCTTAGTATATTAAAAGCTGCATTGAAAACCCAAATTCATCAAGGATTGAATTTCAATAAACACGAAGAACGTCATTACAGGTTCTCAGTTTAGATGATCCTTGAGATTCAAAACCTCACAATTTGATTAGGAATTTTAGTTATTTCAGGTGGATTAACATGAACTTGGGTTGGTTCCATATTTTGGTATTTAGGAAAAAGTGTTGAATTTTCCATTATATTGGTTTTATGAATCGTATTTGGGAAATTTAATTCATTTTCATCTAAATGATCAAGAGTGGGTTGCGTGGTTTTTTCCTAAGATAATGAAATTGTTGTATGATATGTAATGCATGCAGAAGGATGAGGTTGTGAATGAAAGTTATTATGGGAATATGATAGGGATGCACTAGTGGTAGACTGGGATTGGTGGTGGGAAGATGGTATTGGTGCCTGAGATTTGACGTTGTAGTGCTGAGTGAACTAGGTGTTGCGCAGATGGGTATGCCAACATTAATTTTTTGATAATGAAGTCATGGGAGAGTCATGTAACTCATTGCATAGTGGACGTAATCTATTTCATTGGAAAATTATGGTCATTCCCGGTCAAATTATTTATGTTGTCTTACAATAACATCTCTTACACCGAGTAGCAATAGTTGTGATAGGATAATAATCCAGGCAACTATAACCACTAATAAAAGTCTCTCACAACGTTATGCAAAAATGGGCATTCTTTTCTCTTAGAATTCATGGATTGTCATAGATAATAAAGAAAGTAAAAAGATTTGGTGGAGTAAGAAGATGATGAAATCAAAGTTTTATTTGACTCTATGACCACGAGGATATATAAGCTAGAGACATAGAACATAAATCTACTAATTACATCAACCTGGGGGGCGGGAGGAAGATCAAATTTTAGTTGGTCTCATATTTATTTGTTTTCTTCTAATTCTTAATAGATAAGAGATTGTTGGATTCAAATTATTAATAAATTTTGTCGAGCCCCATAAATAAATTTTTATCGTTGGTTAAGATATTAGAGAATTATGTAGGAGTATCTTGCAGCGAGAAACTCAAGAAAGGCTTCACATGGGTAGTTAGAAAACAAGCTTAATTTTTGAAGAAAGATATATATCAGTGCATTTCCTTGATAACATTTTTTTTGACGGGAAACACTTCATATATTGTGTTTTTTTAGTGTCTCTAATATCAAATATTGATACAACTATATATAGTGAGTGTGGTTTTTTATTTAACTACAGGGAGTTGGAGCCTGGAAGAGTATTTGAGTTGGCGACTTGATTCTTAATGCGATTATATGATTTCTGAAGATAAGTATATAATTGCATTTCCTTGATTACATTATCTCCGACGAGAAGCACTTCATATGCTTTGCATTATTTAGAGTTCGTAATCTATTTTATATATACTAATATCATATTTCTTTAGTGTCTCTAATGCCAAATATTTATACAACTATACAATACGTGTGATTTTTCATTTAACTATGTTGGAGCCTGAAGGAGCAGTTGAGTTGGCCGTTAGATTTTTAACGCAAGTATAAAATATGGTACGTAAGGCAGGTGAGTAGTGCATAACGGGTGAAGTACAAACATGATTTGGCCGAACCGGAGAATATTATTATGATTTTGTTTTTTTACTTTTAAGTTGCAAAATTTAATTAATCAGAGATGTTGCATATGTATTCTAAAATCTAGCATGACTGGAGGTAATTATAGTGTTACTTTGAGCAACAGATTTCAAAAGTTGGCAATGTCATAAACTACTGATTGATATCAAAAGTTTGTGTAATCTTTCAAAAGTGTTTTCTTTAAGGATTTCTTAATCTCTAACACTTTAAACTACATAATCGATAAATTTGGTTCCCATTGTTAATCTAATAAATGATAATTGTTATTTTCATTATAGATTACGTGTGTTAATTAGGACCCTTTTGAGATGGATACGGGATAAAGCCTTTAATGTTGAAAGTAAAAGTTAATTGTATTTCCACGTGTCAAAATCACTGGGTGGAGTTAGGTAGATGAATCCAACACCTCGGACTACGGAGAATTCAGAGATTCTCAGCATCTAAAGTGAAGAAAGTGAAGAAAAGAGAGATCTTTGCAAAATAGGAAAGATTTTAATTTTGAGATTTTCATTAACATGAGATTTTAGTAATTTTAATGTGTCCTGGAAAACTGATAAGTGTAATAGCCCACTCACTAAGCGAGCAGTACCGGTTATAACCGGTAAACCTAACATTGTGTGACCGGTTTAACCAATTTCACTGTCTTAAATAGTGGAGTTATATACTTTCTTTTGGTCCTTATTCTTCCTTAAACAGCAAATTCCCAATTCTCTACTAGTAAAAAAAAAAAACACTTCTGTAACTTAAAATCCGCATCGTTTGGTTTACAGTTGAAATCAACTATTACCGCCTTACTACCCAGCTAAAACCAGTTGGTGTCTCAGTTTTAGAAACAGGTATTAGTCATTTTTCTTCAGCTGAAAACCACTTTTTTCTTGCTCAGTAAAGTGATCCCCTTTACTATAAACAGGATTTTAGACATATCTTCTTGAAGTTTGAAGAAGATCTGTTGTTAAAGAAGAACCAACAATGGCAAAACATTTCGGATATTTGTTAAAGAAACGAACGGGTAGAGGATCTTGCCGTGGTAGTTAAATCATTTTTTTCCCATCTGATTTGTTAGATTTGATTAAATAAAAGGCAAAGATGAATTCAAGGTTTAAAGAAACGCTTAAGTGTCTTTGTTGTAACAATGGATGGTCTTATGGTGTCTGTTGGCGCGTCAATCGTCAAAATTCCATGTAAGCTTAACTGCATTGTATACGATTTTTTTTAAAGCATTTGTTGGTTTATGTGGTTTTGTCCTTTTTATGAGTTCTTGGCTCGGTTTGTCATATGCGGTCATTCGCCAAAACATGTGGTTTTTGATTTTATTATGGTCTTTTGATTTCTTTTGGTTATTACCCTGAAATTTTTGTGATTAGTTATGTAATTGAGATTTGACACAAAATTATAACAGTGTCTTCCTTATCCTTATGCTTAGAAAAAGTAGGTTTGGAACATATTTCATGGGTCTCTTTCGGATTTGTATAATGTGGAAATAGTAATTCTGCAAATGGTTTAATTAGTTTGTTTTAATTATATATAATTTTGTTTGCATCTCCCACATAAAATGTTCTCAGTTACACATATGTGTATGTATTGCCAATGTTCTCAATTATTGGGATAGTTATAACCCGTTTTCCATCTTTGAATTAATCTAGTGAATTGGAATTGGACTTGAAGTTACAATAATGTTGAGTTATTAATGTTATTAGTGCGGAAACCCATCTGAGTCTCATATTTTCCCTTGAATGATCCTATCAGTGGAGAAATTAGTTAAAAGGTTAGATAACTGCATTTGGGACTTTTTCTAACCATAGCGAGATACTGTTGTATTTTGTAGGGTGCTAACCATTGAAGACGCATACTCTGAAGAGCAAACTGGAATGGTTATTGAAAAGATGCTTCAACAGGTTCATATGCTAGGAGAAGGGTATGCTTGATGCATCTTTTATTTATTTATGATAATCATTATAACTCTGATGGCTAAATTGAAAACAAAGATAAAGGTACATCAGGAAGTTGGAGTCTAGTTTCAGGCCAAAATAGGAATTGGTTATAAACATATTAGTTGTTGCACGTAAATGCGTGCTCCTGTTAAGTATTGTTTACACTAACTACCTCTTTGTAATAATGTTTATTTCAGATAGTGTACTATGATGTAAAATAATACAACAGCTTTTTTACGCGGATAGTTGTGTGTATGTTTGTTTTTTTCTTTTTAGAATCACTGGACAGACTGCTTTGACTGGGAAGCATCAATGGATGTTTGCAGATACTTTCTGTGGAGAGTGGGGTCCCACGGTGTTAGTTGACAATCAAGATGGTTTCCAGGTATTTCATGATATTCGATTGAGCTCGTTCATCCTACTGTCTGCAACATTTTTACCATATTCAATTACATATTAATATTCAAACTCCTATGATGCAACATGCACTCCCGAGCTGGTAGAACAAGTGTGTAGAGACTTTTGGACATCCGACTCAAAACCAACTGGCACGAGTGAAGTTACCTAGGATCTTATGCGTTTTACCTAGGCACTCATCATGCATGGGAGACTATTCTCAGAAATGAGATTGTTCTTTCATCAATGCTTTTCTTTTCAGTTTATAGTTGTGCATAGAACTAATAGTTGTATGCTCTTAAAACCGTTAAAAAGCTACAATAATGGTCCAATATATCTGTGCATACTTTAACTTGCTTGTTTTTATACAGGATATCTCTCAGCTTCACCAACAATTTTCATCTGGAATAGAGGTACATGCTTGATTCTGTAAATTAATCATGACTTGGAGCATATTCCTCTTGTACACTTTTCAGTCATATCGTTTTCCCCTTTTTTGTTGCATTACTCTTTTAGTTATTCTATTCCCATACATTTATAGTCATGTCTCATAATCACTTTCACTTGATATTATTTGCAGACAATTGCTTTAATTTCTGTAGCTCCACAAGGGGTACTACAGTTTGGATCCACCCGAAAGGTTAGTAGTTGAAAGTACAGTTATTATAGTTTTAGGATCATTTATGCAAAACAGAAAATCACTTCGATATTTCCTTATATACTTGACTGTGTTCCTTACTAGCGTTTATGAGTGCTTGTTTACTTTAACACACCTTGATGTTTTAGTGGAAGAATTATTTATTTAATTAATGTGTTAGTAATATCATCAAACCATCTTTGACTTTTACTGAGAGGTGGAGCTGTTTTCTTAAGTAGATTCAGAGTATCTAGTGTCCAATCTATTGGAGACCATAAGCTATGTTGGAGTGAGTAACCGCAGGCGCAGGTTTTTGGTTTTAGATTATAATGCCTTCGTCTGGAAAATAATAGAAGGAAAGAAGAACTATTCCATATATGGACAGTTTTTGACACCAAGCCGGTATATTTCCAAAAAAAGTTCTACGCTTTTTTAATGCCGCTTACAGATTGTTATAGATTGATAATAGGACTAAACTTAATTAGGAGGTTGCATCATTGGTTAAAACTTCCTGTTGGTTCTTGTTCCTGCAGATTATGAAGAACTCCGAATTTTTGGATCAGGTTACAAACTTGTTTCAGCATCCGGAAAATGTTGAAGGTGTTCTCCTCTCTGGAAATGCACCATGTATAAATGATGAAACATATATTCCAATTAGAGGAGTTGATTCCATGCTCTCATCAGAAACTGCCTTTACTAATTATTGGAACATCAATTCCATGCCTGATGACCTTAACAGCAAAAAGCTGATGGGGAAAACACCTATAGTGGTTCCTCTTAATACTTTCTCTTTCGCTGGGTATCAGATGAACAATATGAACCCCATAATATATAAATCCTCTCTGAACCCTGAAAGTCAATTCCAAAATGGTGAAGCAGGTCAAGCCATGTACCCCACCCTGAGTACGTGGTCAAGCAGGCTAACATCATGTGAGAGACAAGTGATACCTGAAATAAGAAAACAAGAGAGTTCAATTGCAGTTTCTGGAAATCTAAATCATATTATTGGCATAAGCACATTTCAGGATTTTCAAGGAGATGCTATAACTCAATTTAACATGCATATTGGACAAAGTCAAGGAGATAATTTTCAGCAATCCTTTCCAGCAATTCATCCAAATATAAAACTTGTGAGGGGATCCACTAGCTTCAATGCATATCAAGGAGAAAATGCAGCAAATGATCTCTCCCAGTACTTTGTTCAATCACAAGTACATTCAAGCAGATCAGTTACACAAACAGATGAGAAATCACAAGCACTTGCCGTCACATCATGTGGTTCAGTTTTAGGAGATTATTTTAGTGGGATACACACAACAAATACTACCATGCAGAATCCCACCACTGACGGCATCAGTTCGCTAGGTTTGGTACCTGATGGAAAAGAGAACTCCCTTGCTATTCCCCAGCGATTCTCTTCTGATAATGACTTGTACAACAGTTTGGGTTTGGCTTTTAGCCAGAACGATGGGACTGAATGTTGGAATGATCTTATAACTTCAGGAGGAAGTGGAAGTCAGTCCAGTTTAAGTAATGGTACTTCCGAATGTGTCTCAGAGTTGGATGTTGGTTCCCTTCCTCCCGAGAAGCGACTGTGTCCAGAGTTTGGACTTAAACATCTACTAACCAGTGATTCTGGCCCTCCTATTTTCATTGATATACCTAGTTCAGAGGATCATTTGTCACCCACAACAATAATGTCAGGAGGAAATGCCTCGTTGTACCGTAGTAGAACTCAGATGGCAGCTATTTCTGGCATTAGTGGAAGTATGGACAGGTTGTTAGCTGATTGTGAGCTGCAGAAGATGTCCATATATGGAAATCAGAAAGAGGCTCCTACTAAATCCCAGGTAGGGGCATGGATTGGTGATACTTATAGCATCCATTCTGATTGTGCTGTGAGTACTCAACCAAAGAAATCTGAAGAATCGGTGAGAGTCAACAAAAAAAGAGCTCGGCCAGGGGAAAGTACGAGGCCAAGGCCAAAAGATCGTCAGCAGATTCAAGACCGTGTGAAAGAGTTGCGGGAGATTGTGCCCCATGGTATAAAGGTAATTTCGGAGTCTTGTATGCAAGTGATTTTTTTTATTACTATAGTAATTGAAATGTTAATACTCTTGTATCGATTTATTTCACAGTGTAGCATAGACGGTTTATTGGACCGCACCATTAAATATATGGTTTTCTTGCAAAGTGTGACAAAATGCGCGGACAAACTTAAAGAAGCGTGTGCGCCGAAGGTAACTCTAGTTCATATCTTGATTATGCTATGGTTGTCCTTAAAATAACAGTATGCTTAAACTTTATTATGGTGCCTCGTTTAAAGTGTCCCTTGAACTTGATTTGTGTTAGATTATCGGCGCTGAGAGCGGGGTGATTCTTAAGGACAGCTCAACTGGTGAAGGTGCTACATGGGCATTTGAAGTTAATGGCAAAACGATGGTTTGCCCAATTGCAATAGGGGATCTTAGCCCTCCTAGCCAAATGCTTATAGAGGTAAAGAATGCTCCGTATATTTTATGAAAGTAGTTTTCGCCTTTTTTATAACACTGCATTTGCATTATTAGCACAGTTATTTGTAATTCTGCACGACATAAATTTGAAATTTTGCATGTTAGAGATTAGGATTGCTTAATAGCAACATTTATTCTTCCTTCAGAGACTGCCAGGCAGAGAACATGTAATATATGACTATCTTATGAGACTCGTATACATTGATAGACAGATGTTTGCTACAATAGTAGCACCAATACTGATGGTGCTTTAGTGGATGAGAAAAAATTCTAGTTGTCTGACCTCTTTGACTCTATTCTATTTTGGTATGTAATAGATGTTGTGTGATGAAGGAGACTTCTTTCTTGAGATAGCTGACATCATTCGCGGGTTTGGCCTGACTATCTTGAAAGGAATTATGGAAGTTCAAGAGGATAAGATATGGGCACGCTTCATTGTTGAGGTAATAATTTTCCAATCCTGGATGAAATCTACCTTTTTTGGGAAAAAGATTACATTTTTTCCCTTATCTGAGTACTAAACCTTAATTTTCGTGCAGGCTAACAGGAATATAACCCGAATGGATATATTTCTTTCCCTAGTCCAATTTCTACAACAATTAGCAACTGGCGGAATTAACTTCAGCAGCCAATCAAGTATGGTTGGCGAAACTACAGTTCCATTTTCAAATTACCAGCAATCACATGTACCGTTGACAATTGGATTAGCAGATAGATTACTGTGATCATCTCATATCAACGACGATTCACAAGACCACAGGTGCCGCGAGCAATCCTTTTTAGGTGTCTGCCATGACTGGCATTGGGAAAGCCGTCAGTAAGAACGGATCATATAAGATTCTTGACTATAGAAGAAGTGTAGGAGTGATGGCGGTAAAGAACTGATCATAGCAGATTTTTTTATTGATAGAGGATGTTTAGGAGTGATGGAACATAAGTGGAAACTGGAAAGATAAGGGCAAGATCGATTTTGTGGTCACGGCTGAGAGAGGCAGATCGTTTGAGGGAGTGCAAGAAATTAGTATTTGCATTACTTTTGAGCAAGATTATATTAGGATTAAAACGAGGAATGGTCTTAACTGGCAAGTGTGTGTGGCGCGTAGTACAATTGTTTTTTGGGGAGGTATAATTTTTTATTTGGTCTGTTGGGTATATGATCAAAAGGGATTGTTTAGTTTTGTTTCGTTTTCTATTTGCTCCATTCGATAACTGTCTATATAAGCAGATAAAGCTCTAATGATAACTAGACCTAGGTTTTAATGGGATTGTATTCTTTTAGCCATTTTTTGGGTAATTCTTTTTAAGTGTGTCAGCCTGGTTTCATCTGCGCATACTTGGATGTGCAGCTAGTGTTAGGGGTGAGCAATGGAGATGGATGCGGATTTGGCGTCCAGTCCATTTAAATGGCGGATTTGAGATTCTCACCATGTCCGGTCCATTATCCATCGGATTTGACACCTGTGGACGAGCGGACAGGATACGGGTGGGTTGGCGGATTCAAAAAAATAAATAAAACGAAATAGGTAAATGTTTAACATATAATGTGAAATCATAATCATACTCAAATGATTTTTTACTTGCCTAAATTTTGATTCCCATGTAATAATTTCTCATTTTTTACATGATCTTACTTTGGTATTATTTGGTATTATTTATAGAGGAAGATGTAAATTTCTTATCCATAACATTTCTTATCCATAACAAAATAAATGAAGATTTAATGTAGGAAAAAACACAACCCAAAATAGGAAAGAATCACTGAAAGGGAGAAGTGGGAAATAAAGTTTTATAAAAAGACTAAATCCTAATTTATAGAAAATTATATATATCACCTACCAATTTCCTACTTATTTACCTCTTCATAATCATTTACTTCTCTTTTACTAATTCTTCGTAATCATTTACTTCTCTTTTACTACTATTCTGTATGGTGTTATTATCCTAGTGTTTCCGTTTATGTTATTCAATTTTGTATCTTATCCCAAAAGATGAAGGTGTTTTCCTAGAACTGTCAAGGTTTTTGTTCTAAGACCACCAGGGATCGTTTTATGCACTTAAATGTCCTCTGTAGCCCAGACATCATTTTTTGTCAGAAACAAAAACTAATGATGACAGAATCATTCAGTTTACTAGTGGTTAGAAATTTCCTAATTGTTTTTTTTGTTCCTCCGGTGTGTCAAGCTTGAGGCTTAATATTATTATGGAAATATGGTTTTTCTCTTGATATTATTAATCATGAAGAAAAAATGATTCATGCTACTGTTCAGAATGATCTATCTAAAGGAGAATGGTTTTTATCTAGTATTTATGGTTCTCCTTATAGAGGAGCAACTTAATTTTTAGCAAAACATTAAAGATCTTAGTGAACATGTCCATTTTTCATGGGTAGTGATATGAGACCTTAATGTTTCTCTTACTACTTCTGATAGGGATAACCAAGCTTCCAGCACCACCTCTGCTGAACTTACTAGGACTATATCTGATTCAGACCTAAATGACTTAGGTTTTACGGGTAAACCTTTTACTTGGACTTGCAATAGTCATGGTACAGGAAAAGTCAAATCTAGACTTAATATGGCACTTGTCAATATTAATTGGTTCACTAAATATCCCCATTCTACTTTAACCTATCTTAATCAGAATGATTCAGATCACATATCTATTATGCTTAATTTGTATGGTGTTTATCTTACTAGAGGCAAAAACTGGAATTTTTTTGAGACTTGGCTTCAAAATTCTTCTTGTGTTGATGTTATTAAATTGGCTTGGTCTACTAATGTTCAGGGTTCTGCAGCTTATAATCTTGTAAATAAGCTTTCTTGTACCAGGAAGGAGCTTGCTATATTGAATAAGAATACTTTTGGTCATATTCAATATACTATTGGTAGTTTGAAAACTCAAATGTCCTTGTTGCAAGAATCTGATCGAGGTGGTTCCAATACTTCTAAAGTGATTCAGCTTGAGTGGAAGATTGAGAAATGGAATAATATTGAAAGAATGTTCTGGAGACAGAAACCAAGAGATTATTTTTATAATGATTTTGATAGTTATACTAAGTACTTCTATATTAAGGATAATAGAAGACATTTGAGAAATAGAATTGACTCCTTACAGGATCCGTCTGGGAATTGGTGTCAAGACAGAAATTCTCTGGAAAAGCTTCTTACGGATTATTTTTTAGGAATAAGTACTTCTTCTAACCCAGTGGATAATGTTTCTTTCATTTAGTTTATTTCTACATGTATCACTGAAGAAGACATAGCTCAGATGATCAAGATTCCAGATGAAGATGAGATTTTTGATGCACTCCAGTCTATGAAATCTTGGACTTCTCCAGGCCCGAATGGTTTTCCTCTTGGTTTTTATCAAACTCAATGGCAAGAAATTAAGCATGATTTTTGCAAGATGGTTATGGCTTTCTTTCATTCGGGTTATCTTTTAAAACAGTTAAACAATACAAGATTCTGTCTGATTCCCAAGCATGAAAATGCCCACAAGCCGGAAGATTTTAGACACATTTCTCTCTGCAATGTTGTCTATAAGTTAATACCTAAAATTATTGCAAACAGAATGAAGCAACACATTGACAAGATTACCTTTTCTATGCAAGCTGCTTATGTGCCAGGCAGGTTAATCTCAGAAAACATTACTTTGGTTCAAGAAGTGGTATACGGTATGAAGAGAAAGGAAGGTAAGGGAGGCCATCTAGCTCTAAAAATGAATATGTCAAAAACGTTTGATGGGTTAGAATGGTCATTCATTATAAATGTTCTTCAAAAGTTTGGTTTTGCAGAGAAATGGTGTCAACTTATTTATCAGCGTCTCAGTACTACTCAATTTGAAGTAATGTCGGATGGTTGCCCTTGTAAACCTTTCAAACCCTCAAGGGGAAGTAGACAAGGAGATCCCCTGTCTCCTTACCTATTATTGATGCTATGAAGTCTTTTTAAGATATCTAGCTCATCGTGAAGCAACAAAAAACCCCACTGGAATAAAGATTCAAAGGTCAGCACCGAAGATTAATCAGTTTCTTTTCGCGGATGATTTCCTGCTCTTTTGCAAAGAAAATCTTACCCAAACAAGGAATCTCTTAGATTCTATCAGTCTCTTTAGTGAATGCTCAGGTCAAGTTATAAATTTCGGGAAGTAATCTGTGTATTTTAGTAAGAATATGGAGCCTTCTGTCTGTCATGATCTTGCTAGAATTTTTCAAATGCAGCAAATGGATTTAAATGAGAAATATCTTGGTCTCTTATTCTTTATTAGTAAGAATATGAGGATTCCTTTCTATATTCTTGCTGATATAATGGAGGAAAGATTAACCAAATGGCAAGAGTCTAATTTGTCTCAAGATGGAAGATGTGTCATCATCAAAATGTTCTGAATGCCGTTCCTACCTATCTATGGTTTCCTTTAAACTTCCAAAAACTACTATTAACAATATGAATTCAGTTCAACAGAAATTCTGGAGAAGGAAAAAAACAATAAGTGGTCATCTTATAAGATGGTCGAACGTTAGTAAGCATAAACAAGATAGAGGTTTGGGTTTTAGAGACTTGCAATTGTTCAAAAGAGCTTTCCTAGCTAAATCTGCCTGGAGATTATGTACACAGAATGAAAAAGTTTGGTCTAAGGCTTTGACAGTGAAATATTTTCCTAATGGTGATCGATCCTTTTTCTTCGGTTGTGAATCATGATTCATCATGGAGCTGGAAAATATACAATCTAAATTGTAGTTTGTAAAAGAAAATAGTGCTTGGAAACTAGGTGATGGTATGAGAATTGAAATATGGAATCATGAATGGATTCCAGGGTTAAACTCTCCTCCCATGCCAAAAATAAATACTGTAGATCCATAAAGAGATTTTTTTCTGAACTTTTTAATGAAAACAAGGATGGTTGGAACGTCCAACATTTAAATTCTATTTTCTCTCAGTCAACAATCAGAAAGATATGCTCCATCCGAATATTTAGCCAATATAAAGACTGCCTTATCTGGAAGCTTGAAAAAAGTGGTTAGTTTTCGGTCAAATTGGCTTATAGAAAGATTTATGAGGGAAAATTCCATCCTAATACTTCTGATCATATGAAAAAGCTTTGGTTGCGTCTATGGAAACTGCCTATTATTCCTAGAATAAGGCATTTCTTATGAAAATCTCTTAAGAATATAGTGCCCACAAGGAAACGTCTTTCTCAGATGGTTAGAGACATGGAAACACATTGTCCCTTTTGTAACTCTGAGGTTGAAATGATTCTCATCTTTTCTTGCAATGCTCTTTATCAAGATATATATGGTTCGCAACAGTTGATATTCGCAGTGAAGCTTATATGAGTATGAATCAGTTTGTTACTTCTTGGTTTGATAACAACCAATAAAACCGTCTTTCGAATTTAGAGATGCAAAAAGAGCTACTGTTGCATGGGCCATATGGAGTCAAAGATATTCAAAAGTTCTTAAGAACACTACCCTTAATTCTGAAACCTTGGTTCGGAAAAATAACTTCTCTTTGGCAGTAAAATTGTTCTTGCAGGTATGATAGAATCTTGTATAAGATTTCTATTCAAGATAGAAACAATATTACATTGACTTCACCCTTGCTTAACTACATTACTGTAAATTATGATGGTTACTTTCTTGATATTTCTAATCATGGTGGGATACGACTGATCCTGCTTAACTCTGCAGGTGAATTCAAATGAGCAAAATGCATATATCTTAAAGAAGCAGTAAACTTGGAATAGGTAGAAGGTCTTGCTCTATGGGAAGCTGTCAAATAGGCGAGCAATCTAAAGTTAGATAACGTAAATTTTGAAACAGACTCTAGAAGGATGGTGGAGAAAGTGAAGCATTGTTTAAGAGACACAGTATTTAGCTTTCAAAAGTTTAAAAGCTGGAAGTGTTATTACATTCCAGAAGAAGCAAATAAAGTAGCAGATATTCTCTAAAAAACTACTCGTATTAGTAAACTTAGTAGTGGATGGAGCATTATTCCTCCAAATTGTATCCATGATCAGTTGTTATAAGAAGCTAAATTTGTAACCTTCTATTAATCAATACAATTTCTCTTTTGAAGCAAAATAAAAAAATAAAAATAAAAATCCTTAATGTCGGATGTTCAACGGATGAGTAATGTTCCACCCATATCCAATCCGTAAAAACCGCGGGCTTCAAAAATCCACCACGTCCAATCCACTGAAAAACAGATCGGGTGTCCCATGTTAAAAAGCGGATTGGGTCGGGTGAAATCTGCAAATTTGGGTATTTTGTTCATCCCTAGCTCAGGTAGATATTTGTTACATGTAAAGGGTGTATGGTCTACTCTATAACTGTAGGAATGAGTTCTTCTGAATCCCAACAAGTCTTTCCTCCCAGTGGACTCATGGATTAAATATTTATGGCTCTATCTGCTAGGCCTGACTTGCCCTCCGAGCAAGAAATCAGGAATAATATAGCAAGACATCAGGAATAAGATGTATATACATCTTGGTTTTATTTTAGATGATTACCCCAAATCTCAACCAAAAGAGGATACATAAACACAAATTTTGATGGTCAGTTAAGATAACTACGAATCCTGACCAAATAGGGACAAAATAGCCATAAATCTTGGTAGTTATTCAAGATCACTACAAAATTAAACTAAAAGGTGATAAGATATACACGAGTCTAGTTGGTTATACGGGATAAATGCAACTCTAGGCGATTATTAAAATAACTATAAATCCAAGTTAACTTGATTTTTTCCCAACCTATATAGAGGCTGAATCAACTTTAAATGGACACAATTTCTATTCCTTTTGTTCTTTACTAATCTGCTTAAATCTCTCTTACTTTAGCATCTGAGTGTTTTTGCAGGTATCACCCAATTTTTCATATAGAATCTTTGGAGAGTTGAACCAACAACTGGAGATCTATCAGTCAACATCAATATCAAGGAGTGTTGAGGTAAAAATATTTGTGCTTACATCTTTTAACGCTGATTAAGGCGAAGAAATGACAACTTCGCAAGCAAGTCAAAATGTAGGGAATGGTTACGCATATGCTATAGGTCGAGCAACATAAAGTACTATCGATCATCCACTCTGTGAAGGGGTCGAAGAGACACCTACAAAACCGACAATATGATCCCCGTATGTGAGAACATGTCCAAATATCAGAGGAAATGTCTAGACATGTAACAAATTGCATTTAATTAATAATGAAAATCCTAACGAAACTCAAGAAGTTCGAGATTCTCGCCTTGATCCCCTTGGTAATAAAGGTGTTCGGTTAGCCTCGTGTATTGAGTAAACGAACAATCCCATTTAACACCCATCGATCTAAACTTACGAGAGCAGTTGCGAGAGATAAAAAAAGAAAACAAGTCAATCAATATCGTATTAGTAAAAAGATCGAAAATCGTAAGAGTAGGCACCCCACACTCTGAAAATGAAATACCAAACCTTCGTGCACAAATTTCACCAAAAAACCGGCGAGCACGACCAGAAACTGATAATCACCAGTAGAGATTAAATGTCTAAATAATAATTATCCGATCAAAAATGGTGGATGTAGGATCGTAAAGGTAAGAAACAACTGTCGATACGATTGTGGCACCCATGTCAATGGTTATCGAGATCGTTACGCATTCGATGGAAGCCACCACCACACTATCAAACTAGATAGCGATCAGGACCAAGTCTTAGGCGACGATACAAGCGAGAATGAAGAGAAGACGATGTCATTGATGATCGATCGAAAAAAATCCACACAAGAAAAAAAAAGTCAAATAAAAGCACAAAGCCGCTCATTGATGCGTGTTGTAGGTGCACAAATTATTTTACTTATCTTCTAATTCATTAATAAATAATATAGTAGTAAATAAGATTTGTTCCCACGAAGAGCAAGGTGTTTTAGTTATCAAATGTCACAAAGGGGGATTTGTTTTAGGTTGAATATAATTAATAGAGTGATCAAAAGTAATTAAGTTGCAAGAAATAGAGAGAAATATGATCGAGGAATCCTTCTTCGTTACTAACAATCATTAAACTAGTACATTCATATAGTCTTCATTAATCACAGATTATCACCAACCTAGAATAACAACCAGATCAGTGTTATCCTCTAAATTCCTTATATCATTGGATACATAAGTTCTCGACTACCAGATTCTATTCGTCTAAACCACCTAGTAGTAGATCACCCAGGATGTAATTTGGCCGAATGCTTTATATTTTATGAATTTATAGGTTAATTCTAGCAGGTAGACTCTTAGATCAGGGTCCACTTACTAGTGTTATTTATACACATAATTGCTCCACAGAATCCCCCTGCAAGGTCTCGTGTTCTCTACTTGTGTAGGAGTTATTCGACTATCACACTTATCTTCTAACTCGTTACTAAAATTAGATTAATTAATAAATCAATTTAGTTGGCCACCTAATTAAACAATCCATCAATAAGGCTTGAACATTCTTTATAACATAAACAAACGATAATCATATGAATAAATCAAAATGGATTTTCATACTACTTAAATCATGTATTAGAACTGGGAATCCATCCTCAATTAATAAGAAGTTTAGGTACTCATGGATGTAGTAAAATCCATGGTATACATATGATAAGTAGAAAGGTAACAGTTATGGTGATGAAAACGCTCCAAAACCCTAGATTTTTCCTCTTGTGTCCTTTTCTCCAA
Organism: Papaver californicum; assembly: GCA_023531435.1. NCBI lineage: Eukaryota > Viridiplantae > Streptophyta > Magnoliopsida > Ranunculales > Papaveraceae > Papaver > Papaver californicum. The sequence goes on along the minus strand of JAJJMC010022364.1, from coordinate 308,523 downwards.
AAGCTTGATAAAATAATAGGTTGATCCTTGATAGACACATTTTTGTGTCTAAATTGCGCTCGATTATTTATTTTGATAGTGTTCGATTTTGTACTTATTATGGTTTTTATATTTTTGTAGGTATTTTTGAGAAATAAATAATTTGGGAAAAATCGGCTCGAAAGGTGATAAAGGCACCCGAGAAGAATTGATAAAGGCACCCATCTCTTGGATTAGGGGCACCTCCCCTTTGAATTTTGAAACCGAAAATGGCGGGAAGAAACCTTGTTCACGTGAGAAACTTCTGTGTTGATTTGCAACCGAGTTTTAAGGGATTTTTAGGTTGTTTCAAGTTACCAGAATCAAGACACAATCTATAATAGCTTATACACACGTCACAAAACGTGTTTCACCCGGAAAAAATGGCTGCAGAAGTGAATCAAGCCGGAAAAAGGACTTCGACCCTGTTTAGGATTTACACGTAATTTGAGTTTGATTGGGAGTTTTTTTGGAGTCCTTATCAGTTTTCTAGGGTTTCTAGGGTTCACTAATACTATATATAGCCAAGAGAAACGAGAAACAAAGGAGGCAGAGCCACCAGAAAAAAAACCAGGAAGAAAAAATTCTGCCGCCGCGAAGAAGAAGAGGAAGAACATAAGACTATCACAGAACTGTCATTCTTTCTGTCTCTGTTTCAGTCGTATCTTCAGCTGCTGAAGCAGTCGTATTCCCGCTGCATATACAGTCCGTTCTTTTCTCTTGTTCCCTTTTCTTTCTTCTGTAACACAGAGAACACTTCTCTGTAACGCTTATAAGCGTCTCTGTTCTCCTGTGTTACTAGTATTTCACCATTGTAAGCACTTTTTGATCTATGAAATATATTTTTGAGGGTGTTTCCAATACAATGAGCTAATCATCATCACTGGGGCGATGGAGGAAGTTATTTCCAATAATTAAGTGGTAACTTCTATTTTAACTATTATTTACAATTCTTTTATTATTAATTGCTTTGAATTAAATTGGAAAAAATGGTTTTTCTTAAATGATTGTGTTTTCTTTTGATGGGTCATGCTTAGTTTTAAACTTTTGATGTCTCATGCTTTCGATTTACAATTATTCTTTCAAAAACCTAATTTTGGCAATACTTAGAATAACTTGAATACAGGAATTGTAAGATTTTATCACTTGAAATATTGGTTAATGGTGGAATGTTAGCCCTAGTTCTTCCCATCAATTTTAAATTAACTTTTTTTTTGACTTTTCTTTATTTTTAGTCATTAAAAATTAGTTCTAGAAATCGAATCTTCACAAGTATGAGAATCAAACCCTTTTTACCACTATATTAAAATTATATCAATCCTAAAAATAATTAAAAAAGTCTATTAAATAGGTATCCCAAATTATAGAGGTGCCCGTACTTAAATCCCAATCGAAATAAGTTTCCAAAATATCAAAATATGTCAAAAATAGGTCGAACCAAACCTTAGCTGTGAGAAAATAGCTAAATATAGCTAATGGGCTTGCATCAAAACCGTAGAGCCCAGCCCCAATCACTCACGGAACCATCATTTTCTCGATGGGTTATCCTATCGAGAAAATATTTCTCTTCTGATTTTATTTTAAATTTATTTTTCTCACCTTTTCCTCAATGGGTCTGTCTATCAAGAAATAAGTTGTTTTTTTTTTCCTGAATTTTAGTTTCGCCGGCCACTTCCTCGATAGGTTCGACCCATCGAGAAATATATTTTCTCCTGAGTTTGCTATAAACTCGACCAAAACTCCCTAGCCTCACTTCTCCAACCTTATCAAACTCTCGTATTCGAACTCCTCTTCTTCTTTACAGACTTTATCAACAAACAACCATCAAACCATCATCTTCTTTGCTCTATCATCACTCGCAGTCATCATTAATGGCTAACATTTACTCCATCGATCACCATCTTCATGTCCATCAACTCTCTGCCAAGCTCATTAACTCGAGTTCTTCTCTGTTTTGGCTCACTGATTGTCCACAACTCTCAACTGAACCTTCAAATACAAATAAGAAAGTGAGCTCGCTCAATCTTTCCAATCACAACGTACACTACTTCTCCCTGTTAGCAATAAACCATCAACCTGCCTCCATTTTCTTCCACCGATATCAATTACTTTCTCCATCATCGACTCTTCTCATCACTGTCAAGTTCTCTTCACTGCCATTACCTCATTCGAATCACCGAAACCATCACGATCATCATTTCTTCCCTTAACTCCCATCAACTGCAGTTCAAACAAGTATCAAACCTTAACTCAACTGATATAACCTATCTTCATCACAGGCTCGTCACCCTCATTTATATTATAGACTGCCATTAGTTTCCACTCTCCATCACGAACAACAACTCATCATTTCTTCTTTCAAGCCGTCATGGCCATAATTATCATCACATCTGTTACCATTTACTTCTCAACCACTGTTCGAGATCAATCATCATTCACGGCCAATAAACTTTCTTCCTTCGAACTGCCGTCAACAGCTCCACACCCTTTCACCGAGAACTTAATCATCATCACTTCATTCAAATTCTTTGATCTCTCGAATATGAATACTATCATTAACCATCACAGCTCAAGCCAATCCATTCGAGTTCTTCTCAGATTCACCATAACTGCGTCCACTACCAGAACCCTAAATTTTCCCGATTCACAAATTGGTGAAGACAATGGCTGCACATAGTAAAATAGCCGGCGCCTATAAAAACATTCAAATATTGGCAGTACCTTAACAAAACCTCTGGTGCCTTTATCATTTCAATTAAACCTTTGTTGACCTGTCAGTTCCGGAGAACCAACAAGCTTACTTCGTCTTTTCGCCCATAACTTCTTCATACGAAGTCGGAACGACTTCATTCTTTCGCCGTTGGTTTGTTTCTTCGTTTTCTACGAGATGATGACAAAAAATCCTGGATTTGGACAAGTTCCACTTGGTCTTTGGATCTTCTTCCATTGCATCACTTTTTTTCTTGCACAATTAAGTGCCAATTCACCTCTTTTAGATGATTCCACCTAATAAAAGATAAAAAAACAAAAAAAACACACGTAATATACATTAATTCACAAGATATTAAGCAAATACTAACATGAAATAACACTCAAAATATATAGAAAATATGCACTTATCACTCATGTATGAGCAAATCCGTAAAGAAACTAAAGAAGATTCTCTATGAATCGAGGAGATCAAATAAACGAAACTGAGAAAAAATGATTCAACAAGTACTAGCTCAAAAGCAATCCAGGGATGGAAGGCTACAGATCTTAATGATGAAAAGGACGATGGATTTACCATTTTTTAATTAAAAAGATATATTTTTCCTCCTTCAAACTTCTTACAACCTCAATTCAAGAAATTTTTTGATCCAGTATAACACGTCCAACATTTTCAAGCTTTGATGACTTTATGGGGATATAACGACGAGTTACTCTACAAGACCTTCCTTATAACCCTAATTGGTAATGTTTTGACATGGTTTTCGCAATTAGATCCAAATTCGATTGGAATCTTCAGTTGCGTTCTTCGAGCAGTACAAAATCAACCTGAGAAGCAAAAAATGGAGTATCCATTTTCTCATCGAACGAAATGAAACGAGTGAGAGTTTCATGACTTTTTATAAATATTCCGTCAAGAGGTCGAAGAAATTGGCATAGTTAATGGAGATCTCGTAATCGAAGCTTATAGGAATGCTCTACCTTATGACGAATTTGTGGTATAATTTTTTTAACCACAAAGAAAACTTTATCACTAGAACAATAATCGTCTTCCATCAATAAATACTCCATTCATCGATGCATACATTATTACCAAGACAACAGGATAATGATATTTTTCGTAACAAATTATTTTAGGGTAAGAGAAAATAAAAGGTTTAGAGCTAGATTGTAATGAATATGAAAGAGCCAAAGTAATACAAGGTTATCCTGAACCAAGAAATGCCCATTCAAACCTTGCTTCGGTCACAAAGAAGCTGAAGGGTTGATCTTAAGGAGGGAAGCAGATAAAGATGAGATCAGAGTATGATGAATTCTAGTTGAATAATATCTAAAAGGAAACAATTTTATTATAGTATGGGATTTATGATAGGATGGACTAGAGGTGGAGCTCCTAATTCTCGAGCAGAGTAAACTCACCTTTCATCTCTAAGAAGAATTTCTGGCTTTGGAGTATCTTGCCTCATCAAGGCCATATTCCTAGAGCAAAAGATGAAGAAGTAGAATGGATATTTGCTGAAGATAACTGGACCACCAGCATGGATCAAGCCAAGAGGATGGAAGAAAGGCATGAGATTTTTCTTCAAAGTAAATGTGATGAACACGTCCCTAAATCCCTGAACAGTAGCTTGTAAACCAATATTCCATAAGTTGATAGGAGAAGCCTGAATCTGAAGTAGCTATGCCCGTTGGGTGTCTATCGTGTGCTTGAGATGGTTGTGGCTTTCTCGTTACCAGTGATGGCGAAGATGAATATCATGACCATGGTTATTGTCTATGAGGTCTTGCTTGAATAATTAGAGGACTTGATGGAGTCACTTGAGAATTTCGAATTCAACGTGTTTTCAACAGTAGACCGGTGTAGTTTAAGTAAACAACAACGGTGAAGTCACCATTCTGGACGCAATCAGATAAGAGGAGGAAGTTTACTATTGTAGGGTACTGACGTAGATAGGTTCTGTCGATGATACTGGCATTTTACTGACTTGGTTTTGGGGATCACATTGGTTGAAATAGATTTGAACTGATTTTTCCAACAAGATTAAGTCCCCAAGTGCATAACAACTAAGAGGTGTTCATTCACTAGAAAAACTATACATGTTGAATGGGTTCATCACATCCATGGAAAAATGATAGTGCATCTACTTCAGAAGTATACTTCATGGGTATTAAGAATTCATGCTCTCCTAGACGTTGTGATGAGGCATCCTAATGTATATCCTCCCACGAGGGATAAGGCTCTGTTGCGGATGAGGTGAAAGTAGAAAACATAAGATGTGGGCGTTACTTTGTTATGAGGATATGAATTTTGATATGGGAGGTCTTATCACACTGTTGGTTAAACATTCTGATTGAAAAAGGTGATTGCATCGAGTCTCCAAAATGGGAGATCCTTCAGTACCCAAGTATAACTCACTTGGATTTGCTGCCATATATGAGATAATTGATGGTACCATCACGAGTCAATGCTTTTAGGGATTTTATAAGGAAAGGAAAATCAAGAAGGTTAGGACCACCCTTTGTTGTTGTTGTCGCGCTGGGGATGGAGCAAGAACTTGAATTGAGGTTGAAGCCATCATTAGTGTCTAGGTTGTTGAGCCACAACAAGATTATTATCTGACCTAGATCATTGAATGAATGAAGTCGCACTTTATCCTGATTCGTAGATTCATAAGATTGATACGTTCCTCTGGATATCGTATTAGGATTCATAACACCACACGGATAGGATTCTTCGGAGACGTCGAGGACATAGAGATGAGATTTGAGGTTCCTTCTTGATGATATGGAGCCATGGACGTCCTCAAGGATTATATGTCCGTAAGCATCTTTTGAGATACTTTCTGAATCTTCAATTGTTGTAAGGGAAGAGATGCGTTGAGGAGTCGTATTCTTTGAAGTAGGCTTGGGGTGCGTCTCACCCTCGTCTGGGAGTTGCAGGTGCCTATCAGATATAATGTATAAGATAAACATATCTTTGCATTATAACTTTGATAAGTATAAGATCTCATCAAGATTGCGACTCTTCGGTTGACATACTCTCTGAAGAGAGTGAAGTTCCTGACAGGCAGAGGGTTCTCATGTACATCTTTAGTCCTCAAGTGTAGTTCTCGTGATTTTATCTTCTCTTTGAGGATATGTTTCAAGCCATTGCATTCACTTATGGAAAATTGGTGGACATCGTACATGTGGTAACTTGATAGTGCCATCTTCTATCCATATTTCTAACAACTCAATCACCTCTTCCCTGTGAATGGAAAAATCCAAGAATATCGGAGCTGGCTTTGGATTCTGTTGTCGTGGAACTTTGGATGGACCGTGGAGTGGAGCTTGTCCTTGGACTAGTGCTGGGGATAAGGTTGGAGCTGGGGTTAAGGATGATGGTGAGCGTTTAGTTTGTGACACTTTTTGAGATGAAGCTTTCCTCTTGACATCTTCATTGATGATAATACCTATGGATGGACCCTCTCAACTTCTTATAAGTGTCCCACTACTTATTACCTTCTCGTCGTAGATGTGTTGCCACACCGCACGTTGTTATAGACCGTCATACCAATACCCCAATGAGAATCGCCCCATGTGATGTATTTGATATCTCGTAGAAAAATAATGGAGTCGTGGAATACTAATATTTTGGTTAAGTTAAGTCAATAACTTGTTAAATTAGTGAGGCAAGTCGCTCAGTTCTCTAAGTGGTTAAGTAGATTAATCAGTGTCAAGTCTAGTGATGTTTAGCAGTCATATACTAGCCTAGAAGTAACATGGCATAAAATTGGAAGTGTTGGAAGACAAGATTACGCGAGAGCTCCCAAGGACCGAGCATGGTGTTCTCGAGGACCGGGCAACAAAAGGCTTAATTGACTGCTATTAAGGCTAAAAATTGGCATGGTGTTATATAGGCGTTGCACTAGTGTCATAGGAAAAGGACGATGGTGGCATTAGGCCAGTGCAAGAAAATAGCTAGAGCTATCCTTGTGCTGGCGTTGTAGGAGGCATGTCGCTGGTACTAGGCCAACATCAGAAGATAGATAGTTCCAGCACAAGGCTGGCGTTGTAGGAAGTATAACGCTGGCACTAGGCTAGCGCCAGAAGATAGCTAGCGTCAGCACAAGGCTAGCGCTATAGGAAGCACGTTCTAGCGCTACAAATGAGAGGTGCACATCCTTGAGGATCGACTATTGAACCAAGACGCTTCCTCAAGGACTGGTTTTCAGGTCATAGCGCGTCCTCAGAGATTGGTTATGGGGTTAGTTTGCTTCCTCGAAGATTGGATGTTGAGCTATGATACGTCCTCGATGATCAATCATAAATTTAGGATGTGTTCTTGAGAACTGAGCATCAAATTAAGATGTGTCTTCGAGAGCAGGGCATTAAGCTAGGACGCGTCTTCGAGAATCAAGCATCAACTAGTCTCAAGATAGGACCTATTTAGATGTTGTTTCTTTCTGCGTATACCAGTAAATTGATGTTGTTTGAACATTCATGCGCATTCAAAATAAGTTAATGGAATTCAGCCCTGGAAGTTATACGAATTGAGACTAGTTCGGTATGGCATAAATATATATACATTTAGAGAGGATACAGAATCAATATAGGACACCTGTAGTTATTTGTAGAGACTGCATTCTTAATTTTCCTACGGAATATATGTAGAAGTAAAGTATTTCATATTTTGTTATAGTCAGAAATATGCGTAGGTATTTCTATGTTTTTGTTGCCGGGAAGAGTGCAACTTTAAAATCTATCCCTCACAAAAAATCCACCATCAACAACGAGTCTGCCAATTTCACTTCATACGAAGATGGATGAATAAAAAGTTGGAATTCCAACTTTAAAATCCAATTACGGAATAAATATAAATATTATAAATAAAAAATAAAATGAAAATTTATATTAGAAAAATATTGAAATTTATTTTAAGAAATTAAAAAAATATATTGTATATATGGATGCCACATCCATGTATGATATTCCTAAATCTATCCACTAGAAGTGAAATGGTGAGTAACCAAGTACTTACTTAATTATACAATGTGGTTTCTCCACATGAAAACTAAGTGACATGAACCAACTTAATGGATTGCTACTAATATAGTAGCTTTTGTTAGTAAGCTACTTGATGTCTTTGTGCATGATAAACTAGTTGGGTGTTGTATACATAAGTTGACACTAATAGAATTAGGTGCATCATTACAAATATCTATTCCATGTTTGGTTTCCTACAAATACCCATGGAGATGTAATAGTTTGGTTATTCCATTTATTATTAGTAATAAGAAGTATTTATTCCTCTCTTGTAATCTCTTACATAATTAGTTGAGATTATAACATAGTAGTTTAATAATTATACGTAATCTTCACGAGTTAGTTTTATTTACTTCGATCTTTTGGTTGTTATTGGTTCCGATAAGATAGGTGTTGCAATTTTTTTTGAAGAGGAAGGTAACTTTAGTTACCACATTATAGTTATGTCGTCGAATTTAACTAAGCTAGATTTTGCAGCTTTAGACATTTCTGGCAATAACTATATTTCATGGGTACTAGATGTTGAGTTACATCTCCAGGCTAAGAATCTTACCCATATGATTAAAGAAGGAAATGCTGCATTCAAGCAGGATAAAACGTTAGATTTAATATTTCTCCGTCATCATATCCACGATGGGTTAAGATCTGAATATCTGACTATTAAAGACCCTGAGGTTCTGTGGGGTTGCTTGAAAAATACGTATGACCACCTGAAGATGGTTATCCTCCCCAAAGATAAAAATAACTGGTTAAATCTAAATTTATAAGATTTTAAATCTGTCTCCGAGTACAATTATGCATTGTTTAAAATCACCTCATATAAGTGAAATTGTGTGACGAAAGTGTAACCGATGAAAATCTACAAGAGAAAGTTTTTACCACTTTTCAAAACTCGAGTGTTGTCTTGCAGAAATTATATCGAGAGCGTCGCTTTAATAAATATTCAGAATTGATTTCATGTATGCTTGTTGCAAAACATAATAATGAGTTATTATTAAGAAATCATGAATCTCGTCTTGTGGGCTCTGTTTCTGTGCTTGAAGCACTTGCGACAACGAGTTCTGTAAATGGTAATGGACGGGGTAATTATAAAGATAAAGGTATACGCGGTCGTGATAAGAGAAGTAATCAATATAATAATTCAAGGTTCAAGCTAAACCAATAGAACTGGAAAGATGACATACCAAAGAAAGAGCAGAAGCCAGAGAAAGGAAAAGTTTCGTCTGAGAAACCTATAAATAACAAGGAAGATGTTTGTTACCTTTATGGTGTAACTGGACATTGGTCGTGTAACTGTCGCACTACTAATCATCTTGTTAATTTATATCAGTCATCCCGGAAGCGACCAACAACTGAGACAAATTTTATAGAAACTAATGAGGCTTCTACTAGTTCTCCCAATTTAGACTTTGATTTTCTTACAAAGTCAGAAGAAGACAAGTGGGATATATTTCATTTTCTTAATAAGTCAGATGATGATGAACTTAACTAGTTGTTTATACTAGTTGCAAATCTGTAAATTTTATAGTTTAGTTGTGTGTGTTTTAAGTTGTATTTTGGTTTGTGTACCATCTTTTGTATGTATAATTACATGTTTAATATAAAATGTATGTTTCATTAACTCTTTCTAATTATGAATTATATTTATTTTTGTGAAGGATTTGGATTCCATACATAATCTATCAAAAATCAATCTTGACGGTGAAAACATTGTTTGGTAGATAGCGGACCGACTAATGCAATTTTTCGCAGTAATAAGTATTTTACTTATTTAAGAGGATATAAGGAAAAATAAACACTATCTCTTGTTTAACAAATTTAATAGATGGTTCCCGAAAGAGCCACCATTTTCTCACCAGGAGGTACAAAACTGAAAATCAATGATGCCTTATATTCTCCGAGATCTTTGAGAAATATATAAAGTTTTAAAGTAATTCGCAGAAATAGATATCATCTAAAAACAATAAATGAAGATGATCCACAATACTTATGTATCACTTCATCTGACACGTACCAGAAGCGTGTTGTAGAGAAGCTTGCAACTATCTCTTCTTGGTTGTATCTTACAACAATCAAATCTATTGAATCTTATAATATCATTAACTAGAAGTTTAATGATCCAAAAATATTCACGCTTTGGCATGACCGACTATGACACCTAGGATCTACCATGATGGGTAGAAGTGTACAGAATTCTCAAAGACATCCTTTACAGAACCATAAGATTTTGTCAACTATATATATAAATTGTATTGCTTTCCCTATAGGAAAATTTATACTCAAAACCATCATTGAAAAAAGTTGTTCTTGAATCACCAACTTTTCTTAAGAGGATGCATGGAGACATATGCGAACCTATCCACCCTCAGTGTGGACCTTTTTAGTATTTTATGGTCCTAATTGACATATCTGCTACATGGTCACATGTTTGTCTCTTATCCACACGCAATGTTGCATTTTCTCGGTTCTCGCCCAGATAATTAGATTGCGTGCACATTTCCCAGATTTTCCTGTAAAGTCTATTCAACTAGATGGAGCTGGTGAATGTACATCACAAACATTTAATACATATTGCTTATCTGTTGGTATTGATATTGAACATCATGTTGCTCATGTTCATACTCAAAATGGTCAATCTGAATCATATACTAAACATTTGCAGTTAATAGCTCGACATGTGTTAATGAGAACAAAATTCCATGTTCCTGCATGGGGGCATGCTATTTTACCTCATGCGGCCTTAGTTCGACTTTGGCCTACTGCAAATCATCAATACTCACCCTTGCAACTTGTTTTGGGACATCAACCAGATGTTTCTCATATACGTTTTTTTGGTTGTTGTGTACATGTGCATATTGCACCTCTTCAACGCACTAAATTTGGACCACAACATAGGAAATGCATATACATTGGTTTAGATTCACCTTATATTATTATATATCTTGAGCCTTTAACATATGATATTTGTACGGCTTGTTTTGCTGATTGTCTTTTTGATAAAACAATCTTCCAATCATTAGGGGGAGAACTTAAGTCACAGAAGAACGGAGTAAACTTTGTTCGTATGTACCTAATCTATCTCATCTCGACCCACGTACATTCAGAAATTAAAGTGGAAAATATTATCCATCTTCAAAATATTGTTGATCAAATGCCAGATACATTTATTAATATAGCAAGAATAACTAAATCATACAAGCATGTACTAATGTCCCGTCACGTACTAATGTCCCAGTTGGACAGGTTGTAACTGTCCAATCAAATGAGTCGTCTAAGGTACGCTTTAAGCATGGACGCGCTATTGGTTCAAAAGATCTTGCTCCTAGAAAAAGGAAAATCCATCCAGAGTCAATATAAATGAACGATCCTCATATACGAACTTACTACCTCTAGTTGATTAAAATTCCCCTGATACCAGGAAATGAAGAAATTTTCATAAATTTTGCATGCAAGAAAGAAATATGGGATCGTAACAAAGTTTTTATCGATGATATATTTTCGTTTACAGTAGTTACTGAGATTACTATTGTTTTAGGGTGAAAAAAAATGTACGTTAAAATCGTACTTTCAAATAGTTCGATAAATCAAAACCGAACAGGACGAGCCTAAACCAAGAAATGGCCGTTCATGTCCTACTTCAATCACAAATGTGGAGAAGATTGGATAGATCTTAGAGGAGGGAAGTGATAAGTGTATAATTAATATGATTTTAATGTTAAATCCACACTAATATTTTCCATAATTCTTTCATATTACTTTTTATTATGTTTTTTTTTCTATCTTATGTCTTATATTAGGTGAATCATCTGAAATCAAAGGAAATGGCTACACATTAAAGTGCTACAATTGGAGCTAGAGAATGGACCACATGGAACTCATACAAACATATATTATCACTCTGTTTTGAAGGAAATTGAAATACGAAGACAACACAAAAAGAATGAGGTCATTCCGACTCCGGACGAAGAAGTTATGGGCAAAACAAACTTGGAAGATTTGAGTCTACATGAGAAGGTTCGGCTGAGAGCTTGCTAGCCGAACTTAGAGATGATAAATCGAGTTTGAAGAAGAAGTTAAAGAGAAAGGTTCGGTCATGAGATGATTTAATGGTCCTATTACAAAGAGAGGTTCGGTTAGGAGAAGTCCCAATGAAGCCAACCGAACTTTTAGGTCTAATTTTGGCGAAGAACGAAGTCTACAGAGAGATGTTCGGCTAGGAATTGAAAGTCTCCGGAGAAGGTTCGGTTTGGAAATCTCCACCACTACCTAGACGAAATTTATACTTAATATTTACAATTTTTAATTGCTAGGTTTGGTTGGTAAGGTCACCAGAAGAGCCATCCAAGCCCTGGACGTAGTTGAACGCGTTTTGGCTTCTAAAACAAGAAAAACCCGGCCCTGGAAGGATTCTAAGCCTAGATATCATGAGCACTATGTAAGAATACTCCCAATACATTAAGAAGATATCTTTTTAACACATTTACATAACTTTTCAAGTCTTGGACGAGATCAACAACACAAGAGGAGAAAGCTAAGGTTTCAGAGCGGTTCCATTATCGTAACAATTTCTTATCTATTTTCTTATATGAATAACATGGATGTTTATACATCCATGAGTAGCTATAAACCTAATTGATTGAGGATGAATTCTAAGTTATAAACATGATTTGATTTAATATATGATTATATTTGAGTTCTTCATGTGATTATCGTTTGTTTATACCATAAAGAATGTTTATGATTGATTGATAGATTGTTGAGGTGGCCAACTGAATTGATTTGTAATTTAATCTAGTGCTAGTATTGAGTTGTGAGATAAGTAATAGTCCATTGAATCATACACAAGTAGAGAAAACGATACCTTGCAGAGGGATTCTGTGGAGCAATTATGTGTATGAACAATACTAGTTAGTGGACCTTGATCTAAGAGTCTAACTGTTAGGATTAACCTACTAATTCACAAAATATAAAACATTCGACCAAATTATACCCTGGGTGATCTACTACTAGGTGGTTAGGACGAATGAAATCTAGTAGGCGAGAAATTCCGTATCCAGTGATATAAGAAATTTCGGGGATAACACTGATCTAGCTGTTATTCTACGGTTGGTGATAATCTATGATTAATAATGAGTAGATGAATATATTGATTCAATGATTGTCTAGTAACGAAGAAGGATTCCTCGATCATATCTCTCTCCATTGCTTACACTTTACTTTTAGTCGCTTTCTTATTCACTTTGCTAAAATCTCAAACAAATCCCCCTTTGTGACATTTGACAACTTAAACACCTCGCTCCTCGTGGGAACGAATTTGAATTCCATTATATTATTCTTTAATTGGGTGAAACAAGATCACTTATTTGATTGCACCTATGACACGCATCAAATTTTGGCGTTGTTGCCGGGGAGCAATTGATTTTAGCTGTTTTTTATTTTATTTTATTTTATTTTCTAGGTTTATTTTTAGATTTTTAACTTTTTTTTATAGATTTTTGGTCTGAGGTACTTAATCTTTGGCAGCCAAACGTTGGGATTACCCAAGGTGCGAAATTCAAACTCGCAAGGGAACAATGTTACAAGAACCTCAATTTTTGGTACAAGATCCATCTCTTCTAGAGATGGGTGGTCTTTAACCTTCAGAGAAGATGTTGCGAAAGTTGGCATCTCCATGTTTGGATTCGCAACCACTGTGCATTAACATAGCTGCACCAGTGGAGCTGAAGTCGAATCTGATTCATAATCTACCTAAGTTCAAGGTACATGCAGATGAAAACCCAAATCGTCACCTTCAACAGTTTCAGAACGCGATGACGAGTCTTAGGCATGGAACTGAAGATAGTGAAACGGCTATGCTGCAAGCCTTTCCAATCTCATACTTAGCAGAAGAATGTTTGTATTACCTTCCTCCAGGGATTATTACAACATGGACAGAGATGAAAAAACTATTTCTAGAGAAGTATTTTCCTGCTTCCAAGGAAACATCTGTTCGTAAAGAGATTAGTAGCATTCTTTAGATTACTGGGCTGTCTCTTTATGAATACCGGGAAAGGTACAAACGGTTTTTGACAAGATGCCCACAACATAATATCTCCTTAACACTTATCATTCAATACTTCTATGAAGGATTACTTCCGGAATAAAGGAACTTGATTGATGCAACTGCAGGAGGTATACTTACTGAAAAGACAATCTCGCAGCAACTAGTTTGATTGACAGTATGGCTTCGAATGCAGAACAATTCTATACCAGGTATGACTCATAATTTTCAGAAGAGTTAGCGAGATAAGAGACTCTTCACATACGGAATAACGGTTGAGTACCACCGGAAAGGCATTTCACCGTATAACGTCTGCAGTTGTTCCTTCATATGAAAAGGAGGTCGAGGTTAATATTTTATTCCCTAATCCAAGGACAAGGTATGATACCTACTATAATGCCTACATTTTGGGTTGGAAAGATCACCCAAATTTCAGTTATGCAAACAAGCAAGCTGCAACCCCGATGCCAGCTTATGGGCGACAAGGTGGTTTTCAACAACTACAATTCCAGCCTCATCCTCAACCTCAACGACAAACTCAAAACTCCATTTTAGAGGAGATGATGAAGGTTATGATGCAAAAGCAAGATGCAAATGCTCAGCGTCAGGATAAAATTCTGCGAAAGCAAGATATGGCTATAAAGGACTTGCAAACTCAAATGGGACAGTTGGCTACAAACATGAATCAAATGAAGGCACAAGTTGACAAAGTTGCCATCACAACCTTTTGTGAACCCAAGAGAGCACGTCAATATTGTAACTCTAAGGAGTGGAAGGAAAGTATAAGATTCAAATCAGCAAGGAGAAAGTAGCGGAGACGTAGAAAAGGAGGTAGAGGTGGAAACCGTACCAAAGGAAAAATCAACCTCAACCGCCAACCTAAGGAAACGGTGCCTACTTTTACTACTCCACCATATTTTCCTAGTCGTTTTGCCAAGTCAAAGAAGCAAGCTCAAGATAAAGAGATTATGATATTTTTAGCAAGATCCAAATCAACATCCCACTTATTGAGGACATCATACAAGTACCTAGGTATGCTAAAGTTCTGAAGGAATTGTGCACAAAGAATGATAAGTTGATTGCTAACCAGATTACGCAGGTGGGTGAAAGTGCTTCAGCTATGTTGTTGAAGAAGATGCCCGCAAAGTGCAGTGATCCCGAGGGTTTCATGGTACGCATTGATATTGGTACCAAGAGGTTTGAGCACGCTTTATTTGATTTAGGAGAATCCATAAATGTTATATCAGCCGATATTTATGATTCTCTGAATCTTGGACCTTTAAAAGAGACATGGATTATCATTCAATTGGAAAACAAGTCCAACATATATCCCAAGGGACTTGTGGAATACGTGTTAGTTCAAGTGAATGAGTTAATCTTTCCGGTTGACTTCTATGTTATGGATATGCAGAATGGAGATAATTATTTGTCAACTTCATTACTTCTTGGAAGACCGTTTATGAAGATTATAAAGACGAAGATTGATGTTGATAGTGGTACACTCACTATGGAATTTGATAAGAAGATTATTCACTTCAACATATTTGAAGCGATGTGTTATCCTAGTGATATTCACTTCGTTTTCTGAATCGATGTTATTGGTTCACCAGCATAGCAAATGTTTGATTTGAACAGTGAAGATGAACTTGGACTTGTGTTGCGTAATAGTATTGAATTGGACGTTTATGGGCAGCCGAACTTGGACGTCGATTTAGAAAAAGAGCTAGTAGAGATGTGTGGTGCTTTAACGACACTACAAGAAGCTCAAACATGTAATATCTCATATATCTTTTTACCCGTAACTAATGAAGTTCCTTCACCTTCTGTTATGCAGGCACCTAAATTAGAATTAAAGCCTCTTCCCGATCACTTAAAGTATGCTTACTTGAGTGATAAAGAAGAGCTTCTGGTAATTATTGCAAAGAATCTCACAACAATACAGAGAAAACGCTTGATTAGGGTTCTGAAAGAGCAGAAAACGGCCATTGGTTGGACGATTGCTGATATCAAAGGTATTAGTCAATCCATGTGCATGCATAGAATCCTAATGGAAGATGATAAAAAGCTAGTATGTGATATTCAGCGTAGGCTTAAACCACCAATGATGGAGGTCGTAAAGAAAGAGATTCTCATATTGCTAAGTGTGGGGGTGATTTACCCAATTTCTGACAACAAATGGGTTAGTCTGGTACAGGTGATGTCAAAGAAGTCTGGTGTTACTATTGTCAGAAATCAAGATGATGAACTTGTTTCTACAGGAGTTCAATCAGAATGGAGATTATGCATATACTACAGAAAATTAATTCTGCTACCTGAAAGGATCACTTTCCTTTTCCTTTCATTGATCAGATGTTAGAGAGGTTGTCGGGACATTCTCATTATTGTTTTTTTGACGGTTATTCGGGCTATAATCAGATTTTTATTGCACCAGATGATCAAGAGAAGACTACTTTTACTTGTCATTTGGGGACGTTTGCATATAGACAGATGTTGTTTGGTCTTTGCAATGCGCCTGCCACTTTTCAGATATGTATGGTTAGTATATTTTTTAATTACGTGAAATGTTTCATTGATGTATTTATGGATGATTTTAGTGTTTATGGCGATTCATTTCATATTTGCTTAAGAAATCTTAAAATTGTTTTAAACGATGCATAAACACTAATCTTGTTCTTAACTGAGAGAAATGCCACTTTATGGTAAACCATCGCATAGTGCTCGGTCACGTCGTGTCCTCTCGATGGCTTGAAGTAGAAAAAACAAAGATAGACCTAATACGAAACTTAGAATACCCCATTTCAGTGAGGGAGATTCACTTGTTTCTTGGTCATACATGTTTTTACAGGCGGTTTATCAAAGACTTCTCCAAAATATCAATGCCAATGTGCAAATTTTTGTAAAAAGATGCTATTTTTAATTTCGGCAGCGAGTTCAATGATGCTTTTGACAGATTAAAAAAATTATTGACAATCACACCTATCATTAAGTCACCCGATTGGAGTTTACCGTTTGAGTTGATGTGTGATGTGAGTGACTATGCAGTTGGAGCTGTTTTAGGTCAAAGGGTCGAAAAACTGTCCCACGTGATTTAATATGCATCTAGGACTCAAATGATGCGCAAATCAACTATTCTACCATAGCGAAAGAGTTGTTGGCTATAGTTTTTACACTAGAAAAATTCAGATCTTACTAGGTGGGCACAAAAGTGGTTGTATATTCTGATCATGCAGCACTTAGGTACCTACTCAAGAAGAAAGAAGCTAAGCCAAGACTTATACGGTGGATTCTGTTGTTGCTAGAACTTGACTTAGAAATTAGAGACAAGAAAGGTGTTGAGAATACTATTGCAGACCACCTTAGTAGACTTGTTGTTTCTGAAGAAGAACTTACTTTACAAGATCGTTTCCATGATGAACAACTTTTCTTATTAGAAGATTCAACACCTTGGTACGCTGATATAGTGAAATACTTGGTTACAAGACAAGTACCTAGTACAATGTCTAGTTCTCAAAAACTAAAGCTTAAAAAGATAGCCAAGCAGTATGTGTAGGATGAGCCCTACTTGTGGAAATATTTTGCTGATCATATTATTCGTCGGTGCATACTTGATTCTGAATTTCAATCCATTCCATGTTTTTGTCATTCTTATGCTTGCGGTGGCCACTTTGGTTCTAAATGTACTTCTCTCAAAGTCCTTGAGAGTGGATTTTATTGGCATACCCCATTTGAGGATGCGTATGCTTTTTACAAATCTTGTGATAGATGTTAACGAACGGGTAATCTAGGTGCTCGAAATCAAATGGCACTCACACCAATTCTTGCTGCAGAAATATTCGATGTGTGGAGAATTGATTTTATGGTCTCTTTTGTTAATTCGTATGGAAAATTGTGTATACTTCTTACTGTGGATTATGTTTCGAAATGGGTGGAATTTAAAGCCACCCCTACTAATGATTCTCAAGTTGTTTGAAAGTTTGTGAAGGAAAATATTTTCACTAGACATGGAACACCACGTGTTGTTATCAGTGATGGGGGTTCACACTTTCATAAATATTTCCATGCTCTTCTCGAGAAGTACAACATTACACACAAGATTGGTACGCCTTACCACCCACAAACTAGTGGGCAAGCTATAATTCAAATCGTGAGATTAAGTCCATTCTAGAGAAAACCATTAATACTACCTAGAAAGATTGGAGCTTGAGGCTCAACGATGTATTGTAGGCGTATAGAACGACATACAAGACACCTATTGGTATGTCTCCATATCGTTTGGTTTATGGAAAAACTTGTCATCTCCTGGTTGAACTTGAACATAAAGCTTTATGAACGGTAAAGATGTGCAACATGAAGTATGATAAAGCGGAGAAACAAAAGAAACTTCAACTTAATAAGCTATAGGAGATTCACAATGATGCTTACGAGAGTTTTTATATATACAAGGAGAAGACTAAGCTTTTCCATGACAAGATGATTTCTAGAAAGAATTTTGTTGTGGGACAAAACGTTCTTTTATTTTATTCTCGTCTTAAATTATTTCCTAAAAAGATAAGTTCCCGCTGGATTGAACCGTATATTTTTACTAATGTTTTTCCTCATGGTGCAGAGATGGGACAATTCCCAAGGTCAAGGGCCATAGATTAAAGCCATATTACGAAAATATCGCTTATGTGGATGTAGATGTTCTTGATTTTCAAGATTTACTCCCTCTGGAGGAATAATATGGGAGAGTAGAGAGTCGGGATGAGGACTTTAAACCAAGTGCTGCTTGGGAGGCAACCTATTGGTTTTGTATTTCTATCTTTATCTTTAGATTTTTATTACTTTTGCATATCATCTTAGGAATTTTCCATCTTGATTTTATATTAGAAGAGTCAATTTACATTGAGGACAATGTAGAGTTTAAGTGCGGGGGAGTGGTTAAGCATATAAATTATAGTATTTGCTTGTGTAAGTAGATTTCTTAAACTTTTTATACATATTTGCATAAAAACCTCCAACTTTTAGAGAATTTAGAGTCAGTTTGTATACTTCTAGCTAAGTTGACATACGAAGTTCTTACCGAAATAACTGAAATTAGAAGTATTAGAGAACTATATTCGGTTTGCTTAGTTGTTGAGAGGCTAGAGCTGAAAAAAATGGACTTAAAATATCGGTAGAGAAGCTGATCATTTAATTCCCATGAGTGAGGCACCAAACCTTGAATTCTTTGTACCTGTCTAAATTGTCCGTTTAGAGTGTTTCATCTGCACAAACTCCGGGTAGAATAATGATCTACCTAACTTCGTACCAATTTCAGCACTACTTTTTGATCTCTTGAGTGCTATTTGTATCAATCACGAGGGTGCCATCATAATTGCTTACTCTATCTCGTAATCTTGTTTGCAGTTGGCACCATTTTCTCGATAACAACAGGACTATTGTAACATATCATCATCAACAAGCAGAGCATCACAAGTTCGAAGGAAAGTTGAAGATGTTCAAGGTTTACAAGCAACAGTACAAGGAAAAGCAAAATTTCATATTCAAATAAAGCAACAATACAATGAGCAAAATTATATATACATGTTGAAGACTTATTATGTACAAGAGCGAAAGAAATCAAAAGATGAAAAGTTAGTAAAGTTCATGATATCAATATAATACAAATTGTGAAGAATCAAGTGGTAAGGTCCTTATCCCACGACCATAGTAGTTTCATTGTTTATTTCATTTTTCAGTTTGTATTTTGAGTTCAATAAAACAAAAAGAATAATGTTTATCATTGCTTTAGAATATACTTGTTTTTGTATTCATTCAATAAGGCCGTGGGGAAAAATAAATCTATAAAGAAGTTCCAAACAACAAGGAAATAAGAAAAATAGTTACAATTGTCAAGGTTCCACGAAGTTCAAGAGTTCATCATCAATAGTTGAAGACTGGAGACGTTTCTATTGGATGATGTGAGAGTGATGTTGATTGTCGATCGGTGAGAAGGTAAGTAAGCATTCCCATCCTTGCAAAGTGGTTGATTTCCTTTCTTAGAGATCATCAGAGAGAAAAAAAAGGTTTTTTTCCCCATATTTCTATGGGATAACATCTTTACCTTTCCTTCCCACCATTCAACGTGTGCAGGATCTCTATCTTCACTCCTACCTGCTGATAGGTGTCTAAAACACCTTGATTTACTATCTATTATTTATGCTTTCTTTGTTATTTTCTTGTAAATTATATATTTCACACTTGTTTTCCAGTTTTTAGGTACTTTAGAGTCATATCAAACAAAAGAAAAAAAAATCATTTCAAAAAGGGCAAGAATATCGTTTCACTTACAATTGCTATTTACACCCATATCTAAGTGCGAGGTGTGTATCTGGTTCTAGGGTATAACCTAAAACGCTAGGTCAGATCATTTCCCTCTTTCTCTTCTCTCAGTTCTTTAGGTCACTCCTACTTCACTACAACGCCTGCAGAGAGAAACGAGAATCTGGTGGTTGTGGGATCTAAGTTCGAGAGAATTGAAGAACATTAAGAAGGTGAAATCAGATATCAAGGCTACAGGGATAACGGTAATCTCGAGAGAAGAGGTAATGGATATGATTCATTGTCCTGTCGTCGCAGATGAGAAAAATTCAGAGATGTATAATTAGGGTTTGTTGCGGTCTGTGGTTGGTGATGAATCTGAGATGGATTTCAGGCGCGAGACTAGAGAAGAAGAGTTTGAGAAGAGACATGGATTCTGGCAAAATTAGAAGCTGGTTGTGGTTTGTGAATCGTCCAAGAATATAAGGGATTGAAGCTATTGAATATATGGGTTTTAGTGGCTGTGTTCAAAGAACTAGGATGGTTGTCGAGTAATTGGATCTGATTTTGGTGAGAAGAACTCAGATTAAAGAAGCTAGGGTTACTGTGGTTTTGATAACGCAACAACGATATTTGGTGTAATAGAGTGTAGTGTATGTGTGACTCACATGTGTGAGGAAGTGTGCTATGCACACCTTAGGTTTGGGCCTATATAATGGCCTTTGTACTCTCATAATAAACTATCCAATAATATTCCAATATTTCACTCTTCACAATGTAGTCCCTAGAAGTTCTAATATGGTATCAGAGCCATATCTGGGCAAAAACAAAATCTCTGATAAAGTTTTCTTTCTTCTTCCATATTCAATCAATATATCTTTCAATTTTTAAGTAACAAATCATCAATAAATTCATTAAAGAAGAGCATGCGTTAGACACCAGCAGAACGTCAAAAAATTGTCACTATTCAATTGGAACAAAAGTCTTGTTGTATCAAAGAAGAGCAAGCGTAGTAGCAGAAATGTAGTGGAAATTCAAGTGCAGGTAATCATTTTTTTTTTTTTTGAGTTTTCAAGAATGCCTTATCTCTCCAAGACGCGTGCACATCATCATATCTCATTAAATGATCAAGAAAAGCAACAAACGTCTCTCTCTTTTCGCTGTCAGTCAACAATGCTTCCGTCTCTCTCTTTTCTTGATTAATTCAATCGTATTAGTACAAATCGCGTGGTAGTCTTTTCCTTCTTGAAGAAATAAGAAGTACAGAGAGTAAGAGATCTTGTTCTTTCATTCACTCTTCAAATCTTCTCTATTCATTTCTTTATTTTTATTTCTTCAATCAACAAAATAAATCTCAACAGAGAATTCTTTCATTCAGTTTCTCTAGATTTGAAAAGATCTAGATCCGATCCATCATTTCAGTTCTTGATGATCCCTATAAACTTTTGTGTGAAAGAAATTTTGAGTTCTACACAGAGAATCGAAATCGAGGGAGAATACATAGATCTAAAACCCTAATTTCATCATCTTCATCATTTCTCGATCATTCATTCTTCACAGATGATTCGAAAGTTTAAACGATTGAAACATTGATTCCGTTTAACCATAACTTTTCTAGCTGTTATGAGTTGAGTGAGAAGAATAGTTGAATTGGTGTTTGTTTTGAGTATACATAGATCGAGGAGTTTGTTGTTCCAGAAATAAGCTAGTATTCGATTATTTTCTTGTTATTAGAAAAGAAAAGAGTCATTACTGTTTTCCTCTTCCGTTAGAAGAAGAAATAGAAGTTCAGCCTCGGCCTAGCAGAGAGGATGAGATATAGGGAAGGAGAAGAATCGAGCGAGTGGAGTTCGTTAAGAAAGTACTGGATACCCAAAATTTATCCCTTAAAAGTTCTTCCTAGTGACGTGTTGTAAAGGTTCTAAAGCTGCTGAGTTGATACAGTTTTTTAAGACTGTTTTTTGTGGTAACAACTTCCAGATGATGAAGAATTTCTGGATCTTGAGTTTCTTACTGGATCCTGATCCATCGTGTGATATGTTGTCGTTGTCATGAAGATTTCGTTAACTGATTAATGAGTTGTAGCAGATACGAGTTTACTGCTCTCAACTGTTGAGAATATTTCTCAAGGATGGTATTCCTGTTCCAGATCACTAAATCTCTGATTCTGAGATTACAAATTATTCCTGCTTTGTTCATCAACCGATGATTTTCCGGTTTTGATGCTTATGGTAGCAGACATACTTCTGCTGTTTCAAATGCTTGAATAGGATTAAGGTAACATTTCTTCCTAATCCTGTGAAATCAATTTTTGGACCCTGTTTTGAGTTCTCAAACTTTACAGATATGATCATTTTAGATTCATTCCATGTAAGACTGAGTTGATTCAGCATTGATTATTTAATACACATGTAAGACTAATGCTGTGATATTAGCATTGTTTGTCATTTTCCATGTAAGACTGGGCAAAGTGCACTAGCATTGAGAATTTTCCCATAAGACTGGTTCAAATACACCAGCAGGATGCTTTTAGATTTTCCGTAAGTCTGGGTAGGGATACACCAGCAGGATAATTCAGGATTTTCAGCAGTCAGTTTTCAAGAGTTTCAGCAAATTTACATTTTCAAGAGTACAGTCAGATTCAAGATTTCAGCAGACATTTTCAGTTCAGATTGTGATGGCGAAAATTCAGTGGGTACCATTCAGATTGCTTGTAGTTAGTGGATAGTCCACTAGTCAAACTCTGCCAGTGCAAGATGAATGGTGCAACATTTACATTTAGTGAATTTTACATTTTGTTTGTTTTAGAGTCTGTAATAACAAGTTCAAGGTTCATTTCCAATGGACCATGAACTTGAGGGAGGGTAATAGAGTGTAGTGTATGTGTGACTCACATGTGTGAGGAAGTGTGCTATGCACACTTTAGGTTTGGGCCTATATAATGGCCTTTGTACTCTCATAATAAACTATACAAATAATATTCCAATATTTCACTCTTCACAATGTAGTCCCTAGAAGTTCTAATATGGTGGTGGTATTGATTTGAAATAGAGTTAAGGTTTCCCTTGGAGTTGAAGAGATCGATTTGGTGATAGGCTTTGAGCTCAGGGAAGAAGTAGTGAAATAAAGTGGGTTTTGATGGTTGAGCACCAGTTCAGACGGGTATGAGGTTTGAACTCAGAATAGGTATCACTGAAGAAGGATTTGAATCTGGGTTGGATGAATTCTTGATAGAATAGAACAAGATTTGATGATTATCATGGGTTGAATCTGTGACTAAGAAGAAGAGAATTGAAAGCATATATGGGTTGGTTGAGTTTGTGCTATTAGATGAATGTTAGGAATGGATTTACAGGGAAGGAGTGTTATGAATGGCCTAAATTTGGCCGGGAAAGAGCCAGTAACAAATGAGACTCTGCTCAATTTTCCATCCAGCGAGTCAACTCACTGAGTCCAATCCAACTCAGTTGAGAAAGACCAAACAGGCGAGCTGACTTTCCTTTTTACCTCCCTTTGACCCTTTTGACTATCAGTTGACCGTCATATATAACAACCGCCTTTAGTTTGACTTTTCGGTCACCTGAGATATTTCCCGGTTATTTTCCCGGCCGATTTTTGACAACTTTCTGGAGTTCCGGCGACCAATTTTGGTCAAAACCTTTAGTGGGTTATTCTTCATTCATGGGCTTGTTTGACTACTTGGATTTCGACTTTGAAAACTTAACCTAATTTGGAAACAAGAAGAGCTATAAAAAGGAGATTTCTCTACAACTATTCTACATTTTATAACTGATTTCGTAGCATGGAGCAAAAACCATCATTCTCTTTCACACATCTAGGGTTTGTCTTGTTTTTTATTTTCTTTAATTCAATTTTATCTTGTGAACCCCAAAGCTATGTGTCACGGACCGGTAAATTCTGCCTCCGGCGCTATGCGCTGGGCAGGCCTGAACTCCCAGATGCGCGACTTAAAAGATAGTAACCGGACCTTAAAGCTTAACTTCTCGCTATCATATGCAGGTATATTTTCCTTTCCAAGCATGTTTTACAAGCATGATACTCGAAACGTAGTTTCCATCCCGTTCCAACTTACCCTTATCGCCGGGCAGGCCTAACTCATGCCTTGGACTAGTACCTAGGCCATTTCAAGCCTAATTTTTCGCTTCTTCAATTCTGCTTTGACCATGCGCTGGAGCCTGCACTGGTCTTGCTTTTGCCAATAGTGCAACAACCAGGCATATTTCGTTCATACCGTATGGCTTGATAGGAAGTATGATCATCCATCAAATGGAATGAAACTAGCTCATCAAGTGCGGTAACAATCATCTCTTGCATAGCATCACCGAGCTAGATGATATGAGTTACCAAAGCGTCACAAACATCTCCCAAATTAGATGATATGAGCGACGAGATGTTGTACCTCAATGCATTGCATTGCGGCTGCCTACATACCCAACCCGTACCTTGAAGGGATCAAGCATGACCGTAGTTCATCAAAAGTGTCAATTCGCAAGGAACACACAACTTAAGCCTATTAAGGAAAAACCACCATCAATTCCCACTTCATCACAAGGCCAAAGGCCTAGCATATCCTATCGTATAGGCCGAATGACTTTTGCAAGGTATTCACTAGTTTGTGCATAACTATAGCTATTTATTATGCAAATATGCGCTCTCGAGTATATAACACGATTGAATGATGCTTTCGCATAATTCAAGCTTTATGGGCTAAGCTACATATTGATGCTTAAGCATTAAATATGCTCCAACGTATAGGCCACATCACATATATATGTGCATTACCGCTCGTGCACATTCAAGCTTTATCAAATAAGCTACAAGCATATTGATGCTTAAGCATCAAGTATGCTCCAACGTATAGGTCACATCGCATATGTATGTGCATTACCGCTCATGCACATTCAAGCTTTATCGTTTAAGCTATTAGCATATTGATGTTTAAGAATCAAGTATGCTCCAATGTATAGGCTACATCGCATATATATGTGCATTATCCCTCATGCATATTCAAGCTTTATCGTTTAAGCTATAAGCATATTGATGCTTAAGCATCAAGTATGCTCCAACATATAGGCCACATCACATATATATATATATATATATATATATATATATATATATATGTGTGCATTACCGCTCATGCACATTCAAGCTTTATCGGTTAAGCTACAAGCATATTGGTGCTTCAGCATCAAGTATGCTCCAACGTATAGGCCACATCGCATATATATATACATATATATATGTGCATTACCGCTCACGCACATTCAAGCTTTATCGGTTAAGATACAAGCATATTGATGCTTAAGCATCAAGTATGCTCCAACGTATAGGCCACATCGCATATATATATATATATATATATATATATATATATATATATATATGTGTGTGCATTACCTCTCATGCACATTCAAGCAAAGCTCCCTCCAGATATATGTTTTATTCGTATTTTCATAAATAAATAAAAGAAAGGGAAGTGATACCATCAACTGCACTTTAGGCAAACACGCCAACTGGTTGGCGCCTCTAGGCGAATCCACTAATTGATTGGCACCTTTAGGCAAATCCGATAACTGGTTGGCTCCTCTAGGAATATCCGCTAACTGGTTGGCATAACTACGATTATTTCGCTTCCTGGTTAGCATAGCTAAGCATCATCGATTTCCAACCAACACTTCCTCCCTATTTATGTTTTATTTGCATTTATACAAGTGGATATAAGGAGAATACATGACGTTCATCTACTGGACTTTCTAGTGATGCATTCTCGGGCATGCATCACGGCAAAATAGTGCATTAGCACTATGATGCGCTCTCGGGTACTCCACATAGGGTCAGTGATGCATTCTCAATCATGCATCACCGCATAATAGTGCATTAGCACTATAATGCATTCTCGGATATGCAACATGTGTTCAATGATACATTCTCAATCATACATCACGGCATAATAGTGCATTAGCACTATAATGCATTCTCGTATATGCAGCGCTAGTTCAGTGATGCATTCTCATTCATACATCACGGCATAATAGTGCATTAGCACTATAATGCATTCTCGGATATGCAACATTGGTTCAATGATGCATTCTCAATCATGCATCACGGCATAACAGTGCATTAGCACTATAATGCATTCTCGGATATGCAACGTTGGTTCAGTGATGCATT
>JAJJMC010022364.1:111876-282244 GCA_023531435.1 Papaver californicum | reverse complement strand
CACTATAATGCATTCTCGGATATGCAACGTTGGTTCAGTGATGCATTCTCAATCATGCATCACAGAATAATAGTGCATTAGCACTATAATTCATTCTCGGATATGCAATGTTGGTTCAGTGATGCATTCTCAATCATGCATCACGGCATAATAGTGCATTAGCACTATAATGCATTCTCGGGTATGCAGCGTTGGTTTAGTGATGCATTCTCAATCATGCATCACGGCATAATAGTGCATTAGCACAATAATACATTCTCGGTTATGTAGCGTTGGGTCAGTGATGCATTCTCAATCATGCATCACGGCATAATAGTGCATTAGCACTATAACGCATTCTCGGATATACAATGTTATTTCAGTGGTGCCTTCTCAATCATGCATCACGGCATAATAGTGCATTAGCACTATGATGCATTCTCGGGTATGCAACATTGGTTCAGTAATGCACTCTCAATTATTTATCACGGCATAATAGTGCATTACAATATAATGCATTCTCGGAAATGCAACATTGGTTCAATGATGCATTCTCAATCATGCATCACGGCATAATAGTGCATTAGCACTATAATGCATTCAGATACACAAGATTGGTTCAGTGATGCATTCTTAATCATGCAACACGGCATACTAGTGCATTAACACTATAATGTATTCTCGGATATGCAACATTGGTTCAGTGATGCAATCTAAAGCATGCACCACGGCGTAATAGTGCATTAGCACTATAATGCATTCTCGGATATGCAACATTGGTTCAGTGATGCATTCTCAATCATGCATCACGGCATAATAGTGCATTAGCACTATAATGCATTCTCGGATATGCAACATTGGTTCAGTGATGCATTCTCGAATATGCATCACGCGTAATAGGGCCTTAACACTATAATTTGAGGTCAAGGCATTCACACCCTGATGCAATCCTAATTGAGCTTTATAAGCTTAGGGTGAAGCTTCATCCTAGGTCATGACATGACCCTGAGTAAGCGTCATGCAAAAATTGCGGGTGTTACTCTATGAGTAGCTAAATACATATTAATTGTTAAGGGTTTTAAGTTGGTTTCTCAAACATGATATTTATTCGATGAATTAGTTTTGTCTCCACTTTGTCATTTATGATTCATCGTTAATATTGTCATATGATTTGAATGCTTGTTTAGTTGAGTCCGGAATCAATTGAGTTTTCCTTCACATCTAAAGCTAAATTAGGGTTTTCAATACGTAAAAGTTGACAAATTCTGATTTTAAGTAGCATAAGTTTGATTGTTGCTTGTATGATACATCCTAACAAACACATATGAACCATAACCTATGTTAAATTGTACTAATGCGTTTTCCACATTTAATTACATAGATAAACATATTTCACAAAACGTAATGCGGATGGGGAATTAAACTTGACTAGTGCTTTTACACGTAGGGTTGTTCTCTAGGTAGAATTCATTCTTGAATCTTTTGATGTATGTGTGATGAACTTGGAAATTAACGGGATATTCTTGCGATCAAGGTATCCTATGTTTTTTGATAAAAGAGAGATTAAATTACCAATTCTAGTTATTTATATAAATACATGTTTGTGAATTATACAATCCCTTAACCAATATCTTCATCATATTGATTACTTTTAAAACACTTGCTTATCGTTTTTACTTAGCTTTATTTAATTTTAACAAAACCAAAACCCCCCATTGTTACTTGATAAATTGAAAGACCAAGATGATAACAATAGCCTCCCATGGAACGAACAATTACTTACTTTAGCTTCATAATAAATCTGATTGTGAGAAAGTAAAATATTTTTGACGTACTACGAAACACATCACCTGCACACATGAGAACCATAAAGTACATCTTCTGAGTGCAAATTCATAAAACCATAATGGTTAGGCAGAAGTCGAAACATTCGATTACTCTCGAACCTGGATTCTTTCATATGGTGGTTTTCTTATAAATCAAGAGTTAAGCATGAGAATAATATTCTTTGGCATTTCTAGCTTCTTATTATTAGTGTGCAGAAACTTTATGACCTCATAGCTCTTTGGATGCTTGTGACTTTGAAGTTGGAGTAGGTTTTGTGTGTATAATTCTTGTAAACCCTCACGAGACTATAACTCGTCCACTAGGGACACCTAGTGGTTTAAAGGCTTGTTGCACATGCTAAGTGTAACTGTGTCCTCAACGAAAGGAAGTTGTTGTATTTTAGTTTAGTTTAGTTTAGTTTAGTTAGATAGTAGTTTTCTCGAGGACTAGTAAAAGCTAAGTGTGGGGGAATTTTATAAGTGCATAATTCATATGATTTTAGTGTCAAATCCATACTAATATTTGATATAATTCTTTCATATTACTTGTTATTATGTTTTTTTTCTCTTATGTCTTATATTAGGAGAATCATCCGCACAAAGGAAATGGCTACAAACTAAAGTGATACAATTGGAGCTAGAGAAAGGACCAAATGGAACTCGTTCAAATCCATAATTTCTTCACTATATGTTTAATTAAATTTAAATATGAATAAAACGTAAAAAGAATGAGGTCATTCCGAATCTGGACGAAGAAGTTATGGGCAAAACAAACTTGGAAGATTTGAGTCTACAAGAGAAGGTTCGGCTGAGAGCTTGCTAGCCGAACTTATAACTGATAAATCGAGTTTGAGGAAGAATTTAAAGAGAAAGGTTCGGTTAGGAGATGATTTATTGGTCCTATTACATAGAGATGTTCGGTTAGGAGAAGTCCCAATGAAGCCAATCGAACTTTTAGATTTAATTTCAGCGAAGAACGAAGTTTACAAAAAGATGTTCGGCTAGGATTTGAAAGTCTCTAGGAGAAGGTTCGGTTGGGAACTCTCCCACCAAGGCCTAGACGAACTTTGTACTTAATCTTGAAATTTTTTACTTGCGAGGTTCGGTTGGGAAGGTCACCAGAAGATCCAGTCGAACCCTGGACGTAATTGAAAGTGTTTTGGCTTCTAAAACAAGGAAAACCCGGTCCCGGAAAGATTCTAAGCCCTAGATATCGTGAGCACCATATAAGAAGACTCCCAAGACATTAATAAGAGATATTTTTAACACCTTTACACAACGTTGCAATTCTTGGAGGAGATCAACAACACAAGAGGAGAAAGCAAGGGCTTCAGAGCGGTTCCATTATCGTAACGATTTTTTATCTATTTTCTTATATTATAATATGGATGCTTGTACATCCATGAGTAGCTAAAAACCTAATTGATTGAGGATGAATTCTAAGTTCTAAACATGATTTGATTTAATATGTGATTCTATTTTGAGTTCTTCATGTTATTATCGTTTGTTTATATTATAAAAATATTTATGATTGATTGATAGATTATTTAGGTGGCCAACTGAATTGATTTGTTAATTTAATCTAGTGTTAGTATTGAGTTGTGAGATAAGTAATAGTTCATTGAATCATACACAAGTAGAGAACATGATACCTTGCAAAGGAATTATGTGGAGAAATTGTGTGTATGAACAACACTAGTAAGTGGACTTTAACCTAAGAGTCTAACTGCTAGGATTAACCTGTAAATTCACAAAACATAAAGCATTCGGAAAAATTACACCCTAAGTAATCTACTACTAGGTGGTTAGGACGAGTAGAATCTAGTAGGCGAGAACTTCTGTATCCAGTGATATAAGGAATTTCAGAGATAACACTGATCTAGATGTTATTCTACGGTTGGTGATAATCTATGATTAATACTGAGTAGATGAATATATTGATTCAATGGTTGTCTAGTAACAAAGAAGGATTCCTCGATCATATCTCTCTTCATTGCTTACAACTTTACTTTTAATCGCTTTCTTATTTACTTTGTTCAAATCTTAAACAAATCCCCCTTTATAACATTTGACAACTCCACGCTCCTCGTGGGAACGAACTTGATTTCAATTATATCATTTTTTAATTGAGTGGAAATAAGATCACTAATTTAATTGCACCTACGAAACACATCATAAAGCAAAGAAGATTGAAAAATATCAATGTGATAAGTAGTTTGTGAATGAGAAAGGATTATCTCTGAAATGAAATGCTAATTCTGTATGTTTAGTTTCTCCTGAATTGTTGTCTTGTTCTTGTTTCGAATTGATAAGAATCATATATTTATAGTCTAAAGGAGACACACTGATTTCTCGTAAGTGGTGGAAGTGGTGGAGAAGTGATGATTGTGAAGATTGTAGTGGGGTCGTGTCCAGAAAGTAGGGAAGACCTGTCTGACCACTATTCCTTATCCTCTGTAACCGTCCCAATACTTGTTACATTCTTGTTCGTGGATGTGTTTCCACAATACGCGATTTCCGTAGACCGCCAGACCAATCCCCCAATGAGAATCACCCCATGTATTTTATTTGATATCTCGTGGAAATAGTGGAGTCGTGGACTACTACTTTGTTTTGATTAGGTCAAGTCAAGTCAAGTCAATGACTTGCTAAGTAAATGAGGCAAGTTTCATAACTCGCTTAATTGATAATCAAACTTATTAATGGTCATATGCTAACTTTGAAATAACATGGCCGAATTTTAATTGCCAAATGTTAGTTTAGAAGTAACTTAGCATAAATCTGAAAGGTAATTGAGGCCAAGATTGTGAAGAGATTCTTAAGCAAGCATACTTATTAGAAAACCATATAAGATTCGTTAGTAGGTCAATATTGAAAAGAATGAAGTACTTCTGAGCGAAGTAGCTAGCTGGGACCTGCCAGCCGAGGAATTGTAAGCCGAGACCTGCCACCCGGGACCTGCCAGCCGAGACCTACCAACCGGGACCTGCCACCCAGGACCTTCCAGCCGAGACCTACCACCCGGGACCTTCTAGTTGTGCCTGCCATCCGGGAGTGTAGCCGATACCTGCCAGCTGAGAACCCGCCAGGCCAAAGCGCTGCTAGGTTGAGATGCGATACCTAAGGAGAGTTAGCGTTTTCAGCGTCTAGGGAAGGAAATTAGTGCCGAAGTGGTGCTAGGCCAAGTGAGGCGCTACGGCCAAGAGACATACTGGGAACTAAGTCAGGGGTGCATCAAGGTGGGAGCGGATCAGGTGGAGACGCATCAGCCGGGGAACCTCAGGTGGGACATGCTAGGCCTATGGCGCGTCAAGTAGGGATGTTATGGCCTATGGCGCGTCAGGTAGGGACGTTGTGGCCATGGGAGGAATCGGCCAAGGGGCATGCTAAAGCTTGTGGCGCTGGTTACTCGGAGACCCGTCAGGCTAGGATTAGGCTAGATCAGAGGCTCAATGCGTCTTTTGAGGCATTACTTCTTGTTTGTGGTGCGTCTAAGAGGAGTGGCGTATTATTTGTGGCTTATCTTTAAGCAAATTGCTATAGTAGTATATTTAAACTCAAGGGATCAATTTTAGAAGCGTTCGTTGTGAACAAAGCGTTAATCTAGAGTTTGTTTTGGGTTTAAGAATTAGCTATTCCCGCATTTGATAGATGTTATCGGAACATCGATGCGCATTCGAAGTAAGTACAAGGAATTCATCCGTGGAATTTATGCGACTTGAGAATAGTTCGATATGGCATAAATATTATGAGTACTGAGGAGGCTGCAAGGCTAGTTTAGAGTCCTTGTCAAAAATTCACCATTTATATTTAGTCCCCTTCTGAGTGAGGAACAGTAATGTTACACAGTAAGCATTAGATGATGACAATATGCTTATAATGATTATATATGCATAATTTGAATTTTAAGAGTAGAGGAATATATATACTTAGCTTCTGGCTTTTAGGTACCGGGATAAGTTCCCCTTGGCATGAATCTTGGTTGGGATTAGTAGATGTCTACGTTCTTGTTAGGAATGTTAGCTTGCCCGTGAGTAGATAGAGAATATGGTCGTTGTTTATTCTTTTTTCTTTTTTTGAAACAGGTCAACTTCGTCTCAAAATAGAGGATCAAGTCAGCTGGATTGATTCTTCATGTATGTTTCCAGCAAGAAGTATTGTTAGCTTTGTCTCCTCCGGGCAATGTCTTTGATGCAGAGTTAGGCCTTAGATTTGAACTTTCTTGTAAACAAATAGTAATCACCGGTGTTTGATTAGGTTTTGATTTAACAACGATCAAATGCAAGTGATAGTGTCAGTACGTGAGAGGCAGGATACCCGGAGACGATGCGTTGAGTTGTAGCTAGCAGCAGCAAAGTTGGAAGTAATGGAAACCGGTAGAAGAAGCTGATGGTAGATCGGAACTGCAGGTGAGGCTGACGGTGGACTCCAGTGCTCTTGTCGTAGAAAGTTTGATGAGTTCTTCTAGTGTTTGAGATATTCTTGGAAGATGCAGTGCGACTTGACATGATGGTATGTCCGTGTGAATTTTCAGATCCTGTAGAATTTAGTGTAAGATCCATATCTCCTAGCTCATGCCTCCGATTGATGTGCCCTTATGGTATATCATAGTAGATACATAGATGAACATTTATTGTGAAGGATGTTTTGACCCGTTTCTCACCGATTGTTTATGAATTTATAAATTAAAGAGGTAGTGATGGGAGCATCAAAGAATAGAGGTGTGGACCGAGATAGTGATGGAAGTTGTCATGTGCTGGAGGAGGCATGGCGTGTTAATATTCTTATGGTGAGTATATCACTGGATCCCTGACCAGCAACTTGTAAAACAATCCTGAAAGTTGAGAGAAGAAGTCTGAATATGAGGTGACTGTGTCTTTGAAGTTCTGAGCTGAAGATGATTGTTGGTTCCAAGTCCAGAGCGTGTCCAACAGTAGAATCATTTGGTTGCAGAAAGTAGAATAAAGAAGGATGGGTTACCATTCTAGATATGATCAGGTAAGAGGCGGAGGCTTCCTGGGTAGTGATGTAGAGAGGTTTTGTCGATAGCTTTGATATTTACTGGCTTGGTTTTGGGGATAACTTTTGTTGAAATAGATTCAATTTGATTTTTCTAATGAATCAAGTCCCCAATTACAGAATAGTCAAAAAACTGTTTATTTACTGGACTAGGTGATAGATGTAGAATGGGTTACATCCATGGGTGAGTTACATTGAAATACTTCAGGTGTATACTAAAAGGGTATTAAAGTTTCATTCTCTCTTGAGTGGTTTAATGAGTCATCCCCAGCATTTACCCTTCCTCAAGTGATGAGGCTCTATTGTAGAAGAGGAAAAAATATGACAAAAGAGGGTATGGGTGTTACATTATCGTGAGGGTATGAGTTTTGATGTATACAGTTTTGTTGCAAGAACCTTTGCTGATCAGACCTTCTAGTCGAAGGATGTTACTGTTAAGCTTTCAAAAGTGAGGAATCGTCAGTCCGCGGGTGTGTTTTAGGGTGAAAACAAATGTATGGTAAAATCGTACTTTCAAGTAGGTTCGAGATATCAAAATCAAACAAGACAAGCCTAAACCAAGAAATGGTCATTCACGTCCAGCTTCAATCACAAAGGTGGAGAAGATTGGGTAGGTCTTAGGGGAGGGAAGCAAAGAAGGTTGAGAAATATCATTGTGATGGGTAGTGTGAAGAAGAAAAGGATTCCCTGAGAGGAATCACTAATTCTGTATATTTTGTTTCTCCTGACTGATTGTCTTGTTTTTGAATGGTTGAGAACAATCTATTTATAGTTCGAAAGAGATACACTGATTTTTCGTAAATCGTGGAAGTTATGGAGAGGTGGATACGTGATGATTATAGAGATTGTAGTGGGCTTGTGTCTGGAAAGTAAGGAGGACATGTCAGGCCACTGCTCCTCATCCTCTCAACTGCTCTGTAACCGTCCCACTATTTGTTACCTTCTTGTTCGTGGAAGCGGTGCCACCACCCACGGTTGTCGTAGACCGCCAAAACAATACCCCAATGAGAATCCCCCCATGTGTTGTATTTGATATCTCGTGGAAATAGTGGAGTCATTGGCCACTATTGTTTTAATTAAGTCAAGTCAAGTCAAGTCAAATGACTTACTAAGTCAGTGAGGCAAGTTGCGCGATTTACTGAATTAATATTGAGAAGAAAGGCGTATTTCTGAGTGAAGTATCTAACAAAGCTAGTACTAGCTACTTAGCACAAATAGTAATGTGCTAGCTCTTTTAGTTATAAAAGGATAATATGTTAACGTCTCAGGAGTAAGACCATTATACATGGCTTTTAGCAAATGTTAATTGTACTAGGGCTAGGAAGCTAGTTCCAAGGATGTTTGAAGTTAACACTTCAATTAGATAGTATAGTTAGCACTAATGCACTTGTGGCTAAGTTGCTAAGTTTAGATGCGGTAGGCCAAGAGACGTGCTAGAGATAGAGTCTCATTGGCTAGGGTGCTAAGCCATGGAGGACGCTAGGGATGCGCTAGAAGCATGGACACATAAGGCTAGGGCACCAAGGGATGCATTAGTGTTGCTAGGGTGCATCAGGTAAATGCTAGAGACACACTAGGCGTGCAGGGACGCGCTAGGCTTGGCAGGGACGTGCTAGGCAACTGGGACGCGCTGGATCCAAGAGACTTTGTTGGAGAGCCAAGGGCGTTGGAGAACCAAGGGATGCTAAGGAGCTAGGACGATGCGCTAAGCAAGGACATTCTAGACATGGCTAGGGACGCATCAGGCCTTGAGGGCATGCTAGCTAGAGGCGTACTGGAGCATGTGACACACTGACTTGTTGCTAGTCATGAGAGACGCTCTCGTGGAAGCGTTGGCTAAGGCACTTGGCCAAGAAGAGATTGAGATTTTAGCGATAGGTTTAGCGTTAGCACTCTTAGCGCTAAGGCTAAGGTGCTAAGATAATGGCGCGCTAGCTAAGGCTAGTTAGGCTAAAATTTTCTAGCTAATACCATGTTAGGGTTAGTTGGCGCTTCTCACGTGCTAGGTTGGCGCCAGGAAAGTTAGCGCCTTTTAGCGCTAATGTGGCAAATTGGTGCCAATGTGGTGCTAAGCCAAATAGCTAGTGCTAACTTGGCACTGATAAGAGAAAAGGATAGGGTTAGCCTATCTCAGAGTTTCAATGCATCTTTTATGACATCACTTCTTGATTGTGGCGCATTGATGTGGTCGTATGCATGTCAATTATTTATTACTTTCTCACTATTTATGATTTATTATGAAGCAAGGGTAATAAAGGATCGTTCCCATGATGAGGTCTTGGTTGTTATATGTTTTGAAAACTGATGTAAAAAGGGGGATTTTTCAGATTCAATAAATGTAAATTAAACTGATTAAGAAAGCTAAGAAAATATAGAAAAGAATCAAATAGTTGAGAATATTGGTTAAGGTTTCGTTTTCATTCACAAACTTGTTCTTGTACTGATAATTAGAATTGATATTAATATCGTTTTATCAAAAGCCCTATAATACCCTGATCGCAAGAATATCCCGCAAATTTCCTCAAATCATCAACAAACACATTAAAAGATGCAAATATGAATTCTATCAAGAGAAAAAACTAATGTGTAAAAGCACTAATCAAGTTTAATTCCCGAGGAGCATTAAGATTCATGAAATTAGGCTAATCAATGCAATTGAACTTGGAAAGCGTACTAATTCAATTGAACAAAGGTCATGATTCACATATGATTACTAGGATGTATCACTATAAGCAATAAACACAGTATGCTACGTGTATTCAAGGAGTATCACTTTTGCGTATAATAAACCCTAAATTAGCTTTAAATATGAATGTGAGTTCAATCAATTTGCTACCTAACTAAACAAACAATCAATCAATGAGATATTCGTAGTGAATCATAATCGATAATATTGAGACATGTATTAAATCAAAAACCATGTCTTAGAAATCCAACTGTTCCCTAACCAACAATAAAATTAACTACTCATAATTATTAGAGTTTACACAATTGAAGAAGAAAATAAATTGTAAACCCTAGATGTGAGAATTCTTCATGCTCGAACCTACAAAAAGAATTAGAAGAGGTGAGAAGAGAACCAGGTGAAAACCTAGATATATCTCACTCTTATTGAAATTGCTCTTATATAGCTTTCTCCCTTGTAGAAACCTTCTTAGAATAAAAATCTCTTTTCTATTATAACTCTAACTCTTCAATTCCAAAAAATAGATCAAACCCAAACACCATGGCCCAAATCAGATCTAGTGAGAAAGCCCATATTGGTAAGCTTGCCAAGACTTAACCCAAATAGATTAATACTATTCACCGCTTGGCAAACATTTCTTCCAACGCCATACGCACACTCAGATACCAAAAACTCCTTCCCTACAAATTTAGCTTATATGCACACACAATTCAGTCATATACCTCGGAAACATTTTTCACACACCAAATACTCATTTCCCGTTCCAATTTTAGAGTCGAACCACATCCATCCAACTTTTGTTTGTGTTTAAGCCAAAAGTATCTTAGCATCTCCATTAATTCATATCAGTTCTTGATAAGCGCTTAATTTATATATTTTTACCGCCTTATCTATATTTTCTTGTCATTGTTTCTATATTAATTTTGTTATTTTATTATTTTAGTAGGTAGCATATATAGTTACGGAAAAAACACGGTTAAATGGGCATGGAATAAGCTATTATGGTCTCGTATTTTCCTATGGTCTCGGACTTACCTTGTCAAAAGTGGAGTTTTCGGTCTAAGGCTCAGAAGATGGGTGGAATAAGTTGGAGCTGCATAGGGACCGAGGAAGTGAATAGTACTTGTCTTGGAGACAAGGACTGTACAAGGGCGCAGATAGAAATGAGATGGAGATTGGGTGGACGTCGGACATAGAGTGGAGTTTGGTTAAGTGGATTTTGGATGGTCATGTGGAAGGTTTGTATGCATAAAAAATGTTGGTAGGCATAAAAGAGGTAAAGAAATGGTTAGTGGGACATGACCGAGCAGTGAATGGTTGGCTGTTATGTTGTGAAGTGAGTTAGGTGAGGTGGCATGGAGTAGTTTTTGGTGGGGGATAAAGTATGTACAAAACTAAAAGAAATGGAAAGGAAGGTCTAGCATACAAACAAGGTGAGGTAGGACTGACGTGCTGGTGAGATAGATTACATGTTAGGATGTAAAGACTAGTACGTGATTGGAAAAAGAAGTCAGGTATGAGACTCTATAAAAAGAAAATATAAACAGAGAAGTAGGGGTTCTTTTTTTTTCGGCAGAGTTTTTTGGTTGGTTCGGGACGGAACTGGTAGGATTTTTCTAGAGGCGTGCTTTTGTGTATACAGAGATAGGGGAAAAATACTATTTGATAATGATCATCGGTTTAATCTTTATCTCTACTTTTGTTATTATTTTTATGGGTTTTAAGATATACATAGTCATGTTTTGCTAATTTTTTAGCTAGGGTTTTGGGTAGAAACCAATTTTAATTATGTATTGATCATGTGAACTCCATAATAATATTTTCGTATGATTTAATAACTAGTAATTTCACTTCATTAATGCTTGGTATTTAATTGATTTATATGATTTCATTGACTACTTATGCTTTATGATTGATATGTCGTACTTAGGTTAAGTTCCTTTGACGGTGTATGCTTTTTGGATTGATAAGTCGTTCTTTAGGATTATTACATTTGAAGCGAAGGAAATTGCATTGGTGAAACTAAACAATTAGGATTTTATTGAAATATTTTCCGAGATATGAGGTTGATTCCAATATTTGTCTCAAGTATTATAGAGAATATGTTTGGACATTGTATGAATTTTGCATGATTAAGTTGGTGGAAACCGAATTCCCTAGTTACTGACTCTGTCACTGTTTAATTTTAGTTTAGTTTATTTTGGCATTTCAGTTTAATTTCTAAAAAATTAAAAATCATCATTCTTGGTTAGTTTATTAAGAATGTCAGTAGCAGTATTTCCATCGCTCCCTGTGGGTTCGACCCGTATTTGCCAATGTCTACTAGTTAGACGTCGTGCGATTGCGGTTATAATTACATAGGTATTCCAAAATCCTATCAATTTTTGGCGCCGCTGCCAGGGAGCGGTTGTGGAATATTGTAATTAGAATTTTTTATTTTCTAATCGTAATTTAGGTTTTTATTCTATTTTTTTATTATTATTTTGTACGGTATTTTTATTTTTATTTTATCTTTAGGATTTGTAGTTCTTTTTGACTAGTTTTGTGTGTTAGAATTTTGTTTCAGGTACCTTTGGGGTTGCTCCTGGTCGTCTAGCTCAACAGCATTCGTCTGTTGTAAAATACTCACGAGTTTCTTGCTTGTGAGTTATATATTGAACGATTTTGATAGGTTGGACGTTCATTACCCTAAATTGTGAATGTTGATACGAGGTACTAGTACTGCTTTTCGAAGTGGGAAAATACTTAGTTTAGTTCTTTGAACTCTTCCGTTCCAATTATAAGGGTAGGAGCAATTACTTTTTTTAATTTTATTTTGTTGTTTGATTTATGGAGTGAATGAATTGGTGATTTCTTGTTTGTTTTCATGAATTGGCACCAACTTTATTTTGTATAAATTTTTGTTTTTGTTTTTCTTTTTATATATGGAGTCTGTTTGCATGATTGATTCTCTAGTTGAGAAAACTTTTAGCACCAATAGTGTTAATGATCTGTTAGAGGCCTGCTTGGCCCGTTTTAGAGCCTGCTACGATGAGGATAGTCATTTTGAAGAAGTTAATGCGTTGTTAGATTCTGCACCAGTTTTGGATTATAAAAAATGGCAACATAAATTTTTTGATGATGGTTATGATGATGATTTAGTATAGGGTCACAAACCCAGTAGAGAAGTCAATATGCCTAGAAATTTTAGCAAAACTTTTCGAAAGATTCCTAATTTTGTATTAGAACTGCGTGCTTCTCAAGTATTACTAGATTACTTTGCATCTCGTGACATCTATGAATCTGTACATGTTTCTCCTGTAGTTTCAGTTCCGATCCTTAGCAAACCCTTTGACTCAGTTATTTTTGTTCAAAATAATATACCATTTGCAAAAACCAGGTTTGGGGGTAGTTCTTTTCGTTTGATAGTCTCATCATATTTATGTTACTACTGCGAGAATGTGAGGCTGTCATTGGTTGTAAATATTGAATTTTGAGTAGATCCCTAAATTTTCAGGTTGTTAGGGTATGTGGATCCTTTCTGTACATATCCAGTAGATAGATTCTTATTTTATTATTTTTATTTTCTTTTTAGGATTTTTGTTTATTTTTATTTTCAGTGTTCTTTGTTATTAATATCGTTTGATGTGTGTTACAGAGAATACTGCTTTTCTTGCATCAATCAGGTGAAATCTTCAAATCCATTCTCTTTGATTTACATTTGTCTCTCTTATTAATATATATATTGCATACCATGCTAGGTTGCACATTTTGAAACATTGAGGAAAATGTTAGGTTTAGGTTTGGGGGTAGAGTTTCTGAAAATTGGTGCCAATAAGAAACTCCAAAATTTAGAAACATATAAACAATTCAGGATGAAACTAACCATTCTAGGTAGATGGAAACATAACTCTTATCTATAAGAATTGATGTGCCCAGCTAAATTGTCTATTCATATCTGGATGCACTCAGGTGTTAGAAATAACATGATAATCATTGAACAAGCATATCTCGGAATCATCATAACCATATCACTTTCTTTTTTTATTTTTACAATTTTATGTTTCTCTAAGTGATTTGGTGGGCCTTTAGTATTGCCATAAGGTCGTAGATCGGATGCATTAGAATATTAATTTTGTCAAAATAAAAATAAAAATTGACACTTTGATAACAATATGTGTGTTCTCCCTATCTCTATCGCCTAAGCAAGCTTGGAATGCAGGATCCATGGAAACTATCATGTAATCTGCTAAAAAGGAGTATGCGCTTAGATTCAAAAGATCTAATCATGTAGTCGTGAAAAAAAAATGACAAAAAAGAAAGAAAAAAAGGGGAAAAAAAGGGGAAAAAAAGATAAATTATGTATAATAATAATAATAATAATAATAATAATAATAATAATAATAATAATAATAATAATAATAATAATAATAATAATAATAATAATAATAATAATAAGGGAGTGGGAGTGGGAGCCCAGCTGGTGGCTCGGCTTCCTTCCGGTCCTGTGTAAACACCCTTTTCATCCAATAAAATTCTCTTTATAATAAAAAAATAAAAAAATAAAAATAATAATAATAGAGAGACACACGATTCATTAGGAGAGAGAAGCTCTGGTGGGTTTAATGGAGACTTCAATGGAGTCTTCAATGTGCTACACGATTCATTCAGCCGGTTTTCTGAGAAGTACCCAAGCTTCAGGTATGTCTCGCGTCACTCCACACTTGGTTTCATCTCCTAATTCCATCTCTTCTATTGTACATAACAGTAGAACAGTAGCTTCTTTTCCATTTTCTAGGTCTCTTTTGGTCTGCCTTCAACCTTGTAAATACAGCATTCTCTCTCGCATACTTAGCTTTAAGCTTCACCTTTTGTTGTTTGTGTTCAATCTTGAGACACATTCATCGGTTTTTCTTGGTTTCGTTCAATTTCCTGTGTATTTGTGGCCATTCTTGAGTTTCTTGGTCCATAAACTATTCCCTTGTTTTGATGCTGTGGTGTTTTGGGTTTCCTTCAGAGACACACACACTTCACTTCTCTGTTCTTTTTTCTTTTCAATTCCATTCCACATAGTGCTTGGATTTAGGCCTATCTTGTGGTCTACAGATTTTACCCTCTTTTTAGATTTTTTTCATCTGGTTCTTGTGTGGGCAATTCGGTGTTTGTGCCTTCTCTGTGCCACACTCATTTTTTCTATTCAATTCCATCTCACGAAATTAGCTTTATGGTAGGTTTGCTATGTGAATTCCTGGTTGGTTGAGTCATGTTTTTTCTTGTGGCTAGTCCTGAACCCCCGACTTTTTTGGGTTTGTGATTCAATCTTAGACACACTCACGGGTCTACTCATTTCCAGCCTTCAATTCGGTAGTTCCAAGTCTTGCTTTGCATTAGGTTTGTGGTGTGAAATTTCAGGTGGTTCAATCTTTTGGGTGGAGCCTGTTTTTCTGTGGTGTTTTCCTGAACCCCTCTTTCCAGCATGTGTACATCATCTTTCCTGGCAGCATCTTAGCATAAACACTTGGGCATCAGCTTAGCATCAACTTAGGTCTCTCCTTGTGGTGGTACTTTAGACATACCTACAAGACCACTCTCTTCCATTTTTCACCTCGTTTGGCTTCAGGTTCACTTGTTGTTGGTTCATGTTAGCTGGTTTCTGGTACCATTCAATAGTATATTTTCTTCTTACAACTTCCCACAGGCGTAAGGAAAGTACCCCTATGGTACCCTTACCTCTTAGCATATCTTTGGGTGTGGTTCCAGGCCTGTGTCCACCTGTTGTAAGTGCTTGCGGCTGTCCCAATATGCCCAGAACAAGGTATAGGTCTGATTCTCAGGTTTCAGCCGAGAAAGGGGAGGGGGCCTTGAATGACGCTTTGTTTCAATGTCCATATAAACACATGGATGGTTGCACAATGGGGTGGGGGGCAGAGGGCTTAGTCGCTCCTGATTCTACAGGCATTTGCAAGAAAAACACCTTCACACCAAGGATGCAGTGGATGTTTGTAAGGAGAGGGTTACCAAGGATTTGGCGGTGTTCTGTGCCTGAGAAGTTGTTTTGTCACAAATGCAAATGTGGCTCTGCTCGGAATGCATGCATATATATTCCTAGAGACGGCCCTGTAGGAAACACAAAGAGGGTATTATACCCATCCCTTACAATGGGACATCAGCATCCTGTATGGTATTCGGCATCAACAAACCTTTGTCTTCCAAATCCCTGGATGATGTAGTGCATGTTGTGTCAGGAACTTTGGATGTGGGCATGCTACACCTTGTTTACCAACAGAAACTCCCTATTGTTGCTAGTATTCTATCACATTGCAGACTTCAGTTCTCTAGGGTACTCAAAGCTTCATTGGAAAGAGTTATTGCCAACCGTTCGGACTTATCTGTTTGGTTACAATTGTTGTTCATGCCAGTATGCACTTTATGTCTGTACACACCCAAAGGGCCCGCAGAAGAGAGGTCAGGGACCAGGAAGAAACTGCAGATGGCTAGTACCAACCAGGCGTTACTTCAATGGAGTGATGGCAGTGAGACTTATGGCTTGGTACAGTCCATTTTGGAGCAATCCAGACTGCAACGAAGTGGGCCGAACATCATGCAGAAGCAGAGTAGTTCCAATCTTGCAGCATGCAGGAGGAAATTGAGCCTAGGCCAGTACACGACTTTTATCAAAGTGTTAGCCTCCGTGGTATAGCCCCGTGTACTCAAGATACTTTTGCTGAGCTCATCCATAAACACCCTACAACGGCGCTTCCTTACATCCCTGTAGACCCAATTATGGTTGAGCCTCTTTGCGTAGACAAATCCGCAGTTCTAAGCGCCATCAAGGGGTTTCCCAAAGGTACCTGATGCGAGAGAGATAGCCTCAGAGCTCAACATCTTCTGAATGCCCTTAGTGGGCCTGCTGCTGCGGTAGCTGATGACCTCTTGTGTTCTATGACAGGAGTAGTTAACCTGTGGCTTGCAGGTAAATGTCTAGCAGTGCTTGGCGCGTACATTGCGAGTGCCCCTCTTACCCCCTTGATCAAGCCTTAAGGGGGGTATAAGGCCCATTACAATGGGAACTATTTGGCGGAGACTTTGCTCTAAATTGGCTGCGTCAGGGGTTAGCAAGGAAATGGCTACTTATTTAGGAGATTACCAATTTGGCGTGGGAGTCCAATGTGGTGGTGAAGGCATTTTGCATTCTGCAAACAGAATTTTGGAGATTCAAGGTAACTCCTCCACCAAGTGCATGCTTTTAATGGACTTCAACAATGTTTTTAATTTAGTGGACAGAACGGCAATCATCAATGAAGTCAGGTCTAGGTGACTTGGTATCTCTAGATGGGTTGAATTTTGTTATGCAAAACCGCTATGCTCTACTACAATGACAAAGTTCTTCTGTCTGCTCATGGCGTCCAACTGGGAGACCCTCTTGGCCCTCTTCTGTTTGCTCTGATATTACATCCCCGTATTTTAAAAGTTGCTTCTAAGTGTACCTTGGATATGCATGCATGGTATTTAGATGATGGGACTATTGTTGGGGAAACTCTAGAGGTGGCTCAAGCTCTACACATTATCCAATCTGAGGGAAGCAGCAGAGGCTTATCCCTCAATAGTAGTAAGACTGAGTTAATCTGGCCCAACACAGACCCCAGAAGCTTGGATAAGGGGGTGTTTCCGGTCAACATTCGTAGACCGGTAAGAGGTGTGAAGCTTCTAGGGGTCCTGTTAGTATGGATGCTAGCTTTTGTAACGAGTTGGTCCAGCGCAGAGTGGAGAAAACTCTTTAGTTAATGGAGTCCCTGAAGCTTCTGCAGTTCAAGCTTTTTGGTGAATGTTTTAGAGCCATATTTTTGGGTCTTTTAAGTTCAATCATCAGCTTGGTCTTGTAGTTTCGGTACCAACTTCTTGGCATCAGTGATCCTTCCGGAATCACACTCTTGTGTCATCTTCTTGGTTGGCTCCTGGTTCCCATGGTGGTGGTCAGTTCCTATTTTGGAGTTTGAGAACCCAGAGGCATATTCACTTCTTGTTCAGGTTCATTTTCATCGGTGGTTTGGCTTTGGTTCATTTTCCATTTTGGCTTCAGAGATCATTCCGGAGTCATTTTCTTTTTTAAGTGCATTTTATTATCATTTCTTAATTTTCCCATGTTCATCTTGTTGGTGTTTAAAGTCTTGTTTAAGCACCAGCTTTTTGGTGTCAGTGATCATTCTTGAGACTCTCTTAATTCTTGATTGGCCCCTGGTCAATCTGTGGGTGTTCAGTCCTTTGCCACAGAGTTGCTCTAGCCATTGGTTTGTAGCTTATACGGTCAGTTTTTTCACCTGCATT
The DNA here is from genome assembly GCA_023531435.1 of Papaver californicum. Lineage (NCBI taxonomy): Eukaryota > Viridiplantae > Streptophyta > Magnoliopsida > Ranunculales > Papaveraceae > Papaver > Papaver californicum. Next base: position 264,430 of record JAJJMC010022364.1, on the reverse strand, counting down.
TTGACTCCTGAGTTCCAATCAGAATCTCATTCAAGTTTTCTGTCAGTTCAGTTCCAGTTTTCAGTTAGCCAGCAGTCATTCCTGTTGGGTTCAGTTTGCTCTTACAGTTTCAGTTTCTGTATTGTGGAGTCTGTATTCCTCCCAAATACAGATTCACGATCCTGCGCAGTTCCATCTTTTCCTGTCACAATGCCAACCACTAGATCAGCTGGGTTATCAAGCAATGTTGAAGAGGGTTCCCAAAGTGAATCTTGCTTTCATTGTCCGTTTAAGGGGTTTGATGATTGCGCTGATGGGGTGGGGGAAGAGGCTTTAGCAGGTATGGCTTCATCAGGCATTTACAAGACAGACATATGCCTTCTGAAGAAGCCAGGTCCTCCTGCAGGAACAGAATTAGCACATACATGGTTGTGTTCACAGCATGGTAACAGGTCTTGACAAGTTTGCAAATGTGGCTGTGTTCTTTATGTATGCACACGTATTCTTGGAAGAGACCCAGCCGCAACCATGCGGATTTTATACCAAGCCACTCAATGGTCAGGCGACAGAGTTCTTGATTTATGGGATTGACAAACCTCTCAGTGCCCCAGACGTTATCGCTTCTATTGTGCCTGATGTCCCAGCCAGTTCCCATGTAGATATGTTTAACATGCTATTCATGAGGAATGTACCTACAGTGGCTATCATCCCGCAACAGTGTAGGCTGAGCTTCTCCAGAACCCTTAAGTCTTCTTTGGAGAAAGTCGTAGCCAACCTTACAGACTTGGCAGTGTGGGTGAATTTGTTGTTACTGCCCATTTGCACTCTTGGATTGTACAATCCAAGGAGCGCTAGGGAGGAGAGGTCTGGTACAAAAAAGAAGCTCCAAATATCTAGCATTAATTATGTTCTTCAGCAATGGAATGAAGTTGGGTGTTACAGCCTAGTGCGCAACCTTTTGGAGCTACCAAGTACACAAAGGGGCAAGACACCTAAAATGAACCAGGGTGGCTCAAACCTTTCTGCTTGTAAGAGGATACTGAGCTATGGTTAATACACGGCAGCAATTAAAGTCTTGTCTTTTAATGGTCTTGCACCAAGCTCTCCATCAACTCTTGCTGAATTGAGGAACAAACACCCCATCGTCCCACCACCAGCCATCCCCGAGGGCCACATTCAGGCAGACGCACTATGTGTGGACAAGGAAGCTGTCTTAAGTGCCATTAAAGGTTTCCCTAAGGGTACCTCTTGTGGTAGAGATGGTCTCATGGCACAACACTTATTAGATGCCTTAAGTGGACCTGGATCCGCTGTTGCAGAGGAGTTTCTCATCCCATTGACAGGGGTGGTTAACCTTTGGATTGCCGAAAAATGTCCCCCCTTGTTGGGTGCTTATGTGTCTAGTGCTCCTTTGACTCCTCTTCTTAAGCCGGGAGGTGGTTTAAGGCCAATAGCTGTAGGGACCATTTGGAAGAGGTTGTGCTCCAAACTGGCAGCTGCAACTGTTAGTAAGGAATTGGCTCCTTACCTAGGAGATCATCAGTTTGGCGTGGGTGTCCAGTATGGAGGAGAAGCCATCCTCCACTCATCTAACAAGCTTCTGGAGTTGCATGGGAGCTGCCAGACCATGAGTATGCTGTTGATAGACTTCAGCAATGCTTTCAATTTGTTGTACAGAACGGTGATGCTTCATGAGGTGGGGAGTAAATGTCCTAGCATCTCCAGATGGGTGGAATTTTTTATGCAAATCCAACAAAATTATACTACTAGGATCACATTCTGCTTTCTTCTCAGGGTGTGCAACAAGAGGATCCCCTTGGACCATTGCTGTTTGCGCTAACCCTGCATCCCCTCATATCTCAGATAGCATATGAGTGTTCTTTTGTGATGAATGCATGGAATCTAGATGATGGTACAATTGCAGGTGATTCTTTGGAGGTGGCCAAAGCCTTGCAAATCATTCAGAGAGAAGGCACCAGTAGAGGGATTTTTCTCAACATCAGCAAGTCAGAGCTCTTCTAGCCTGTGGTTGGTCTTAGAGTTCTGGAAGAGGGTATCTTCCCTGCAGGCATTAGTAGACTAGCTCAAGGTGTTAAGCTACTAGGAGGTCCAGTCATCTTAAACTCAAGCTTTTACAATGACATTGTGCATGGAAGAGTGGACAAGACATGTCAGCTGATGCAGTCTCTGAAGGCTTTGCAGGACCCACAGAGCGAGCTCTTGTTGTTGAGAAATTGCGCTGGTGTCTCCAAACTATTTTTCACAATGAGAACCACTAATCCTCAAGCCCTCCAGGCCACAGCTGCTCATTTTGACCAACACCTCATGCAGTTTCTCAGACACATAGTGACCGGCGACGGGGCAAGATTTGGTCTTACTCAGATGCGTCTTGCTACCTTGCCAATGAAGGATGGAGGTCTAGGGGTTTACACCATGGGGGATGCCTGCCACTACAGCTTTCTAGCGTCCTGCTTACAAACAAAGCAGCTGCAGAACACCATCCTTAAAACCCACTGCATTGCGGACCAACACCGTAGCTTCCAACAGGCCCAAACAAGGTTCACTCAGGTCTGTGGGCTCCCTCTATCTTGTGCCAACATCCAAGTCGCTGCCCCGCGCCCAACGCACTTTCTGGCGTCCCAATACTTTGATGTGGTCAAGAAGAATATACCCACTAGCTTCAACCTAAATGAGCGGGATACCATCCTCTGGAACTGTAACAATTTGAGCCATGCCCAAGATTTTCTTAAGGTTATTCCCATAGCTGGGCTTTACCAAGCTATTGGGCCTCGGCAATTTCGGGATGTCCTTAGTTACAGGCTTGGTTTAGCACATTTTGAGGAGGTGAGCCTATGTTCTTGTTGTGGGCGGGGAATGGACGTCTTTGGCGATCATGCACTCCATTGTGCCAGCGAGGTAGGCCTCAAATTTAGACATGATTTGGTCAGGGATGTGTTATCAGACATGTGCTACAAAGCTGGAGTCATTGTTCGTAAAGAAGCCAACCTTGGCTTCCTCTCGGACAATGAAAACTTCTTGAGTCCGACAGATATCCTAGTATACAATTAGAGAATGGCCGAGACGTGTACCTTGACGTCACATGAGTGTCCTCGTTTACGGATGCCAGGGGAGCCGCCTTCACGCCCGGTCAGGCAATCTCGAACACTACATCTAGCAAGAATAGAAAATACCTTTCCCAATGCGAATACCATGGATATGGGTTCAGTGTGCTAGCGTTCACCACTTTGGGGGAATTGGGCGAGGAACTTATATCTTTTGTGTCTATGCTACAGAACCGTATTGCAAGCCTAGACTACAATTACAAAATAGGAAACTCCCTCTTCTTTAGACTAGGCATTTCCATACAAAAGGGTGTCGGAGCCCAGCTTGTAGCGAGGCTTCCCACCACTAATGTGTAATCTGTTTTTCCTATCTAATAAACTCCTCGTTCATAAAAATAAAATAAAATAATAATAATAATAATAATAATAATATAGGAGCATCCGAGCCGGATTTTATACTAATATTTGGGAAACATCGTTCACCTTAGTCAACATATACACCATTACTTCTATTTCCATCTTCTAATCTATACATGTGTTTGAATTTGATTGATTTCGAGCAATGTGAATGTTGAAACTTTCCATCCAGTTTTGGAACGTTTGATGATTATTTGAGTAGAGTTTTGCATTCTTATATGAATTTTAGTACGCTGAGTGCAAACTCGTGTACAACAATTGGATTCATATAGGGTAATGATTCTTATAGCCGAAGAATTTTGTATCCAACTAAATAGCTTGTTTAGTTCTATCCTCAATCGTTCACAGGTAGCTGGAATTTGGATTATAGGTTTTATGGGTATATCTCTTGTAAACCCTCACGAGAAAAAACTCATCCGCTAAGGCCACTTAGGGGTTTAAATGCTTATTACATATGCTAAACGTAGTCGCGATTCCGGCGAAAGTGAGTTAGGATTTTATTTTATTTTTAGTTTAGTTTTGCTTGAGCACTAGCAAAATGTAGGTTTAAGGGTATTTGATAAGCGCTTAATTTATACATTTTTACCGCCTTATCTATATTTTCTTGTCATTGTTTCTATATTAATTTTTTTTTTTTATTTTAGTAGGTAACATATATAATATCCGAAGTTACGAAAAAACACGGTTAAATGGGCATGGCATAAGCTATTATGGTCTCGCATTTATCTATGGTCTCGGACTTACCTTGTCAAAAGTGGAGTTTTCGGTCTAAGGCTCAGAAGATGGGTGGAATAAGTTGGAGCTGCATAGGGACCGAGGAAGTGAATAGTATTTATCTTGGAGACAAGGATTGTACAAGGGCGCAAATAGAAATGAGATAGAGATTGGGTGGACGTCGTACTTAGAGTGGAGTAAGTGGAGTTTTGATGATCATGTGGAAGGTCTGTACGCATAAAAGATATTGGTAGGCGTGAAAGAGGTGAAGAAGTGGTTAGTGGGACATGACCGAGCAGTGAATGGTTGGTTGTTATGTTGTGAAGTGAGTTAGGTGAGGTGGCAAGTAGTTTTGATGGGGGGAAAAGTCTGTACAAAACTAAAAGAGATGGAAAAGAATGTCTACGGGCGTACAAACAAGGTGAGGTAGGACTGACATGGTGGTGAGATAGATTACATGTTAGTATGCAAAGACTAGTACGTGATTAGAAGTAGAAGTCAGGTGTGGGACTCAAAAAAAAAGAAAACATAAACAGAGAAGTAAGGGTTCTTTTTTTTCGGCGAAGTTTTTTTGGTTGGTTCTGTACGGAACTGGTAGGAGTTTTATGGAGGCGTGCTTTTGTGTATACGGAGAGAGGGGAAGAAGACTATTTGATTACGATCATCGGTTTAATCTTTCTCTTTACTTTTGTTATTATTTTTATGAGTTTTAAGAAATCCATAGTCATGTTTTGCTAACTTTTTAGCTAGGGTTTTGGGTAGAAATCAATTTTAATTATGTATTGATCATGTGAACTCCATAATAATATTTTCGTATGATTTAATGACTAGTAATTTTACTTCATTAATGCTTGGTATTTAATTCATTTATATGATTTCATTGACTACTTATGCTTTATGATTGATATGTCGTACTTGGGTTAAGTTCCTTTGACGGTGTATGCTTTTGGATTGATAAGTCGTGCTTTAGGATTATTACATTTGAAGCGAAGGAAATTGCATCGGTGAAACTAAACAATTAGGATTTTATTGAAATATTTTCCGAGATATGAGGTTGATTCCAATATTTGTCTCGAGTATTATAGAGAATATGTTTGGAGATTGTATGAATTTTGCATGATTAAGTTTGTGGAAACCAAATTCCCTAGTTACTGACTCCGTCACTGTTTAATTTTAGTTTAGTTTATTTTGTCATTTTAGTTTAATTTCTAAAAAATCAAAAATCATAATTCTTGGTTAGTTTATTAAGAATATCAGTAGCATTATTGTCACCCACCCTATGGGCTCAACCCGTATTTGCCGTTGTCGACTAGTTAGATGTCGTGCGATTGCGGTTATAACTACATAGGTATTCCAAAATCCTATCAGTTCTCGATCTTCTCTTCTATATTTATCATTACCACTCAGCGACAAACTCCACACTTTCCTCGACTTCACACCATCTCGAGCCCCATCTTCACTACTTAATTCAACTGTAGCAGCACACAACGAGAAATACTCATACCTAAAATCCCATCTCGACAACAACCACCATTCATCACTTCAAAATATTCTTCCATGTCAATTCTAAATCCAACAACGACCATAAAACCCATCTTTTTCTTTACTGACTCAACTTCACCTGAATTCCATCACCAACCATAAATCCATCTTATTGTATCAACTAAAACCCATTTTTGTTCATTCACATTGTGAACAATTTCGAATCAAGAAATTTGTGCTCAATTCTTTCTCGTTGTTTTCAGATGAGACTTTCTTGTTACGGCAGTAGCAGTCTCAATACCAACTTGATCCAGAACCAATGTGAGCCGACGGTGGACTTCTTGGTTCAACAAAGAGAAACTGAATAAGACTCGACCTAACTTTAGGTTTTAATTCTCATTTGCACTTTGACTCCATATAGCACCTCTATAGAATATGAGGCCTCCCCTAGCAATTATTTTTTTTGCTTTGTAAACCTAGATGCCCCCTAGTAATTTCCAGTCTTTATGCATTAGAGACTTGTGTGTTTGCTAGATTTGCGTCCATAAACACCCAATGACTCCGGATGATGCAATAAGCCTTTATTTCTCTTCTTTTACTTCATGTGACTCCAAAATACCTACAAAATAGAAAACAAGCGTAATATACACTAATACAAGAGAAATAACTAAGAAAAGCATAAAGAGTTGATAACCAAATAATGTATTTTAGGCACCTATCACGCATCCAAGAGGAGTGGCGCATTATTTAAGTAAAGTGCTAAAGTAGCATAATTCAGCTCAGAAGAGCAATTTGAAAAGCATTCGTTAAGCTAGAATGTATTTTTGGGGTTTAAGCATTAGCTATTTCCAGATTTTATAGATGTTACCGGAACATCAATGCGCATTCGATGCAAGTTCAAGGAATGCATCCGTGGAATTTATTCGATTTGAGACTAGTACGATATGGCATGAATATTATGAGTATTGAGGAGTTTGCAAGGCCAGTTTATAATGTTTAAAGAGAATTTGTACTCTTAATTCGCTTGCGGAATATAAGTAGAGAAAAAGTATTCCATATTTTTCTATACAAATAAGCATATGCGCATAATATACACAAATATTCTTGTCGCTTAGCAGAGGGCAATTTTTACAATTCTATCCCTTGTCAAAAACTCACCATCTATATTAAGTCCCCTACTTAATTAGGAACAATAATATTGCTCAGTAAGCACTAGATGGTGACATATGCTTTCAATAATCATATATGCATAATTAAATTTTAAGAGTAGTAGAAGATATACTTAGATTCTTGGATATAGAGATATACACCCCTTAGCGTAAAATTTGGATGGGGATAGTAGGTACCCTTGTTCCTGCTAGGAATACCAATTCCCATGGACAAGAGGTACCAAAAATTGCCACTGAAATAAGGTAAGCTAGTGGGCGTTATTTTTTTCTCTTTTTTATTTTAAGTTTCCCAGTTGGACAAGGACTCTTCAAGTTGGTGCCTATATATATGCCTTCCCCCCCCCCTCCTTTCTTACGTGACTTCTTCTTTTTTTTTCTTTCTTTTCGCTAGTGGCAAGCGTGAAAAGAATTGATCTTGACTTTTAAGGTTGCGGCATCAGCAAGTGTGGGAATTTGATCTTGAGTAAGCGCCATGGCCGACAAAACCAAGAAGGTAGTGTCTTCTCCTTTCCCTATTTCTTTCACGCCATTATGGCTTTTTTATTTGTAAACCCTAGTTGTTGTTTTTTAAACTAGAATTATATATTTTGAAAGCCATCAACTTTTAGCAAACTAGGGTCTTAATCCTCTTTTGATATATGAGGAACTTAAATGCATTGCAAATGACTAATAAGCATGATATTGATGTTGGCACATCTTCTGGTCAGAATAAAGAATAAATTTCTGATATTATATTTCTTGAGAGCGTACCTCATATTCATGATAGGTTTGATGAGTATATTTCTGGAGAGCTTTTTGTACCTCCTTGTTTTATTGGTAACTTTATCCCCAAATTTGAGAAGTATGTTGTCCCTCATAATGGTGTTCCTGAGGCTGTCCCAAGACTTTGTTTGCAGAGAGGAGATTATGTATCTTCTTATGTTGATTTTAAGGAAAACCAAGTCCCAATGAAAAAGTGGGTGAGCTTGTGCAAAGTGATGTTAAGTGATCCTTCAGTAGTTAAGGTTTTGAAAGAGGATGGAATATTTCATGCTCTAAGAATGTCTAATCATCTTCAGGTCTTCAAGGATGTTGGAGGTCTTTTAACCTTTGTTTCTCGTTGGTGTTAACCAACTCATACTGTTATATGCACCTGGGGTGATAGGTGCATTATTTGCATTGGGTTGATGCTCTAATTCATTGTTTTCTTGTTAGCTTTTGTATCATTATGCTTTGATTTTTTTTTCTTTTGAGTTCCTTAGGTAGTTTTGAAGTGTATTCAACCAAAGTAGAAGAAATGAGTTCATTAAAACACAAAATGAACAAGGAAATTAAGTTCTACAAGTGAAGAAGGGCCAAATACCAAATTCAACTCATTCAAATACAGGAGTTCTTAATACCATCTTGAAGATAACGAGAATACAAGGTGAACGCAAAAAGAATGAGATCATTCCGAGTTCAGACAAAGAAGTTATGGACAAAAAAGCAGAAGCAAGATAAAAAAGTCATCTACAACATTTCTATCGATCCGATTCCTAACTATGCCGACTGGGACACATTTTTATACAGAAAACTTGGAAATTTAAGCCCTAAAGTCGACATGGTTCATTGGAAACCGACTATGCCGATTAGAGAAAGTTTGGGTACAGAAAAATGGAGTTATTTTGGTCCTAGAGTCGGCGCGGTTCATTGAAAATCGACCATGCCGGCTGGAGTAAACCCGTAGGGTCCATTTTGACGCGTTTTTGAGTTCTAAGAGGAGGAAACCCGGTCCCGGAAGGATTCTAAGCCCTAGTTATCATGAATTACTATAAAGGAGACTCCCAAGGCATCAAGAAGAGAGTCTTGACACACAATATACTTTACAACAAGGAGAAGAATGAGTTAGGTCTCGGAGTTGTGATTAATCATCACGATTTCTAGGGTTTGCTTTACTTTCTTTCTTATATATTTTTCATGGATTTTGAGAAATCCATGATGAACTAAACCTTTCTTATTGGTTAGATATATTGTCCTAATTTGGAAAACATGTTTATTAATTGAAGTATCCATTCTCATATGTTCATAATCTCTTCAATATCGTTCATATTCTACCGTTTATAACGCCATGTATGATTGATTGCTTATTTAATTAAGTCATGAATTAGATGAACATGCATTGATATCTATAGCTAAACTAGGGTTTGAGATCCGGAATTGTCGAAAAAATCCATGTTACAAGTAGCATAGCATAGTTGTTAATGACGGGATGTTACCATGCAATTATGTGTAGAAGCGTGACCTAGGTTAAATCCATGTGGCTTTTACGTCGGATTGCTTAGAATAATATCAACTCACAAAGACCATTGCTTTAATTGGGTTAAACTTGAGTGGCTCTTGCGCCAAGTTATTCGTTGAAAATGATTCATTGAGTGGCTCTTGCGCCTTTGATGATAAAATGAGTTTTGCCAGAGTATACCTACGATATGATTCTTTAGAGTTATTGATATTGAGAGTGAATGAATGTTGAGTTTGGTTCAGTTGATAACATGTTGGAAGATGGAAGAGGAAACCTCTAACCAGTACTCTTTACCTTTGATATTCGTATTAATTTATTTAATTTAGTATAATTTAGTTATAATAATAATTAGAACCCCAATGTTTACATAAGTAATCAAAATACTTAACAACCCATATCTCCCTGAGAAACAAACTTGTTATTATTATTATATTTTAATCTATATTTGTGGAGTAAAGAACTTGAAAATAATTTTGCTTGGCTGACAACCGACCAAATTTTGGCGCCACTGCCGAGGAGGCATAGCGGATTGTTATTTTTTTTTTGATTTTTGATTTTTAGTTTTTAATTTTGTTTTGAGAATTGTTTTTCAGGTACTTATCTTCTGGCTCCTAAACCGAAACCAAAACCGAAGCCTGTCGGGTTTCCACAAATTGGTATCGAGACTCGAAGAGGAACTGTACTGAAAGATAAACTAGAAGACATACAAGAGGAAGCAATGGGTAACGTAGACCGTACACTCACGGACTTAGCTTCTCACAAGCTGGATACATAACAATGGTGTATTCAAACAACATCTACATTTGAGATCAAGCCAGGGTTTATCCTGAGATACCAAAATTTCATGGAATGACTAATGAAGATCCAAACAAACATCTAGTGGATTTTCAGAACATAGTTATGGCCATGCTACCAAAGGATACAAATGCATATTGAGTAATGTTACGAGATTTTCTATTTTCCTTGATGGACACTGCTAAGGAATGGCTGTACTATCTACCTTGTGGAAGTGTCACCACTTGGAATGGTTTGAAGAAACTCTTTTTAGAAAGATATTTTCCTGCATCAAAGGCAACTCAGATGTGTAAAGAGACTTATGGCATTAAGCAGATAGCAAGAGAGACATTGTATGAATATTGGGAATGTTACAAGAGATTAGTGGCTAGTTGTCCACATCATCAATTCAGTGATTTAATGATCATACAGTACTTCTACGAGGGTCTTCAAGCAAGTGACAAAAATCTTCTCAACGTTGTAGGTGGTGGTGCATTGGTTAACAAAACAGTAGCTCAAGCTAGAGGGTCAATTGAGAACATGACAGCAAATTCTCAATAATTATCAAGTCGAGGCTCAGAACTACTCGTCAGGAGAGTAAATAAAGTCGGTGAATCTACTGAAGACCGCCAACAGTGAGGAAACCTAAGAACAATGATGTAAAAAATTACGGTGGTAGTACTTCCACCGTCATCTTCTTCAATCTATAAAGAGGGTAATGAACATGCCAATGCAATCTTTTTAAATCAGCAGAGGCTCATGTATAATCCCTTCTCCAACACTTACAATCCAGGATTGAGAGATCACCCCAACTTTATCTATGCAAACAAGAAATTTATGGTTCAATAACTTACTTTCAACCGCCAGAATGGGTATCAACAACAATAATCTCAGCCACACCAACAACCTAATCAGGGCTCTAGCACGGATGATAATCTCAACACAATCATATCCATGTTTTAACAGAGCCTACATAAGACGGATAACACCATCAAGGAGTTACAAACACAGGTTGGATCAATGGAAAGTGAGTTGAACCAGTTGAAGACAAGGAATAGTGGGAAACTCCCTTCTCAACCTCTTAATCAAGGAAAGAATGTCAATGTTGTGACATTGAGAAGCGGTACACAAACTGTGCAACCCGGAGATGTTGTGAAAGACAAAGACCCTAAGGGACCGATTTTGGAAAAAGAGATTACTGACTCTTCCCAAACTGATGAGGTGCCTAAAGAAAACTCTAAACCTCATGTTTCTGCTTATGTTCCTACACTACCTTTTCCTCGCAGGTTCGTTAACTCTAAAAAGACGGAACAAGAAAAGGAGATCTTCGATATTTTCATGAAGATTCAGATAAATATTCCACTTATAAATGCGATTAAACAAGTCCCCAAATATGAAAGAATTCTGAAGGACTTGTGCACCAATAAACAAAGATTAACCGATAATGAGGTAATGAGAGTGGGGGACAACACTTTGGGTATCTTGTAAAAGAAACTCCCACTCAAATAAAAAGATCTCGGTAGTTTTGACATTCCTATTGTTATTGGTAACACAACGTTTAATAAAGTTATGCTTGATTTAGGAGCATCAGTAAATGTTATGCCTGCATTTATATATGAAGCTCTTAACTTAGGACTTTACAACTAGTTGACCATTCTAACATGTACCCCGGAGGTATTATTGAAAATGTGCTTGTGCAGGTTAACCATCTAGTCTTTCCAGTAAACTTCTGTGTACTGGAGATGACAGATGGATCAACTGATTCATCTATACCATTGCTACTTGGACGTCCATTCATGCGAATGTCAAAGAAAAAAATTGGCTTCTATAGTTGGAAGTTGACAATTGAATTTAATGGAGAAATAATACGTTTCAACATTTATGAGGCGATGCGATATCCTAGTGATGTTCATTCTTGTTTCTCCATTGATGTTATTGACTCTTTAGATCAACAAATATTTAATTTAGGGAGTAATGATCCATTGGAGACTATTATAACGAGGAGTGTGGGTTCTAAAGATCTTACGGATCCGCGAAACAAGCTTAAATTAGGGGATAAATTTGAGGAAGCTACTGTGAACTCAATTCGTTGCAACAGTGCACACCGACTCATGATATTTCATTTATCTCTTTATCATGTATTTGGGTGATAATGAAGAGTTTCCGGTGATAGTATCCAAGGAACTAACTGAATTGCAGGAACAAAGACTTCTCCAAGTAATGGCTATAGGATGGACAATTGTTAATATCAAGGAATAATCCCTTCTACGTGCATGTATAAAATACTACTCGATGAGGGAACAAATCCTACAAGGGAAGCTCAATGTCGGTTGAACCCTCCGAAGATGGAAGTCGTAAAGAAAGATATATCCAATCTCTTAGACGTGGGAGTTATCTACCCCATCTCGGATAGAAAGTGGGTGAGTCCGGTACAAGTTGTACCAAAGAAGTCGGGCGTTGCAGTGGTGCAGAATGAAGACAATGAGCTTATCCCAACTCGAGTGCAGACCGGTTGGAGAGTTCGTATTGATTATCGCAAGCTTAATGCAACCACTAGAAAAAATCACTTTCCTTTACCTTTTATGGATCAAATGTTAGAAAGATTGTCAGTTCACTCTTGTTACTGTTTTCTTGATGGTTATTCAGGTTACAATCAAATTTTTATAGCACAGGAGATCAAGAGAAAACTAGTTTATTTGTCCTTTCGGAACATTGTATACAGAAGGATGTCATTTGGTTTGTGTAACGCACCCGCTACCTTCCAAAGGTGTATGGTAAGTATCTTTTCATATTACGTTGAAAACAATGTCAAAGTTTTTATGGATGATTTAGTGTGTATGGTGATTCATTTGACTTGTGCTTGGATAACCTTACATTGATTCTTAAACGATATGTTGAAACTAATCTTGTGCTAAATTGGGAGAAGTGATATTTTATTGTAACTCATGGCATTATTTTAGGCCATATTATATCTTCTAAAGGCTTGGAAGTTGATAAAGCTAGATCGATCTTATCCGTCCTCTTACCCCTCCCACTACGGTGAGGGAGATTCGTGCTTTTCTTGGTCATATAGGATTTTATCTTAGGTTTATCAAGGATTTTTCCAAGGTTGCATCATCATTATGCCAATTATTACAAAAAGATGTGGTTTTTAACTTTGATGAGAAGTGTTTTGCGGTATTCAATCGTTTGAGAGAAATTTTGATAACAGCCCCTATCATTAGACCATCGGATTGGAGAAAGACTTTTGAGCTAATATGTAATGCCCGTGACTATGCGGTCGGTGCAGTATTAGGCCAGTGTACTGAGAAACTACCTCATGCTATTTATTATGCTTCCAGAACGTTGAACGAGGCCCAACAGAAATACACCACCACTAAAAAGGAGTTGTTGGCAATCGTTTTTGTATTGGAAAATTTTTGTTCTTATTTGATTGGTACAAAAGTTGTTGTATTTTTTGATCATGCAACACTTAGGCACTTACTTACAAAGAAAGAGGCGAAACCGAGGTTCATTCGATGGATACTACTCCTACAAGAGTTTGATCTCAAAATTAAAGATAAGAAAGGCATTGAGAACACTGTTGCGGATTACTTGATTCGTCTTACTATAGACGAAGAAGCTATCCCATCACGTGATAGCTTTCAGGATGAGCAACTCTTCTCAATTGCAGTTTCAGAACCATGGTATGCTGATACTGTGAATTATTTAGTGTCTAAAAAAATCACAAGGAATTTGTCCCTTGCTGAGAGGGACAAACTTAAAAATATTACGAATCAATATATATGGGATGATCCATACCTATGGGAAAAAAATTCAGTCCAACTTATGCGAAGGTGCGTACCCAAATCTGAATACAATTCTATCTTGTCTTCTGTCATTGATACGCTTATGGAGGACACTTTGGACCAAAGAGAACCGCTTATAAGGTAATTGAGATTGGTTTCTATTGGCTTACCTTATTCGAAGATGCGTATGTATTCTATAAAATTTGTGATAGGTGCCAAAGAACAGGCAATCTAGGTGCTCGAAATCAAATGCCACAGAAGTTTATTCTCTTCGTTGAAATTTTTGATGTTTGGGGCATTGATTTTATGGGTCCTTTTGTTAATTGTTTTGGTAAATTTTATATCTTACTCGATGTTAATTATGTCTCAAAATGGGTGGAAGCTAAGGACACCTCTACTAATGATTCTAAAGTGGAACTCCAAGAACCATAATCAGTGATGTGGGATCACACTTTCGAAATAAGTTCTTACAGAGCTTATTAAAAAAGTATAACATATCTCACAAGATTGCTACAACATATCATCCCCAGGCAAACGGGCAAGTAGAATTCTCGAATCGAGAGGTGAAGTCCATCCTGGAAAAAACGGTGAATCCATTAAGGAAGGATTGGATTTTTCTTCTCAACGATGTATTATGGGAATAAAGAACTGCATACAAGAATCTCATTGGGATGTCTCTGTATAGGCTAGTAAACGATAAACCTTGGCATTTCCCTGTTGAAATCAAGCATAAGGTTTTTGGGGCTATTCAACAATGCAATATGGAGATGGATGTGGCGGGTAAACAAATGAAGCTTCAACTAAGTGAACTAGAAGAGATTCGTAATGATGTATATGAAAGTTCACGTATCTACAAGGAGAAAACAAAGGTTTTTCATGATAACATGATTTCTAGAAAACAGTTTACTGTTGGACAAAAAGTTCTCTGGTTCAATTCTCGGTTGCTTTTATTTCCTGGTAAATTGAAGTCTCGTTGGATAGGACCCTTTGTTGTGCTTAACGTTTTTACTCATGGTGCAGTAGAGATTCGTAGCTTATTAACAGGGAAGGAGCTTAAAATGAATGGGCATCGATTGAAGCCCTATTATGAACTGTTTGAATGGTTGAGATCAAATTAGTAAATGCACTCCTTATGGAGGAGTGGCAGGTGAATGCCAAGTCGGGATGAAGACGTTAAACTAAGTGCTGAATGGGAGGCAACCCATTGGTTTTGTATTTTTATCTTTATTTTTTTAGTTTTATTTTTCTTATCTTTTCATATCATATTATAGGATTTACCACCTTGACTTTTACATTGGACGATTCAATTTACATTGAGGAAAATGTAAAGTTTAAGTGTGGGGGAGTGGTTAAATATATAGATTTTTAGTATTCGTTTTTGTAGGTAGAATTTTTTGTTTTAGACTTTTTGTAAATATCTGTAAGAAAACCTTCAACTTTTGAGAATATAGAGTCACTTTGTATACTTCTAGCTACGTTTACATACGGAGTTCTTACCGAAATAACTGAACTTAAAAGTATTAGAGAACTATGTTCGGGGTGCTTAGTTGTTGAGAGGATAGAGCTGACAAAAAGGGACTTAACCCGTCGATAGAGAGTAAAGTATTAGACAAGTTGATCATTCAATACCCATGAGTAAGGCACCAAACCTAAATTTTTTTTGTACATGTCTAAATTATCCGTTTATACTGTTTGTTCTGCTCAAACTCCAGGTAGAATGATGAGCTACCTAACTTCGCACCAATTTTAGCACTTGCTATCTCTATCAATTATAAGGGTGTCATCAAAATTGATAACTCCATCTTGTAGTCTTGTTTGCAGTTGGCACCATTCTCTCGAGGACAATAGGTCCATACAAACATATCATAATCAACAAGTGGAGAATTACAAATTTGAAGGAAAGTTGAATACAGTCAAGGTTTACAAGAAACGGTACAAGAAAGAGCAAATTTCATATTCAAGTAAAGCAACAATACAATTACCAGAATTATATATACATGTTGAAGACTTATGTACAAGAGCGAAATAAATCAAAAGATATGAGTTAGTGAAGTTCATGATATCGATACAATATAAGTTGTGAAGAATCAAGAGTAAAGTCCTTATCCCATGGCCGTAGTAGTTTTATTGTTCATTATATTTATCTTTCAATTTGCTTTCTCATAAAAAAATGTTTATTATTGCTTTATTGTGTATTTCTTTTTGTATTCATTCAATAAGGCCGTATGGAAGAAGAAATCTAAAAAGAAGTTTTAAGCAACAAGGAATTGAGGAAAAAAGTTACAATTGTCAAAGTTTTATGAAGTTCAAGATTTCATCATCAACAGTTGAAGACCGAAGATGTTTCTATTGGATGTTGTGAGAGTGGTGCTGATTGTAAATCGAGTGAGAAGGTAAGTAAGCGTTCCCATCCTCACATAGTGGTTGATTTCCTTTCTTAGAGATCACTAAAAAACAAAAAGGGGTTTTTTTCCGTCCCGCGTTTTATGGGATAACATCTTCATATAGTTCGGAAGGTTACCTTTCCTTCCCACAATTCAACGTGTGCATGATTTCTATCTTCATTCCTGCTTGCAATATGAGAACCATAAAGTGCGTTTTCTGAGTGCAATTTCATAAAACCCTATTGGCGAGGAAGAAGTTGAAATATTCGACCGTTCTCGGACCTGGATTCTTTCATATGGAGGTTTTCTCCTAACTCAAGAGTCTAGCATGAGAATAATGTTTTTTGGCATTTCTAACTTCTTATTATTAGTGTGCATAAACTTTATGTCCTCGTAGTTCTTTGGATTCTAGTGACTTTGAAGTTGGAGTAGGTTTCGTGGGTATACCTCTTGTAAACCCTCACGAGACTATAACTCATCCACTAGGGACACCTAGGAGTTTAAAGGCTTGTTACACATGCTAAGTTTAAATGTATCCTCGACGATATGGAGTTGCATTTTTAGATCCGTTTAGATTTATAGTTTGTTCGAGGACTAGAAAAAGGCAAGTGTGGGGGAATTTGATAGGTGTAATATTTGCATTAGTTTGATGCTCTAATTCATTGTTTTCTTGTTGGTTTTCGTATCAATATGCTTTGATTTTGTTTGCTTTTGAGTTTCTTAGGAGTTAAGTATATTCAACCAAAGAAGAAGAAAGGAGTTCATTACAACAGGAAATGAACAAGGAAATTGAGTTCTACGAGTGAAGAAGGGACAAATACCGAATTCAGCTCATTCAAATATAGAATTTCTTAATACCATCTTGAAGACAACGAGAATATTAGGCGAACCCGAAAAGAATAAGGCCATTCCGAGTTCGAACGAAGAAGTTATGGAAAAAATAGCTAAAGTAAGAAAAAAGTCATCTACAACATATCTGTCGGCGCAGTTCCCAACTATGCCGACTGGGACACTTTTTTATACAAAAAGCTTGGATTTTTAAGCCCTAAAGTCGGCACGGTTCACTTGAAATCGACCATGCCGACTAAAGCAAGTTTGGGTACAGAAAAGTGGAGTTATTTTGGTCCTAGAGTCGGCGTGGTTCATTGGCCATGCCGACTGGAGTAAACCCGTAGGGTCCGTTTTGACGCGTTTTTGAGTTCTAAGAGGAGGAAACACGGTCCCGGAAGGATTCTAATCCCTAGTTATCATGAATAATTATAAAAGGAGACTCCCAAGGCATTAAGAAGAGAGTCTTGACACACAATATACTTTACAACAAGGAGAAGAATGAGCTAGGGCTCGGAATTGCGATTGATCATCACGATTTCTAGGGTTTTCTTTACTTTCTTTATTATATATTTTTTATGGATTTTGAGAAATCCATGATGAACTAAACCTTTCTTATTGGTTATAAATATAGTCCTGAGTTGGAAAACATGTTTATTAATTGAAGTATTCATTATCATATGTTCATAATCTCTTCAATATCGTTCATATTCTACCTTTTATAACGCCATGTATGATTGATTGCTTGTTTAATTAAGTCACGAATTAGATGAACATGCATTGATATCTATAGTTAAAATAGGGTTGGAGATCCAGAATTGTCGAAAAATCCATGTTACAAGTAACATATCATAGTTGTTAATGACGGGATGTTACCATGCAATTATGTGTAGAAGCGTGACCTAGGTTAAATCCGTGTGGCTCTTACGCCAGATTGCTTAGAATAATATCAACTCACTAATACCATTGTTTTCATTCGGTTAAACTTGAGTGGCTCTTCTTCCAAATTATTCGTTGAAAAGGATTTAAAGAGTGGCTCTTGCGCGTTGGATTATAAAAGAAGTTTTGCCGGAATAGACCTACGATAGGATGTTTTAGGATTATTGACAACCAACCATGGGGAAAACTAACTAACAGTTACTCTGGAGGATGTAGTTAGTTTGTTGCAGCTTCCAATTTCAAGGACTCTCCCTGTTGAAAATTCTGCTAAAGAGAAGCAAATGAGCACGTCCCTGGAGAGGAAGATAGAAGAAATACAACAGGGTAGGGGTTGAAATGGTGCATATTATGTGAAGTAGATCGATTATTGGTGGAATGATAAATCTGATGCGGGTGATCCCACTCTTAGTGACCCTTTGACCATTACGGTGTTCCTAGCACTCTGGTTATCTAGAGATGTATTTGAAGACTTCCACGTTGGAAACTTGAAGCTCTCAGTTGTTCCTATGGCAGTAGCACTTGCTGATGGTGAATGTCTTCCTCTTGGTAAATTATTCATTGGCTCTTTGTATTCTCATTTAGATTCATTGTCTCGTGATATGAAAACATCTAACGGGTTTATGAAGATTGATTCTTGTATTCATACTGCGTTTCTACAACCATGGTTATGGGAGCACTTCCCGAAATATGTGCCTTTGTCGAAGCCTCTGAACTTGTAGGGAGTCGTTGAATATGCAAGGATCCACCTTCGGTATAGAAGAAATTTTACCTCTGTAGATTTAAATTATTTGATTAATGTCCAGAGTGAGGTGAACTTCAGGCCTTGGGGTTCTGAGCACGGGCATATACTTTTATCAACTACTTTTGCTGGAGTAGTCGAGGGGGTTCTTTGGTAAGGTCCAAAGCGGATAGCTAACACATTTTCCCCTGGACAGAATGTATTCATGAACAGATCCAATCTAGGTTATATCACTTCTCTTCGCACAAAAGGTTATTGAGTGCAAGCATACAACATCGGTCGTGCGGCTCTTCATATGAGTTTTTACCAAGAAGTACCTTGTAGTCATACTATAGCTCCATCCATTCGAGAATTGAAGAAGAATTGGATGTTTGTCTTACTAAGGGAATAAGCATCCCTTTATTTTGTAAAGACATAAAGCCTCGGGTATCATCCATATATACGCACTTCTGGAATGATGAGAGGAGACGTTTCAGAGAATTTGTCTTAGGATCTCCGATGATGAGTGGCGCCCTTTCCAAAAAGGACAAGGCTCGAATTCCCAACTTGTAAAGTTCATCTAAGCCTAAATGGAATCTAATTAATGATGTGGCCCAAGGGGGTAATTGTCCTTTCTATGACTTCTTGATTCTATAAATATGACTATTATGATTTTTATCTTTCATTCTTCCCGCTAGACTCGTGTCGTTTGTCCTCGAGTATACATTATTTCTATTGCTGCCAATAGTCCCCAGCTTGTAAGGCAAGGACCAAGGATGATTCTTCCTGGAAGTAATACTGGTCCTCGCAAGAATGTAAGTACTTCATATATCTTCCTCGATACTTGTGAATTTTTAAATCATAAAATATTTTCTCGTCTTGGTGTAGCATATGAGCACAAGTACTTTCATTGACTCTGATGATGCTCCTAACACTTCAGAAGACAAGATCAGTATGGAAGAAGGGCATGAGTCTGGAAGGGAGGAGCTTGAAGAAACATCTCGTAGAGAAGAAATATATGAAGAGACTGAATCTGATATCATTGATGAAGTAAGCAATGAAGATGAAATGGTGCTGCGCTCTTATACTAACTTGCATCCTACTAAAGTAAGTTTTACCCTCTTTGTGATAGTAATAATCCATGTAGGCCCTTTATCTCATGTAATTATGACTATGCTTGAATGTTGTAATGTTGTTTTAGGGTAAAAAAAAATGTATGGTAAAATCATACTTTCAAGTAGGTTCGAGAGGTCAAAATCGAACAGGACGAGCCTAAAGAAAGAAATGTTTGTTCATATCATTCTTCAATCACAAATGTGGAGAAGATTGGGTAGGTCTTTGAGGAGGGAAGGAAAGAAGGTTGAGAAATATCAGTATGATAAGTAGTGTGAAGAAGAAAGGATTCTGTGAGAGAAATCACTGATTCTGTATGTTTTTTTTCACCTGACTGATTGTCTTGTTGTTTAATGGATGAGAACTATCTATTTATAGTTCGAATGAGACACATTGATTTATCGGAAGTCGTGGAAGTTAGGGAGAGGTGGAGAAGTGATAATTATGGATATTGTAGTGGTGTGGTTTCCGAAAAGTAGGGAAGACCTGTTAGACCATTACTCCTCATCCTCTCAACTGCTCTGTAACCTCCCATTACTTGTTACCTTCTTGTTCGTGGAGGTGGTGCCACCACCCACAATTGCCATAGACCGCCAGAGCAATACTCAAATGGGAATCCCCCTATACGTTGTATTTGATATCTCGTGGAAATAGTAGAGTCATAAGCCACTATTGTTTTGATTAAGTCAAGTCAAGTCAAAAGACTTGCTAAGTCAGTAAGTCAAGTTGCGCGATTCACTGGATTGGTAATCAGAATCATTAGTGTCGAGTCTAGGAAGTTCACTGGTCATATACTTTCTTAGAAGTAACATGGCACATTTAATGGCTAAATATTAGCTCACAAGTAACTTAGCATAAGTCTGAGAGGCATTTGAAGCCAAATATTATAGAGGGTCTCTCAAGTAAGAAGACTACTAGAATTCGTATAGGATTTGATATTGGACCAATATTGAGAAGAAAGGCGTATTTCTGAGGGAAGTAGCTACTAAAGATGGGACTAACTACTTAGCGCAAATAATGATATGCTAGCTCTTTTAATGTAAAAGGCTAATATGCTAACGTCTCAGGAGTAAGACCAATATGCATAGCTTTTCGAAAATATTAATTATGTTAGAGCTAGGAAGTTATTGTCAAGGAGGTTTGAACTTAGCACTTCAATCAGGTATAGTTAGTGCTAGAGTGTTAGCGCCAATGCACTTGTGGCTAAGTTGTTATTTATAAGAGCGTTAGGCCAAGAGACGTGCTAGAGCTAGAGACTCATTGGATAGGGCGCTAAGTCATGGAGGACGCTAGGGATGCGCTAGGAGCTGGGGACGCACCAGACGCTTAGGGTTTGTGGTACGTCAGATAAATGCTAGGATGCGCTAGCATAGCCACTACGCTGGGATGCGCTAGAGAAGTAGGATGTGCTATCTAGGCTAGGCCGCATCATGCTAGTTAGGTTGCATAGCAATAAGAGACGCGCTAGGCACGGCAGGGACGCATTGGCCTAGCTAGGGATGCACTAGGCTTCGGCAGTAACGCATTAACCACTATGGATGCACTAGGCCGCTGGGATGCGCTAGGCTTTGGATGGGATGCATCAGCCACTAGGGACGCACTAGGAAGCTTGGAGGCGCTAGGCTTTGGCAGGGACACATTAGCGACAGTGGTAGGAAATGTTGTAGCCAAGACGCGATGGGGCCAAGGGGATTTGCGCCTTTGGCGCTAGGGATAGGGTTAGTACTTTTAGTGATAGGGTGTAGGTGCCAATGTGGTGATGCGCTATCTAAGGCCTCATTATGCCAAGACGAGCTAGCTAATACCATGTTAGGTTAGTTGGCATTTCTCAGGTGCCAGGGTAAGCGCCAGGAAAGTTAGCGTTTTTAGCGCTAAAGCGGCTAACTAGTGCCAATGTGGTGCTAAGCCAAATAGCTAGTGCTACCTTGGCGCTAATATGAAAAAAGGCTAGGGTTAGCCTAGCTCAGAGGTTTAATGCATTTTTATGACATTGCTTCTTGATTGTGGCGCATCCAAGAGGAGTGGCGCATTATTCGTGGCTTATATTCAAGCAATGTGCTTAAGTAGCATATTTGAGCTTGAAAGAGCAATTTGAGAAGTATTCATTGCTAATGAAGCGTTAAGCTAGAATGTATTTTTTGGGTTTAAGCATTAGCTATTCCCGTGTTTAATGGAAGCTCAAGGAATTCAGCCGTGGAATTTGTGCGACTTGAGATTAGTTCGATATGGCATGAATATTATGAGTGTTGAGGAGGCTGCAAGGCATGTTTAGAATGTTTAGAGAGGATTTGTACTCTTAATCGCTTGCGGAATATAAGTAGAGATATAATACTTCATATTTTGATGTAGAGTTAAGCATATGCGCATAAATATACATAAATCCTTTTATATTCTTGTTGCTTAGCAGAGGGCAATTTTAAAATTCTAACCCTTGTCAAAATCTCACAATCTACATTAAGTCCCATGCTTAGTGAGGAACACTAATGTTGCTCAGTAAGCACTAGATGGTGACAATATGCTTTCAATAATTTTATATGCACAATTTAAATTTTTAGAGTAGAGGAAAATATACTTAGCTTCTTGGATATTAAGATATGTACCCCTTAGCGTGAAACTTGGTTGGGGATAGTAGGTGCCCTTGTTCCTGCTAGGAATACCAATTACCATGGACAAGAGGGACCAAAAACTGTCGTGGAAATAAGGTAAGCTAGTTGGCGCCACCTTTTTCTCTTTTTTTTTAGGTGTCCCTGTTGGACAAGGACTCTTCAAGTTAGCGCATATATATATGCCTTTTCCCCCTTTTTTTTAAGTGACTTCTTCTCTTCTTCTTTTTCTTTTTGCTAGTGGAAATCGTGACAAGAATTGATTTTTCCTTCAAGGTTGCGGCATCATCAAGTGTGGGAATTTGATCATGAGTAAACGCTAATTTTAAGAGCAAACCCTAGTTATTGTTTTTTCAACTAGAATTTATATTTTGAAAGCCATCAACTTTTAACAAACTAGGGTTTCAATCCTGTTTTGATATAGGAAGAACTTGAATGCATTGCAGATGACTAATGAGCATAATAATGATGTTTACATGTCTTCTGGTCAGAATAGAGAAGAAATTTCTGATACTATATTTCTGGAGAGCGTACCTCATATTCGTGATAGGTTTTAGGAGTATATTTCTGTAGAGCTTGTCGTACCTTCTGGTTTTATTGGTAACTTTATCCCCAAATCTGAGAAGTATGTTATCTATCAGAGTGTTGTTCCTGAGGTTGTCCCAAGATTTTGTTTGCAGAGAGAAGATTATGTATCTTCTTATATCGAGTTCAAGACACACCAAGTCCCCATGAAAAAGTGGGTGAGATGGCGCAAAGTGATATTGAGTGACCATTCAGTGGTCAAGGTTTCGAAAGAGGCATGTTGTAAGAATGTCTAATCATCTGCAGATCTTCAAGGATGTTGAAGGTTTTTTAACCTTTTCTTCACGTTGGTGTGAACCAACCCATACTGCTATATGTGCCTAGGGAGAACTAACAATTACCCTGGAGGACGTAGTTAGTTTGTTGCAGCTTCCGGTTTCTGGGACTCTTCCTGTTGAAAATTATGTTAAAGAGAAACAGATGATCACGGCTTTGGAGAGGAAGATAAAATAAATCCAACAGGGTAGGGGGCGGAGGGTATGGGCGGAATAGTGCATATTATGTGAAGCGGATCGATCATTGGTAAAATGGTAAAGTTGATGCGGATGACCCAACTCTTAGTGACCCTTTGACCATTGCAGCGTTTCTGACACTCTGGTTGTCTAGAGTTCTATTTGAAGACTTCCATGTTGGCAACTTGAAGCTCCCAGTTGTTCCTCTGGTGGTATCACTTGTTGATGGTGAATGTCTCCCTCTTGGTAAATTGTTCCTCGGTTCTTTGTATTCTCACTTAGATCCATTCATGAAGATTGATTCTTGCATTTATGCCACGTTTTTCCAAGCAAGGTTAGGGGAGCACTTCCCAAAATACGGACCTTTTTCGAAGCCTCTGAACTTGCATGGAGACGTTGAATATGCAAGGATCCGCCGTTGGTATAAAAGAAGTATTACCACTGTAGACTTGACTTATTTGATAGATGTCCAGAGTGAAGTCAACTTCAGGCGTTGGGATTCTTAGCACGGGCATATAATTTCATCAACTACTTTTGCTGGAGAGGTTGAGGGGGTTCTCTGGTCAGGTCCAAAGAGGTAAGCTAATGCAATTTTTCCTAGACATAATACATTCATGAACAACTACACTCCAGGTTATATCCTTGCTCTTCATTCAGAAGGTTATTCGGTGCAACCATACAATATCGATCATGCGGCTTGTCAGATGAGTTTCGATTAAGAAGGACATCGGAATCACAGTGTAGCTCCGTCTATTATAGAATTGAAGAAGAATTTTGATGTCTATCTTACTGAGGGAATAAGCGGTCCTTTCTTCTGTAGGAACCCTCGGATATCATCCATGTATGGACGCTTCTGGAATGATGACAGAAGACGCTTCAAATAATTTCTCTCGAGAACTCCGGTGATGACTGGCGCCTCCTTTAAGGAAGACAAGGCTCGGGGTCCCAATTTGTATGGCTCGTCTAAGGCCAAGCGGAATCTAATTATTGACGTGGCTTAGGAGGTAATGATCTTTTTTATGACTTTTTAATTCTGGAAACGTGACTATTATGATTCTTATCTTTCATTCTTTCTGCTAGATTTATCTCATTCGTCCTCGGATAAACGTTGCTTCCGTTGCTGCCAATAGTCCCCAGCCTGTAAGGCAAGGTCCAAGGATGATTCTTCCTGGAAGTAAGACCGTCCCTCGCAAAAATGTAAGTGTTCCACTTATCATTCTTAATTCTTGTGTATTTTTTTAAAATTATAATATATATATATATATATATATATATATATATATATATATATATATTATTTTCTTAGTGTAGCATGTGAGAACAAGTGTTTGCATCGACTCTAGTGACGGTCCTGAAGCTTCGGGAGACACCATAAGCATGGAAGAAAGACATGAGTCTGGTAATGAGGATCTTGGAGAAACATGTCGTACAGAAGAAATCCGTGGAGAACCTGAATTAGTATTGATGATGAAATAAGCAATGAAGGTGAAATGGTGCTGGATTCTTCCGCCAACTCGGATGCTCCTCAAGTAAGTTCTACCCTCATTGTAATAGTAATAATACATGTAGACCCCTTGAATTTCTCATATAAGTATAACTATGCTTGAAATTTGTAAAGAATTCATAAAATTTCGCCGTCAGGAAATTTCAGAAGTATATTGTTTAGGAGAAACGCCGTAGAATCTTCATACGACCTCTGTTTTGGATGATTGACCCATCTATCCTTATTAGAAAACAATTTCCTACAACCAAATAGTAGAACTCAGGAAGTATCCAGGAAAATCCAGGTTTTGAGCTTGTTTTGAGAGTCAAAACGACCGAACAGTAGAACTCATGAAGTATCCAGGAAAATCCTGACAGTTTTCAGATTCGACTCCGCTAACTGTTTTTTCTGTAACTCTTAGATCATTTTTTTGATTGATGCGCCCTTTTGATACGCTGTAGTATACTTAAATATGAAACTTTTTATATAAGAACCATGCCCAGATTCATCACCAATTGTTGTCAGCTTCAGATTTTCCGAGGGGTAGTGAAAACTGCTTCTCAGACGCTTTTTGTAAAACGTCTTGTGATTTTTATAACTTGTATAACCCATTGAATAATACTTTTTAACGAATGTATATGATTTTTATGAGTATGTATAACAAGTTTTATGGTTCATGCTCATTTATTTTGTGTTAGAGACGTTCTGGCTCAATTTGCTCATATCCTCTCTACTTTTAGGGGGAATCATCAAAATCAGATAGTTGAGCTTGCTAGTGGAGGAACAAGAATTATCGTTGATCCAACGTAGATAATATCCTATCCCCTACTGAAAATCATGAGAAGATTTATGCTTGCATACTTGTTGAGGGTAGTTCTTCCGTTGAGTATCGTGGTGCAGGTTTTGATGTTGACTTTGGCTCGAGCAGGTCTCTTCCAGGGTACTTGCGTGTTGGGGGTTTTGTTGTTCTATCTACTTATGATGAGATATATACAAGGATATTGAAGAAGTTCGGCCACTTCTCTGTTGATACTTCCAGAAACTACAGAGCTTTAGAACGAGACTGTCCAGTCTGTTGCCCATCATATAGGAAATGATCTCACTTCCTCAGAATGAAATTTCTAATGCAGTTTTTGAGGAATGGGAAGAAGCTGTAAGTAACACCGAGGATTCTGTTTTGAATGTCATGTGGGTTCGCCATTATTTGGGATCCATGCGAGATCATTTTGCTGAGGTATGAGAACTTGCTAATCTAGAGGCAGTGACCAAGGCTAGAAAAGAGGTCGAAAGGATTTCTTAGGAATTGGATCTTGCGATGGAGATCTTGGAAGGATGTAGAAGGAGTATTTTGTAGGGAATAAGCCATATTTCAAGGATTTTTTCTAGTTTTATGATTTTATGAAGCACATTTATGGTTTTCATTTGGGATTTTGAGTAGGTAGGTTTTGACAAGTTATTTGTGGAGAGAGATAGACTTTTTTTTTTTGAAATGGATAAATATATTTAAATTGATTGATAAACTTTAAAACCTAACTACGAATGGAAAAATATTATACTCATTTAAAAAAAATATAGATATTACATGAAAATAGGGAAATATTTGAAGTAAACTAGTGAAGCACTCAGGCTTTCCAAGCTTTGGGATATTTGCCATGAATCACTACTCCTTCTGGCTTGTCACGGTTTGTAAGCTTGTAGTGACCACCTAATAGAATCTCGGTAATTATGTAAGGTTCTTCCTCGATAGTTAGAAGAACTGATGCGAGAAGTTGTATCCTCTTACTGATTTTCAGAACCATGTCTCCAATTCGAAAAGACCCAGAATTTATCATCTCGTCTGAGAGATCTTCTCCTTGGTCTAACAGTTCACTTATGCATGAATTCGTAAACAAGTTACACAGATTTAAATATGTTAGACCATATACCAAACCTGGTCAAAACCTGAGTACCAAACATCAATTAGCCCATTTTTTTAATAGTTATTAAACAAAAGATTAAGTGTAACTTAGTCAATTTGGGTCAACGTCCATTCCAGGTACCAAACCCTAACGTTAGACAAATGTTAGACCAAATACTAAACTTGGTCAAAACCTGAGTATCAAACATCAATTAAACTATTAGAAAACAATTTTATACATCCTCCTAGGAAGAAATCCAGGTTTTGATCTCGTTTGGGGTGTCAAAACGACCAAACTGTAGAACTAAGGGAGTATCCAGAAAAATCCTGACAGTTTTCATACTTGACTCCGCTAGTCGTTTTTGCCATAAATTTTAGCTCGCTTGTCCAATTGATGCACCCATTTAACACGTTGTAGTAGACCCCAATATGAAACTTTTGATGTAAGAAACATGCCCAAATTCATCACTAATTGTTGTTAGTTTTAGAGTTTCCGAGAGGTAGTAAAAATTGTTTCTGGGGCGGTTTTTGTAAATCATCTTGTAATGGGTTGGGCTCATAAATACTTCAAATATTTTTTTATAATGAGTATATATGATGTTTATGAGTATATATAACGGGTTTTCTGGTTCATGTTCAAAAAATTTGTGTTTGAGATGTTCTAACCTAATATGCATATAACCTCTTTACTTTTAGGAGTAAAATGATGAAATCAGAGAGTTGAGCTTGTTAGAGAATGAACAAGAGTTACCGTTTATTTTGATGCGGATTGTATACTTACCCATACTGAAAACCATATACGAGCTCCCCTTTGCGTACTTGTTGAGGATGATGCCTCTACTGATGTTGATGTGCAGAATGGTAGTATAACAGGGGATATGCTAGTTGAGTATCCTAATACGGGTATTATCATTAATTCCTTTTCAGTATGACATTTACAGGGTAATCACGTCATAGGGGGTGTCACCATTTCATCCGTTTATGCTGATTTGTAATGATCCATCTCCCTTATAGTAGAATTTGAATCGTCCTCGAAATGGGAAAAAGCTCTAGATAAAGATGAGAATTTCGATCTTGGCATTACATGGATTTGTCGTCATCAGGGAGCTGCACGGGAGCGTGAAGTGGATAGCGCCTTGCTGAAGGGACTAGTACTGAAGTAAAGAGACAGGTATCATAGTAGAAAGGACTAGTACATGAGTGAAGGAAAATTTGAGAATGTGATAGCTAGCATTGGCTTTTGTTGTTGTTATTTTAGAGTTTTATCTGGGACATGAAGAAGAGCTTATCTTTGGGCTGGTGCTGAGGCTAAGGCTGGAGCTGGGGTTGAGGCTAAAGGTGAGTGTTCGATTCGTGACACTTGCTGAGATGAGGCCTTCCTCTTGACCCCTCCGTCCTGACAGGACCTCATGGATGATTAGATGTTGTAGTGCTTACTAACCAGACGGCTGCTCAAATAGATATCTCTTTAACTTTTGTACCTTGAATCGGCATATGTAGTTACCAGGATATTCGTCGTTCATATGGAATAATCTTTTCAGATCTCAAAATTTTTATCCCCCATTATTGAAAGAGAATAGATGAGAGAGATATCCTCATGGTGAAATAATCTTTTGGACGACGATAGGGTAAAAGGTTGGTGCTGATGAAGTGAGACTGGTCGCTCTTTGCCTTGAACTTTTAAAAGTCTTTCCAAGTCTTCATAGGCGACAAGGTTGGATTGTTGGCTCTTTGATTGTTCTCTTTGAATGCAGATCTCGTCATCATCTTGAATATTGATTCTGGTACTTACGTTGGTAGGCTTGATCTCGTTACTTGCTGCAATTGATGATAGATCTATTCTTGGAAAAATTGTTTCGTTAGAGTCTTGAGGCAAGTGAGTACCTCTCTTGAGTGGTAGCCATGTTTTTCTGTGTCCTGGAAAGAAATTTTTATCTTTGCATCAGATCGACCATGTTGAGTATTGTTTAGACGTTCCATTATTTTGTATGAGTCTCTCCATATTTTCACCGGTGACAAAATTAAGTTGTTGGTACTACCGTGGTGGGTGGTCAAGAATGATATGAACTTCATCATTCCTTTGAGTCTTTGACGTGCCGGCATCAGTGATTGTTGTTAGGTTAGTCCTGGTTCGCTCCGTCACGTGATGGTGTTTTCTCGGAGAGAGTCGCTCCAACAAAGTTTTGAGGCAAGCAAGTACTTCCTTCTTAGTAGTTTCCATGTCCACCTGAGTTCTGGCAAGGACTTCCTTTCTTTTCATCAGATCAGCTATGTCGAACGGAGTTTGGGTATTCTGGGTGTCTTCAGAGGTCTTGTCACCGAGAGGAGGCAGAGTAGTAGTATTAGTACGAGGAGGTTCAGTAGTAATATGTGTGTTTTCAGAATTACCACCGCCAATACTACCTGAACTGACTATAGGAGTTATAACTGCTCTAGACCTAAGATCCACCATCTTGATAACTGAAAATTGGCTTTTGTAATTGACAGGTGGATCTCCACTATGGTCGCCAATTGTTTTAGGGTGAAAACAAATGTACAATAAAATCGTACTTTCAAATAGGTTCGAGAGATCAAAATCGAACAGGACGAGCCTAAACCAAGAAATGGCCGTTCTCGTCCTGCTTCAATCACAAAGGTGAAGAAGATTGGGTAGATCTTAGGGGAAGGAAATAAATAAGGTTGAGAAATATCAGTGTGGTAAGTAGTGTGTGAAGGAGAAAAGATTATCTCTAAGATGAATCGTAAATTTTATATGTTTAGTTTCTCCTGACTTGTTGTCTTATTCTTGTTTCGATTAGATGAGAACCATCTATTTATAGTTCAAATGAGACACACTGATTTCTCGCAAGTGGTGGAAGTGGTGGAAAAGTGATGATTGTGGAGATTATAGTGGGGTCGTGTCCGGAAAGTAGGAAGATCTGTCTGACCACTACTCATCATCCTCTCAACTGCTCTGTAACCGTCCCACTACTTTTTACCTTCTTAATCGTGGATGTGTTGCCACAACACACGATTTCCGTAGACTGCCAGAACAATACCCAAATGAGAATCCCCCAATGTGTTGTATTTGATATCTCGTGGAAATAGTGGATTCGTGGAATACCACTGTGTTTTGATTAGGTCAAGTCAAGTCAATGACTTACTAAGTAAATGAAGCAAGTTGCATAACTCGTTAAATTGATAATCAGACTTATTAATGGTCATATGCTAACTTTAAAATAAGATGGCATAATTTTAATTCCAAATGTTAGTTTAGAAGTAACTTGGCATAAGTCTGAAAGGCATTTGAGTCCAAGATTGTGAAGAACTTCTTAAGAAAAAAGACCTATTCGAAAACCATATAAGATTTGGTAGTAGTTACTATTGAAAAGAATGGCGGACTTCTGAGGGAAGTAGCTAGCCGGGACCTGCCATCCGAGGACCTGCTAGCCGAGACCTACCATCCGAGACCTACTAGCCAGGACCTTCCATCCGAGACCTGCCAGCTGAAGACCCGGCGGGCCAAGGCGCTGCTAGGTTGAGATGCGATAGTTAAGGGGTGTTAGCGCTTTTAGCACTAGGGCAGGACATTAGTACCGAAGTGGTGCTAGGCCAAGTGAGGCGCTACGGCAAAGGGAGGCGCTACGACCAAGAGACGTGCTGGGAACTAAGTCAGGGGCGTATCAAGGTAGGAGCGCATCATGTAGAGACGCATTAGCTGGGGTACGTCATGTGGGACGTGTTAGGCCTATGGCGTGTCAAGTAGGGATGCTATGGCCTATGGCGCGTCAGGTAGGGACGCTATGTCCATGTGAGGCATTGGCCAAGGGTCGTTCTAAAGCTTATGGCGCTGGTTACTCGGGGACGCGTCAGGCTAGAATTAGCCTAGCTCAGAGGCTCAATGCATCTTTTAAGGCATTGATTCTTGTTTGTGGTGTGTCTAAGAGGAGTGGTGCATTATTTGTTGCTTATCTTCAAGCAAAGTGCTATATTAGCATATTTAATCTCAAGGGAGCATTTGAGAAGCGTTCGTTGTGAACAAAGCGTTAAGGTAAAGTGTGTTTTGGGTTTTAAGCATTAGCTATTTCCGTGTTTGATAGATGTTACCGGAACATCGATGCGCATTCGAGACAAGTTCAAGGAATTCAGTCATGGAATTTATGCGACTTGAGAATAGTTCGATATGGCATAAACATTATGTTGAGGCTGCAAGACCAGTTTAGAGTGTTTGTGGAGAATCTATATTCTTAATTCGCTTGCGGAATCCAAGTGGACATACAATATTCCATGTTTTGTTAAAGAGTTAGGCATATGCACATAGATGCACACATATCCCTTTATATTCCTGCTGCTTGGCAGAGGGAAGTTTTATAATTCTATCCCTTGTCAAAAATTCACCATCTACAACTATGAATAAAGATGGTTGTGAGCCACAATCTACAGAAGAATATCGTAAAATACATGATTGGACAAAATAGAAGGACATCAGTAAAGCATAATTAGTCGCTCTCATCAAACGTAATGTTTTTGGACTTTCAGTTCAAACATATAAAAAAAGGAACCTTGGTTGTTGCAAATAGGTGTTCATAAGAAAACGTAATGAGAGAAATGAAGTCGTTCATTATAAAGCGAGACTTGTAGCACAAGGTTTCTTGCATATGCATGGGATTGACTACAAAGAAACATATTCCCCCGTTATGGATGCTATTACATTCCGATACTTAAAAAGTATGGTAGTCTCTGAAGAACTCGATATGCATTTAATAGATGTGGTTACAACATACATGTATGAGGAATTAAATACAAATATACATATAGAAATCCCGTAGGATTTAGATTATCTGAGAACAAACCACGCCATATGTATTCTCTCAAACATAACAGAGCTTTATATGGATTAAAGCAATCTGGATGTGATGTAATCGTCTTAATGAATATTTGATGATTAAGGGATGTGTAAATGATCCTATTTGTCCATGTGTTTTTATAAAGAAGACAACGATAGGATTTGCTATCATAGTTGTATACGTTGATGATATCAATTTAGTTGGAACTCCTAAAGAACTCTTAAAGGAAATTGAATGCTTAACGGGCAAATTTGAGATTAAGGATCTTGGAAAAAACAAAGTTTTTCCTCGGCTTGCAGATCGAGCAGTATCCTAGTGGCATACTTGTTCACCTAAGATGTACACTGAGAAAGTTTTAAAACGTTTCAATATGAATAAATCTTATCCACTTAGCACTCCTATGGTAGTGAGATCTCTTGACACTAAAAATGACTCTTCTCATCCAAAGGAAGAGAAATAAACTCTTATTGGTCCAGAAGTACCATATTTAAGTGCAATTGACGCACTATTATATCTTGCACAATATACTAGACCTTACATTTCTTTTGCAATTAGTTTGTTAGCAAGATTCATCTCTGCTCAAACAAAGAGGCATCGGGCAGGTGTAAAACATATCTTTCGATATCTTCAGGGTACTGCATACATGGGATTATTTTACTCAAAGGTTTTATCCCACACATAACCGTTAAAGGGATATATAGATGCAGGTTATCTCTCTACCACACAAATCTGTTTCACAAACTGGATATATGTTTATGAGTGGTGGTATTGCAATTTCTTGGAGATCGTGTAAGCAGAGCTTTCCAGCTACCTCCTCTAACCACTTTGAGATTATAGCCCTCCATGAAGGTAGCAAATAATTTTTATGGATAAGGTCACTAATCACTCATCTCATAAGTTCATGTGATTTACCTTCTATCGCAGAAATGCCAACTATCATTTATGCAGCTAATGCAACATGTATCTCATAGATCAATGAAGGTTACATCAAGGGTGATCGGGCAAAGTAAATTTCACCAAAGCTATTCTATTGTCACCATGAATAAATAGATATATATCCAGAAGGTACAATCGCGTGAAAATTATGCGGATCTATTCACCAAGTGCCTTCCAACAACAGTTTTTAGAAAGCTAGTTTATGAGATCAGAATGCTCATCTGTATAAGCAGTAAACTCAGTGAAGTTTTTATCAGGGGGAGTTAATCTTGGATTTAGACGCGTTGTACTCTTTTTCCTTTGTCAAGGTTTTGTGCCCATCAGGGTTTTTTCCTTGTCAAGGTTTTAACGAGGCAATGTTCCTAAAATTTTGGACATCAAAGGGGGAGTGTTATATATGTATGGATACCACATCCATGTATGATATTCCTAAATCTATCCACTAGAAGTGGAATGGTGAATAACCGAGTACTTACTTAGTAATATAATGTGGTATGTTTCCACATGAAAACTAAGTAACATGAACCAAGTTAATGGATTGCTACTAATCTAGTAGCTTTTGTTAGTAAGCTACTTGATGTATTTGTGCATGATAAACTAGTTGGGTGTTGTATATATAAGTTGACATTAATGGAGTTAGGTGTCATCCTTACAAACATCTATTCCATGTTTGGTTTCCTATAAATACCCATGGAGTTGTAATAGTTTGGTTATCCCATTTTGTATTACTAAAAAAAATCTCTCTCCTCTCTTATGCTCTCTTACATAATCAATTGAGATTATGATATAGTAGTTTAATTATTATAATCATATTTTTTCCAAAAATATAATAAAAAAGCTAAAACCTAAACAAAAAATATAATAAAAAATATGTAACATCATTTTTTTTCCTATAAAATAATAATAAAAAGGACAAAAGCTAAACAAAAAATAATAATAAATAAAATAAAATATTTAGTGGTTAAAAACATGAAGTTATGAAAGAAATATATGGAAATAAAAATGATTATATAAATAAAATAAGCAGTGTAACTAGATAGTGTGATATAAAGATACATTAAATGCATACCATGGTTAGTCTCGTACGAGTCATGAGTCACCACTTGAATTCTGAAATCGATTCAACTTGGGTTAGATGATTGAATGTTCCATGACTCGTTTTTTTAATTTTGTATCGCGTGAAGGTACGTTTTAATTAATGAGTCTATCCATTTCATTGCTCACGAAGATATATGTAATACAAAGATGGAATTCCAACTTTAAAATCCAGTTACAGTATAAATATAAATATTATAAATAAAAAATAAAATGAAAAGTTATGTTTTAAATTTTATTTTAAGAAATTAAAAAAAATATTTTCAGAAAAAAATATGATAACAAAAAATAAACAAAAAAAATGAATAAGAAATAAAATAATTTTAAAAAATAAGACATCAGTGGTCAAAAAATGAATGTTAAAAAATAATAATATGGAAAAAAAAATGATTATGTAAATATAATAAGCACTGTAGTTGAAGAGTATCATACAAAGCCGCATTCAACGCACACTATAGGTTTTAGACTCGTACGAGTCACCACTTAGATTCTAAAATCGATTCGTCTCCGATTAGAGAATCAAATCTTCTATGAATCGTGTTTTTTTTCCTCGTATCACAATGAAGATACGATTCATATAACGAGTCTACCCATTTGGATTGAACCCCTGACGTCAAGGATGGTTATTACCTGGCTTAATTGGGGGATTGTAAAATTAATAGGGGGTTTTAGGAAAAGACAAGATAGGATTACCCAAAAGTAATTCCTAGAACCCCTTAGCCATATATTTTTATAAATGGATAAACTACTCTCACTTAATTAGCCCTAATATATGATTAGTTTAGTTAATTAATTAGATTAGATTAGTTATATAGATTATGGTTAGGATTAAAGTTGGAGATTTTTTTTTTGTGTAAGTAGAATAGAAGAGGGGTTTTTGGAGGGAAAAAAGTGGGGAAAAAATGAAGAACACATAACTCAATACACTCAAGTTAACTACCAATAGCTTATTAATGGTCTAACTTTTTGTTAAAATCGACGAATCATTGTGGGAAATCAAACACACAGTATAAGGGTCGTCATAGTCGTGAAGTTACTACCATAACAATTCTACAAAGGTCGTCATGGTCGTAACATCCAACATTGCCGACCCTTACCTTCAACTTTACCAGGCTATGAAAAATCATCATGGTCGATAAAATTAGACCATGTCGACGCTAACTATATCATCTTCACTTATTCCTGGATGTTTTGGTATGATAGGGCCGTATCCATGTCACACCCTAAACCATAACGACTCCAATCTGCCATTACTTGGGTGAGTTGAAGTCCTAATGGTCGACACCAATAGACAATGTCTACCCAAGTAGACTATGAGGTCGTTATGGATAATCCAAGGGTCGTCATAAATTAATATGAATATAGTCGTCATGGTTTTAGGTAAAAAATGATATGACCCTAAATAGACTCTTCGTCTTCATGAAAATAACTACTAAGGGTCATCATGTCGAAAATCAAAAACTATGGTGATTTTTTATAATTTTAACATGCATATGAAAAGTCATCATGGTCTAAGATTTCGGACCATGACGATTACGACGATGAATTGATTTTAAAAAAATAGAGGAATAAGGGTCGTTAGGAAGAGGAGAAGACGAGAGGATGAATGATGTTAGGTTTTGATTTTAGAATAGAAAGGGGGTTGATATGTTTAAAGGTATTAGGATTTTAGGTTTATTTATTAGGGGAAGGGTAAAATAGTATTTCCACCACCATTTCCCCCCCCCCTATAATTTATGGTGTGTGAATAAATTTGGCATATCCCCCTATTAATTCCACAGGCCCCCAATTAAGCCAAGTTTATTAGTGTAACGCCCCACTTAAAATTCTAGGTCGGCCTCCCTAAAATCCAAAGTGTGACATATTCATGGACCACTTTACACACTCAAACCATCAGACCAATAAATGAAGATCGGGTTATCGCATGGAGCACATTCACATTAATCCAATAATAAATGAATTTTAATAAATGAAGTTGATAAAAATAATTATAAAACTTAGTAAAAAAAAAGTTAAAACAAAAATAGTCCTTGACGCGCAGGTCAGTCCCAATTACGGGCCATGATAACATATGGAAATTGAGCCAATTACGGGCCATGAAAAAACAAATAACCACACCATTCGTTTTCACTGGATAATGATAATACGACTGACAAAACTAATAATGGCAGTCACCTACAAACACCAAGTACAAATCTTTTAGCCATCGAAACAGACGACTACCTCTAATACCTGGATATGGAATGAGCGTACCACTATCCATACGCAGTACTTAATTCTCCAAAACACAACTATACAAACATACAAAATCAGTTAACAACTTGTTTCCCAAAACTGCATCTATATCCCATAATGATAAAAGTACTTCCAAAGTGTTGTAGATGCTCAACCTAAGTCTTCACCAACCATTAATTAATGACTTAAATTAGCAAATTGTACATAATCTAACGATTAATAAATTAATCTACAAAAATGATTAAACTATAGCTTAGTATACTGATTGCAAAACGATAGTAGAATTGGATATTAAATCTTTAGTTTGGTCCAATTAACCAATGACAAAGTGGGAAGCATGACACCTCTTATATAGTGAACAATAAAGGATCTAGAAAACTCGATCAAAATAGCCAACAGAACCTATCACAAGGATTATAAGCATGACCATGATTATGCACGTGTATATGTAGTATAAAAATATTGGAAACTCCTTTCAACCATACATCTACTACATGGACTAACTAATTGTTCGATCAAAACTTCAAGAGTGACTATTTGCATCACGTTGTAACACAGATCAAACACAAACTCTTATGCAGTTATTAACATATCATGATCCTAAGGTTAGACCAATAGAAATTACAATTATAATTATTTCTTCTTCTTACTCTGGTTCCATGGCTCTTTTCTAAACTCATTAGACCAAGCTTAAAAGAGATAAGGGATAGAAAACCTACCTGATTTCGCAGCAAGAAGAATTCCCCAACTAGTATCAATCTTTCGCATCAAACAATCTTCCCTCTTCTTTCAGTTTCCTTTTACAGTAGCTAGGATTTCAAACAAAGGGTAGTCTTAGTGCGACTATTTTTTTTTCTTTTGAGAGAAGAGAAAAATATTAAAACCCTAGTCTCCTACTCATTCTATATATGCGTTTCTTCTAGTTAAATATTTCCAAAATTGGCGAGATTTATGCCAATAAAAATCTCACGAACAAAACTACTTTGAGTAAGAAAAAATATTCACCCAAAACCAAGGCAAATACTTAATGACACATAGTTCTAGGATAAGGGGCATCACAATCTTCCCCCCTAAACAGGATTCCATCCTCGGAATCAAAATACGTTTACTGATATGATTCACACAAATTGTTATATTGTGGTCCAATTAGTAGCTAACCGTATATTATCATAACAAATATTCATATTGACATTTCCAAAGTATATAACCAGCTAAGCAATATAAATGCAACCCCTCGATCATCGTATTTTTCCGTAAAAATCAACACATATGCGACCCCTCGGTCATCGCATTAATAACTTATGAAATTTGAGCTAACCATATACAAACACAAAAAAATCAATACTCGTCAACATAACAAAAAGTGAAACATAGAAATTAGTGGGTGTAAAAACACCTTCCATCACAACTACATGTTCATCACCACCTTGAGGCAAAATAACATTTATTCGAGGTTGTTCCCGGCCTGGTGGTACTTCACGACGTTTTCCAATATTCTCAACTCTAGGTTTAATTTTATTTGGACAATCTGGAGATTTATGTCCTCGTTCACCACAAGTGTAAAAATTCCTCTAAAAACGTAAGGTTTCTCTTTTCCTTCGATTCTTAGTGGCTGAGGTGCTTGAGCTAATGCTCTCTGGTTAGTGATCTTATTATCTGCTCGTGGCTTCTTCCAGCAGTTCCTTCCAATATCATTAGATTTCTTATTCCTCTTAGGTTCTACTTTCTTTTTCCTAGCCTCTTGGATCCTCAAGCAATGTTCCCTATCCAAAATCACAACCTTCACATAGGTGTCAAAACTAGGTTGTCCAATGATGTGACAAGCAATCCCACCGTTCAACCCAATAAAAAATCTCGAAACCCTATATGTCTCCGTAGGATAAGATGAGCAGCAAACAACGATAATCAATCAAATTCATACTCATACTCTACAACTGTCTGATCCTCCCATTTCTTTAGTTGTTCAAATTTTCTAATCATTTCCTCGCATTCGGCGGGAGGAAAATAATGCTCAAGGATAAATTGTTTGAATACTACCCAATGACACTCCATGGGATCAACTGTCCTACTCATTGACTCCCACCAAGTTGTAGCATTTCTTTCTAATTAGAATGCAGCCATTCTCTGCTTAAATTCCCCTAAACAATTGAATTGAGCTAACATCTTATCCACTCGGCTGCACCACTGTTGTGCCTCAGTTGGACCTTCATTTCCTGAGAATGTAGGGGGATTGATCTTTAAAAATTCTTGGTAATACTGAACCCAGGACTTCCCATTTTTTGTCTCTCTTCAAGCAATAGCTCATTCCTAGTATGAGGTATTACATTCTCCCCACCTCTACGAGGCCCAAGTCTCTGATCTAACGTTGTCGTGATCGCAACATTCATAATTGTCTGGAGATCCTCTAAAGTTATAACCTGAGGTCCGCTTCACCTCTTTCAATACCAATCGATCTAGAGCTACCCGTAGTCCTAGTCCTACTATTCGACCTAGTCTCATTCTTAGTACTACGAGTTCCATTCGAAAATTACCTTCTTCCGCAGATGTCTCAGTTAAATTATCTTCTCTTCCACGACCTCGACCATGACATCGAACACTAGTACCTCTAGGTAAACAAGGAAAAATCAACAAAAAAATTCATATAAGTCAAATCAATCAATGTGCTCCTAAAATTGTGCCTACATGATCAAACAAGACCCTCCAGCCGCTCCCAAGGATTTTATGTTACCAGAGCTCTGATACCACTTTGTAACGCTTCACTTCAAATTCTAGGTCGGCCTCCCTAAAATCCAAAGTGTGGCATACTCATGGACCAATTTACACACTCAAACCGTCAGACCAACAAATGGAGATCGGGTTATCGCATGGAGCACATTCACATTAATCCAATAATAAATGAATTTTATTATATGAAGCTGATAAATAAATAATTATAAAACATAGTAAAAATATTTTAAAACAAAAATAATCCTCGACGCGCAGGTCTGTTCAAAAATAAAATGCTAAGAATTTATTAAAAATAAATAAATAAAAGTTTATGTCTGATAACCAATAAAATAGTTTTGCTAACCACCTTAAAAATGAAGAACACAACTATTCAAAACGAAAGATACTCTAGATCAGGCTTCTCCACGGTCACGGTTTCCTGAAAAAATAATAAGTTGGGTCAGACCCCAACTAACAGTAGGTTTTCACACACTTATATCCTTTATAAACGATCTAACAAGCCCTAAATAGAATAGATTTATCTAGAAGTAAAACAATTTTTGAAACAGACCCTTTTTAAATTTTAATAAAAATAACAACATAAAGACTAAATTAGACTAACTAGAATTAAGTCCTTAAGCACAAAAACAAGTTCTTAAGTGATAAGACAAACTCATAAAAAAAAAACTTTTCATCCCTGGTCCTATAATACATCACTGGATGGCTTTCTCTAGTCTCTTAGTCTAACCATACTCCAAATCATATCAACCCTTACCAAGTCCACTTTATTCCCCTACCGTGCATCGGAGAATAAAATGTTGTCGATTCCATATAACCATATCTTTTAGGAGACCCCTCGGTCATTGCCGTAATAACATATAGAAATCGAGCCAACTACAGGCCATGAAACAACAAATAACCACACCATTCGTTTTCACTGGTTGATGATAATACGACCGACAACACTAAAAATGGCAATCACCTACAAACACCGCACACGGATCTTTTAGTCATCGTAACAGACGCCTAATTCTAATACCTGGCTATGGAATGAGTGTATCACTATTGATAGACACATTTTTTGTGTCTAATTTGTCCTGTATTATCTATTTTGTTAGTGCTCAATTTAGTACTTATTGTGTTATTTTATGTGTTTGTAGGTATTTTTGGGAAATAAACATTTGTGGGAAAATTGGCTCAAAAAATTGATAAAGGCACCCCAGATAAAATTACTAAAGGCACCCACGAAATATGATAAAGGAACCCACTAAACCTATAAATAGCATAGAGGAGGAAGAAAAATCAGGTGGGGAGGCTCGGGAAGAAAATAGGAGAAAAAAGAAAGTTCTGCTGCTGAACGGGAAGAACAGGGATACAACAACGGTTTCTTCAACCCAACAACAACGTTTATCTCCAGCTTTCAACTTTTATCTTCAGCTGCAACGGTTTCTTCAACCCATCTGCAACGGATATCTTAGCATCTTAACGTTTATCATCAGCTGAAAACACTTCTCTTTTATAACAGTGAAAATAGTGGTCTGCAACGCAGTTACATCGTTGCGAACCATCTGTGTTATTATTTTTCCATCTTTCAAATATTTTTTGAGCTATGTACCAATCTTTGGAGGGTGTTTTGAGTATGATGAGCTAAACCCAACCACTGGGACAATGGAGGAAGCCATATTTCATGAATGAATGGTAACTATTTTTGATTCTTAATGACTTTTGCATTAATTTTTATTTGATTTATGATTTTTCTTAATTAGTTATGATTTTGTTTGATGGAGTATGCTGGGACTTAACAGCTTTTGATGCGCCATGCTTGTGATTTACATCTAATGTTTTAGAAATCTACTTTTGGCAAAGAAACAGAGTCAATAAAAGAGCTATAATTGTTAAAGAATCAGTGTAGAAATCATTCAGAAGTGATTTTGGTGGAATCCTGAGTTCCAGTTCTTCCCAATATTATTAAAATATTTTACTTATTTTCTAATTTACATTAAAATTAGGTCTAAAATGAATCTTCACAAATCTCAGCGAACGAACTATTTTTACCACTTTTCTGAAACGATCAACTATCCATACGCATCACTTAATTATGCAAAACACAACTATACAAACATATCAAATCAGTTAACAACAAAAAGCACACTTGTTTCCCAAAACTGCAGTTATATCCCATAATGATACAAGTACTTCCAAAGTACTGTAGATGCCCAACCTAAGTCTTCACCAGCCATTAATTAATGACTTAAATTAGCAAACTGTACATACTCTAAATATTAATAAACTAATCTAAAAAAATGATTAAACTACAGCTTAGTATATTGATTGCAAAATGATAGTAGAATTGGGTATTAAATCTGTAGTTTGGTCCAATTGACCAATCACAAAGTGGGAAGCATGACACCTCTTATATAATGGACAATAAAGGATCTAGAAAACTCAATCAAAATAGCCAATAGAACCTATCATGAGGATTATAAGCATGACCATGATTATGCACGTATATATGTAGTATAAAAATGTTGGGTACTCCTTTCAACCATACATACTACTACATGGACTAACTAATTGTTCGATCAGAACTACAAGAGTGACTATTTGCATCACGTTGTAACACAGATCAAACACAAACTCTTATGCAGTTATTAACATAACATAATCCAAAGGCTACCAATAGGAATTACTACTATAGTTCTTTCTTCTTCTTACTCTTGTTCCGTAGCTCTTTTCTAAACTCATTAGACCAAGCTTAAAAGAGATAAGGGATAGAAAACCTACCTAATTTCATAGTAAGAAAAATTCCCCAACTAGTATCAATCTTTCGCATCAAACTATCTTCCCTCTTCTTTTACTTTTCTTTCACAATAGTTAGGATTTCAAAGAAAGGATAGTCTTAGTGCGACTATTTATTTATTTTATTTTGAGAGAAAAAAAAATACTTCCTCCGTTTCTGGAAAAGAGTTACTTTCTCTTTAAATTTTTGTTCCAACAAAAGAGTTACTTTCATTTTCAACATAACAAATTTTCAAAACTACCCTTATTATTTTAAGAAATGTTATTATTCTCATTATAAAGATATATGTAATATTAAACTTTTTGTTAGGGTAAATCTGGAAATAAATTATAAAAGTTATTCTCTCTCATCTTGCCTTAACAATTGTGCAAATAGGAAAAGTAACTCTTTTCCTGAAACGGAGGGAGTATTAAAACCCTAGTCTCCTACTCATACTATGTCTGTGTTTCTTCTGGTCAAATATTTCCAAAATTAGCGAGACTTATGCCAATAAAAATCTTACGAACAAAACTACTTTGAGTAAGGAAAAATATTCACTCAAAACCAAGGAAAATACTTAATTTCGCATAGTTCTAGGATAAGGGGCATCACAATTAGCAAGCTAATCACTGAGCTAAGTGCTTTGC
This sequence comes from Papaver californicum, assembly GCA_023531435.1. Lineage (NCBI taxonomy): Eukaryota > Viridiplantae > Streptophyta > Magnoliopsida > Ranunculales > Papaveraceae > Papaver > Papaver californicum. The sequence goes on along the minus strand of JAJJMC010022364.1, from coordinate 222,562 downwards.
TTGGTTAATATCATGTATACTATGTGTATAATACATGTAAATCATAAAATTATCTTGAACTATAATGTATCATAAAATACATGATTTTAACCAAATATTAAGATCAAATATAAATACAAAAATTGATCATAAATCTCTGATTCACGAGTCGATATCTTAAAATAAAAATTGAATCGTGTCGTGATTCACGATTTAATAACTTCGATACACCTTAAAAGGTGAACATTTAATATAACCATTTGAACGTAGTATGAAATATATGTTGTTATTTTGTATAATTGAGCTCATACCAAAATCCAACTTTACAATGCAAACCTTGGTCAGTTCCTTTAATTACCTATTTCTATTACACCGTGCCAAATAGATATTAGTGCAGATTACAAAGTCAAACTCTCTCCTATGTTGAGGAGGAACATAGAGTTAAGAGTCATCATAAAAAATCATCGCAAAGGCTGAAATTAAATATTGTGCTTATTAGGTATCCTATATCGACTTATAACTTTAGTCTTTCTTAAATGTATTTGGTATTCCTTCCACTTAGGGATTGTATTTTGTTGTTAAAATGTACGGGAAAAGATAGTACTAGCCTAGTAGACATGTGTTTTACTCGTTGATGTAACTGTGATCGAATTCAAACCTTTACTTTTCGATACGCAACTACATTAGCAAATTTAAGATATAAAGTAATGGTGGAAAATGGCGTCAACAAGAAGAAAATAAAAGATCACATTATGAATTGAACAAAAGATGGAGCTAAAATTACATAGTTGAATAAGTAATTATTTTATATTTTAAAATGGGTAACTACCAAATTTGCTCTTTCAAAATCTCGTTTGATTAAGGCAAATTAGGTTTTCAAATCAGTGCACTTGTTGTGGAAGCAAAGCTGAAGATTACTAAGCCCTAATAAACATAAACTATGTAGGGACTTTATGTGCGAGATAACTGCTCTTATTTCAAAGTGATATCACAATTACATAGGAACAAATTAATTACTAAACCCTAATAAACATAAACTATGTAGGGACTTCTCAATTGAGCCACTTTCACTAGCAACAAAAGATTTTCAGGGTAGGGTTTACCCTTTTTCATGTGACTACTTAATACGATACTATTCTAAAGCATACATCAGTCCGATGGGTTTTCTATTCACGAACATCTGTTACTTCTGTGAAAGTAGAACTGCCAACACCAATTTTCAGCAGGCACTCTCATGATTCACTAGAGAAAGTAAAACTTCTAGCACCAATTTTCAGCAGGTCACTCTCATGATTCACGGGAGAAAAGATCAATTATGTACTCGCTAGAGTCACTAGAGTATAACCCATGCCATAATGGTGAAGTGGTGGTGGTAGTAGTGGTGAACAGTTTACTCCTTGATGAGAATAACTATATTGTATGCATAATATTTGATAGGTGCATTATTTGCATTATTTGGATACTCTAATTAGCCGATTTCTTGTTAGTTTTCATATTATTATGCTTTGATTTTGTTTGTTTATGAGTTTCTTAGGAGTTTTGAAGTGTATTCAACCAAAGAATAAGAAAGGAGTTCATTACGACACGAAATGAACAAGTTAAGTTTCGGCGAACCCTACCTGCCGAATCGGGGTATTACAATCAGTGTGAGAGAAAAATATGTAGAAAGAGGATTTTGGTGTTCTAGTATACACTTAACCTAGTTTCTAGTGTATTCCCGTGTTTGTCATTTATTACTAGAAGTCGTGAAGAAGGTGTTGAAGTGAATACATGAGGCTGGTTTGAAGAATGGTTTAGAGAGTTGATTTATAAGGTTTTGTTCTATCGTATTATTATCGGGTATATTTTGTAAACTCTTCAGTTTGGGTCATCTCCTATGGGTTATGTAAAGAACATGTAATGATATTTAATCTAGTGTGTTTGTCTGGGTGGGGTTTGGCCGTGAATGTAGCCTGCGAAGGTGACCATATATATTTTATGTTGTGGCTGTGTGTTTGTTCATCTTCTTCCTTAATCATTATTTTTCATGCATGCTATTTTGATATGTTTGGTTCAAATCACCATCCATACCATTTGTAATCATATGTTCCGCTCCGCTCGGGGGTGCCAATTTTCCCAAAACTGGCGTAATTAGATTAAGGTTGGGTTAAAGCTAAGAAGTTTAGTTTTTTCCACTTTTAAAGTTAGTCGAGACCGTAAGGTTAGGTTAAGCTAATAAGTTTAGTTTCGTCTACTTTTAGGGTTATTGAGAAGTTTTTTTCTTCACTTATAGGGTTGGTCGGGGTGTAACTTTGGATTAAGGTTCGGTTAAGCTAAGAAGTTTAGTTCTACCATTGTTAGGTTAGCCAGGTATTAGGTTAAGAGTAGATTCGGTAGGGCCATGATATAATATTCGTCGTCCAATTTAAAAAAATCTTGGTCATCATATATAGGGCTATCAATCCCAATCCGAAATCCAATAGCCGTTTCCGAAAATCCGGGATCCTATAGGATATTATCCCATATAGCCGATATCGGATGTCGGAAACGGATATTATATCGGATATTTTCGTGTTATCGTAACGGAACCGGATGAGCCATCCGTCCGATAATATCCGATACCGAAAGAGTCTAAGTAAGAGTAAGTAAGACTAAACCAACCCCCGTACACTCACTTCTCTAGTTCTCTTCCTAATTCTCCCCCTCTTCTTAGGTAAACAAATTCTGAGATTCACCACCATCATCTCTCTCGGATTTCTCTTCACCACCATAAGAGGGTTCTTAGAGCAGTATCAAAGGATTCTAAAGTTAGGGTTTTATCTGATGTTAGGGTTTATTTGTTTTATAATTGCAAAGGATTCTAAAGTTAGGGTTTTATTGTAGAAGTTCAAAAACGTAAGAGAGGGTTCTTAGAGCAGCATCAAAGGATACTCCTCCTATCTGCCGATTCTTCAAGTAAATTTTCTTCACTTTCCCTAATTTCTCTTCTTCTTTTACTTGTTTGATCTGATGTTAGGGTTTATTTGCTTTATAGTTGCGTTTATGTTAAAGATTTAGTTATCTTTCATGGTTTTCTAGCTTTCTCTGATAAGATTCTTTGTATAATTTAGAAACGTATATCAATGAGTTTTATAAGTAGATATGAATTTAGATGTTAAATTGGTGCACTGATTTCTTTTTCTATGCATAAATCTGTTCTTCGGTTTGTGTTTGATATTCCCAACTACACTGTGCCAATTTATGTTCACATTTTAAATCAATTCAAACATGGGTTCCTTTAGAGCAGTATATCTACTTAAAGATGTCAGTCATTTTTGATTTTGGGTATGTAGTAATTTAATTGGTCTTTAAACAGTCATAGTGTTTTCTATGGATCATTTCCTGTGTGATGTAAGATATGAACAAGTTTGCTGGAGTCTAAAAATGTTACACCCCCTGTGCACTTTATTTTTAATGTTTCCACTCCACTGACTTACAAAGAATACAAGTTTACCATTCAAACCTAGGAGTTTAAATCTACCTCACAAAACAAATGTAGTTAAAATGTAGTGGCCAAACCATCCAAAATGCTTCAAAAATCTTTGGGGGATTGTACAAAAATGCTATGGCAAACCTCTCAGGGTAGACTGGGTAGTGGTTCTGTATAATGTTCAGAGTTTCTTTAGCAGTTCTGATGGGTACATTGTTGGTCAGCGACCATCCAGTGAAGTCTATTAGCCATGCCATATGCTCCTGATCATCGGGAAGGATACGGATGCCATTATCAGAGTTTCATTGGCTCCAGAAGTTGTTCAAGCATTGCTTTGCCTAGGTGATTGGTTGCCATAGCTCAATCACAATGCTAGTACTAGTAGTACAGGTTAGTAACTTTCTTTTCTTTTCCTTTACTTTCATATTTCTTGCACTGCCAACTAACAAATTTTAGTTTCTTTGAAATGCAGATGTACTTTGAAAGCTGCATTGCAGGATGTATCTCAATGAGTCGATGACAATTCTAGTACAAATTTCAGTTTCTTTGTGTTTTCTTTTGCTGCAAGAACAATAGAACATGTAATTTATAAACTGTGATCATTTATGTGTGTTTTCTATGTGTTTGAACTGAATTATGAACTGGAAATGCTTAAATGAACTGAAAAATTTAAAGTGAAAAAACAGGTTTGTAAGATTTCTATCAGCTATCGGATATTTATCGGATAATATCCGATAAGCTTATCGAAACGGAATCAGATTTGAAGTTTAAGATTCCGTCGGAACTTATCGGATATCGGATATCCGATAAGGCTTATCGGAAATGGAACCGGCTGAGCCAGTTTCCGTTTCGATAACATCCGTTGACAACCCTAATCATATATCCTTGTAATATAGATTAGTACCAAAATTGCTATAACCATTACATTCAGATTTTTTTTCCATACAATCAAATTAATAAAATTTAAAAACCTACCTAGTAATATATCCAAATTATTGGATACCGTGTAAATCTGTTGTGCCAGCACGTTTACGACACAACACGCTAATTAAATTCGAATATAGTGCAACACAACACATGAACTGGCACGATATGACATAACACGTTAGCTTAGTGTGTTGTATTGTGCCTGACTAATAGGTACATAGGCACAACACAATATGTGGTATGGTGCAACATAATGCGCTAAGAAAGCACGTCATAACATGCATAAATCACTACACAACACGATAAAATACATCACATTTCATGTATATTTTACAAAAAGATTTTTCATTTCAACATATTTTTTGACATTTTATTTCCGTTATGTTGACTTATTTCTATTGTAATACATACTTCCTTCGTTTTTCAAAAATTGAACTACTTATTTCAAAATTTTGTTTCCCAAAAATTGAACTATTTCATTAAAAAACAATGTTTCTAGAATTACCTTTTTAATTTATCATTAGTATAAGAAATATGTATAATTTGACAGTCTTGTTTATATTCGTTACGCAAGTGTCTTAAAATGCTTTCCAACGATATCAAGTTTACAATTATCCGTGGCATAGTTTAAGAAATATGTCATTTATAAATTTTACTATTTTGTTATCCTAAGGGTATAATTAAAAAGAATACTTAAAAGTATCCCTCTCTTCTCCATACCTTAAGAAGTGTGCAAACTTGAAATAAATCAACTTTTAAGAGACGGAGGGGGTATAAATATAAATATCTGAAAAATATTCTTCTTTGGAAAACATAAACTAAGTATGCCGACACAGCACAACGCAACACAATACGATTATTTTTCTGGCACAACATAGCACGCCCTCTAGAACCACACGACACATCACACATGAATCTTTGGCACAACAAAACACGACGCGCAGCATGCTAAGCACGTGACTTGGTGGGCTAGACGGGAACATTTTATATCTCTAGATACGAGTATCATATAGTGATATTAGATTTTTTTTATTATTAGTTCACATAAAGTTGTAGAAATATTCTATAGGCATGCATGAATTGTTTCTAATAAATATTAAATACAAAAATTTCTAAATATAGCTAAAAGCATGATTTTACAGGGGTAGTCAAATGAGATTTCTGTAGATTTTTATAGATTTTCTATTTGAGTGACACAACGGAGATTCTCTGAAAATCTAGAGATTTCTAGTGATTCTCTAAGAGTGTTTTAGAGAGTTTTTGCAATTTATAGAGACAAAAAAAATGAGATTTGTAAAGAGTCTTTGTGATTCGTATAGACAAAAAATGTATAAAATCCAATTAAAAATTCAAAACATCTACCAATTTTTTTTATTATCAAGTTATAATGTTAATAAAAGTACCATGAATACCTAGTAAAATATGTGTTCATTGTCAAAATAAATCTCACTGTTGTCATATTCCTAAGTTTTCATTCTTTTTATTCCACTCATCCCATATTTTATATGCTATGCTATCTCGCTACTGGTTAGCATCTTCTCGTTGTTGTCTCGTTTGATTTTGGGAAAGATGGCCGGTTCCTTGGTCATCAACTCAAAAAAAAAGAGAAAAAAAATTTGGTCCTACTCTTAAAAATAAATATTCCCCAAATTTCCAAGTATCCCAAAATATCACATCTTGGGGAGAGATTTCTAGCATGCCTATTTTCCTAAAAAAAAAGTCTCCCCAAATATATGAAAACAACAAATCAATGACTTTTAATTCTCCTTTGAATAACATGGGTGTTGGAGTGACTCTTATGAAATCTTAATCCAATAACATGGAGTTTTAGAGAACTTAAATGATATAAAAAAGTCTCTAATCAAATAACAAGAGACATTAGGAGACTCTCCAAAAATCTCTATGGCTAACAATAGATTTGAAAACTCTTCGAAAATCATTTGAAATCTCATTTGACTACCCCCTGTTATTTTTTTTTTTAATTTCAATCAGTCTTTTTTATTTAATATGAACTTTTGATATCATATTCCGAACATAAACGAAATAAATACTATTTTCAATTAATTTTTCGGATATTATATGATAATTCTTAATATCCGAAACTTTTATCTCATATTTTCAATTTTATTTATCCAAAAATTTTGTCACATGTATCAATTTTACATATCCATCTTATAAAATCCAATATCTAAAAACTCTCACCGATTTGGTCGGTTTGGATACGGCATATTTAAGCATTTTTACTATCAATAACCTAAATACTCAATATCATCCTTTATTCCAGAATAAAATTAGTTTTGGTGAAGGCTACCCTCCCTCCAATGGCTGGCTATTGTAATTGTACGTTCTCATTGGGTTAGAACGAAGATATTCATGTCTATTGGATGTAATTTAGTGTTATATGGTACGTTGATGTGATAATATACGATGTAGATTGGGTAGGTGGTAGATACACACTCAACGACGGCCCCCGTTGTAATATTTGGATCTCGGCCACCCATTTGAACATATGTAGGGAGTAAAAAAAAAAATATCCTCACTTCAAAACCCTAATTTTCTTTTTCATCGCAGCTCTGCAACAACATATTGTTCTCTTCTTTTCTCTACAATAACAGAGATGAAATTGGTTCGATTTTTGTTTGTTATTGGTATAGGTTTTCTATTTTGGATTGTAGTTGAGATTGTAACCCTTATTTATTTTCTAATGGAGCAGCAGAGCAGCTAAAAACCGAATTCCGTTTTAGGGTTTATGATTTTTTTTTATAGATTTCGTTTGATTCTTTTTTCGTTGTTTAATTGATGTTTAGGTATTCTATTTGGAGTCAAGAGTGAAAACCGTGATTTCGTCTCTAATGGAGAAGCATGCCAGGTAAAAAGGGTGTTCTTTTCTCGCTTTCTTTGATATTTTGTTATCTGTTTTATTTGATTTTCATCCTGGTCTTGCATTTTACTTATTCCACTTTTTATTTACTTCTGTAGGTAATGGTTTCTCAATTGGAATCTGAAAGAAATTAGGGTTTGCTCCTCTTCTTTGTTTTATTTTGATTTTTGAGTTTCCTCTACTGCTCTATATTATTGTGTTTCACTCATTACACTTCTTTTGGGATTTTGTGGGTGAGGGTTTCTCATAATCAGCAGGTATAATTGGGGATTTCAAAGGTGATCATGAATAGAATGACGTGGTCATTCACCGTGATACTGGAGGATCTAAATGTTTGGTCATTGATATTGACTTCCAGAGCCACTTCAAAATCGCTAGAGCAGTTCCACTACAACATATTTACTAGGGTGTTATGTACATTTGACAGGACTGTTGGCTACCTTCACTAGCTTAATCAGGTAAGCCATTGGCTGTTTTCTTAGAAACAGTTTGATTTTGTAATATAGGTTTAGTTTGATTTTAGTTTATTTTGTTATATTGGCGAATTGTAATTTTAATTTGGATAATTTTGGGGGTTTGATCTGTTTTTGGGTTTGTGTTTGTTGTTGAATAATGACCGTTTGTTCAATTAGTTACGGATTGTTGAGCTGTCTCTTGCATCCGTGGCGCCTCTTGAAAGCAATTTTGAGGGACTACTTCAACTTCTCTCTTCCCAACATGGGAACAAGTTTAGTAGGTGGCGGTGATCGCAAGGTAAGTTCATTAATAACTTCTTTCTTCGCTAATTCCTATACCGTAGTTTGTAAATCCAACAAGGTAAAGCAAACAAAATTATCAAATCTGACCCTGCTGTGTGGTGAACTACCTTAGGTTTTGGATCTTGTGTTTAAATTTTTTGTTGAGCGAAATAACACTTTCTTCTCTTTTCAAGTTCAATACTAATTGGTTTATGCATACGCTTAACCTAGAAACTAAGAATTTGTAAAAGAAAATGTGTATTATAAAAAGTGGCTGAACGGAACAAAATCTTGCAATATTCATGTAAGCTATCATCAACTTCTGTCATTTAATATGGATTCTTATAGTTGGTAAATATTTTGAGTTCTAATTCATCCAGGAATTGATTATAATGAAACCATTACAATTCCTAAAAGTGGTGGAACAGATCCTGACGTAACTCATCTAAACCTCGCCATGTGTATATTTTTGTGAACCGACTGATACAACACATATTGAGACCTTGAATTGTTGCAGATTTGGGAAGAACCTGTTTTCTAGGAACCATGTGTTATTTTGTTTGCAGAAATTTTTATAAGCCTTCTATGTAATGAGGCTATATTTTCTTGCAGATTTCCAGGTCTATTGGTGATGTATACTTCGAAAAGGTTTTATGTGATTAATCATGCAATTCTTTTAAATAAATTAAGATCAAATATTACCAAAATAGGTTTTATGCAAACAAGCAGAGGTAAATCACAAGCATGGGACATCAGAGGTTGTCAACCCAGCATGACCCATCAAACAAAAACACCACTACTGAATGAAAATCGTTTTCTATTTCGAAACTATGCAATTTTAACAAGTAAAGAATTAAAAATAATTAATTAAAAATAGACTTACCACATAAAATTGAGAGAAAAACCTCCTCCATCATCCCAGTAAATAAACTTAGCTCATGGTGGAGAAAACTTGCTCAAAATACTCTTTCATTGCTCAAAATATTGATTACAAGGTGAAATAGGTGTAACACAGCTGATTTGATACGCGTATATGCGTTACAGAAGAAGGTTCAGCTGTTACACAAAGGATTAAGGCAACAGAAAGGTAAAGAGGAAACGCAACGGAACAGTTTGAATCAGCAACAGATGTAGATGTTGCTGAGTCGTCTTCCCCCAGTGATGGCTGGATGAAGAACATGCCGGCCGGTGCAGTAGCAGGTGATCGGCGGTAACGGAAGTGGCCGGAATTTTTCGGAATTGATCTCTGGGGCTGCGTATTGATTTCTCTTGGCTTTTCTTGGTTTATATAGGGTCTACAAACCCTAGGGAGAGTTCTAAACCTAATAGAACTCTCTCAAACAACTCCCAAACTCAAATCCAAATCAAAACAGGAACCAAGTCTATTTTCCGGCCAAATTCGGATTTCTGAGCTGATTCTTCGGGATTTTTTTGTTGTTTCTCGATTGTTATAACTTGTATGAGATTCAACTTGCAATTGGGTCTGAAAACAACCACAAAAAATCCGTAAATTCACATCCAATTCCTTTTCCTGTTTGAAACAGGAAACCCGATGAGTTGGATCGGCGACTCGACTGAGTTGACTCGCTGGGTTGACTCGCTGTGTTGATTGAGTTGACTTGGGCCGATTCTAGGGTGTCCCTTATCCATTCTTGGGGTTCCAATAACACTTGTCCTTGGGTGCCTTTATCACTTTTTGAGCCAATTTTTCCACAAATCTCTATTCTTCTAATGTACCTACAAAAGCATAAAAACACGTAATAAACGCAAAATCGAATACTAACTGACTAGAAATTAAGGTGCAAATTAGACACTAAAATGTGTCTATCAAATACCCCTAAACTTACTATTTTGCTAGTCCTCGAGCAAACTACTCTAAAAATAAAGTAAAAATCCTAACTCACTTTCGCAGGAATCGCGACTACATTTAGCGTATGCAGCAAGCCGTTAAACCCCTAGGTGTCCCTAGTGGACGAGTTTTGTCTCGTGAGGGTTTACAAGAGGTATACCCACAAAACCTGAATCTAGATCTTAGCAACATGTGAACGATTAAGGATAGACACTAAACAAGCTAGTTAGTTGGCTACTCAGATATTCGGCTATAGGGACCATTACCCTTTATGGATCCAATCACTGTACACGAGTGTTAACTCAAGTATACTAAAATTCATATCTAAGACAACAGAGTTCTACTCAGACAGTTATGTAACCACCCATCACATGAAAAGACTTAGAAGATGAACGTAGACTGTAGAAGATCGCAAATGTTGACCAACGCGAACTATGTGTCCCATATCTGTCTGAAGGTCAGTACCGAGATGAAACCTAGTGTGTCGAGATACTCTCCATTTATTTTCAACGGTTACTATTAACTAAAATATTTACAAGTTCTCATGGATCCTGCGTTCCACGCTTGCTTAGGCGACGGAGACAGGGAGAACTTTAAAATACCAAATACTATTTTTTTTCAATTTTTTTCTAACTTTTTTCGATTTTTTTTTTCTTTTCTTTTTTTTCAATTTTTTTTTTCTTTTCTTTTCTTTTTCGATTTTTTTTTTTTTTTCTGACACCTAATACATGTGTGTTCCCATGGATCCTGCATTCCACGCTTGCTTAGGCGACGGAGACAGGGGGACCACACACATAACTCTAAAACACTAACGTATTATTCATGTGGGGCATGATCTCAACACACTAAATGTCATTCCAGTGCTAATTAACATGTCGATGCTAGGACCCACCAATACTCTCAGAGAAACACGAAATTGCAAATAATAAAACAGAACGTGATGTGGTGGTGACAACTATCATATTATTTTTAACACCTGAACTCTGTCTCCTTTATGAATAGAGCATCTAGTTGGGCACACCAATCCTTATAGCAAAATGGCTAAGTTTCCATCTACCTAGAGTGGTTAGTGTCACCCTGAATTGTTCACATGCTTCTAAATTCCAAATCTTATTAATCCTAAAAAGTCTCCCAATCCCCCAAACTTAAATAAAACAGTGATTAATTAACAATTCAGGTTGATTTTTCTCATTACAATATTAAAAATCCATATGAGACAGTTTGAGCTAGCTTTCATGGACTTCAACAATTTCCTGAATGATTAGAGTGCTAGCAGAATTTGTCGTCGGTGAAGCACATTGTGTAAGTTTCCTTCTTTTTAATGGATAACAAGTTAATTTTTACATGGACTGATGAATATTATTCTGCTTTCAGTTAAAGTAATCCTCGATGTTGATCGTCGTTCTGAAATTCTGTTTACCACATCACTGATTTTCTTTTTTGCTCATAGATTTTTACGCATCAAACCAAACATCAACTATAAAAACAGTGCTTGATTCGTGTGTGGAGATAGTTTGTGATTCAATGTTTCCAAAACAAAAATGGGACGTTAGGGTTCTCAATCCCTTCATTAGGTAACTCACTGGATTGTTCAAGCTTCGGATTGTTAGGAACCCATTAGTTCATTAGAAAGTTCTATAGAATGTTTGTGATCTCTCTATCATAATTCATGTTTCTTCTCACTATTTCATCAGTATTTCAATATATTATGTATTCTTAAATTTTGTTACTGATAATACGCTGATTTTTGGCGCAGGGACCAAACAATATAGAATAGTTATTAGTGAAAGGTTTTCTATTTGCTTGCCTGTAGAGATATGCTCAATTCTTGGGTATTTCTCTATTGCCATAGTATTTCTCTTAGACTTTCTAGCTTCTAATATGTGTGGTGACGGTCTATTTTCCGTGAGGATCTTGAGAAGCTTTCAGAGCAGCGACAATGGTATGTAATGAACATTTAGTTGGACTATTCAGCTGAATCCCAATGCTTTGAGTGCATATAATTTAAAGATGAAATCTTTTATGATTTTTTCATATTTGAAGATATATGTATCTTATCTTAATGTTGCAGTTCAACGAGTTTCTCTGCCTCTACATATATTAGGCTTTCAGATGCAAGCCATGGGCTCAATTTATTTTTTTCATTGAAAGAGTCCCATTTTTGTAATCATAAACTTCTTAGTATGTCTGTTTATTTGTTACATATTACATGAATTCCTTGCAGAAAATAACCATCGAAGAGCATTAGATCATCAACACTAACAGTTAACCTCCATGTGTTTTCTTTATGTCTTGATGTTATATCTTAGAGATTTGTTCTTTGTTACAGGGGTTTTCAATGGGTACTGTGGAACTGCTCTAGACCATTAAAATGTAGTTGTTGGATATGATTCATCAAAGGATTCAAATGACGTCATAGTTAAGAACATTTGGGTAGCAAAAGGCTACTTCAGGATGAAGAGGAACACTAGGAAACCAGCTGCTGGGTTTTGTGGAATCAACAAGATAGCTTTGTATCCTACCAAAATGGAGCGACCTACTGTTTACTTCATTCCAATCTGATTATCCTCCAAGTAAGTCATGTATTAGCCTTTAATCCTAATTGATATGTTAGACTTTTACACAGTAAACGTCCTAATAGTATCTGCATTGAACAAATGTTGAGCATAAAATCATCGGAAGTCTCCAATAAAATTACTTCTTACTTATTCCAAACCTGTCCTTTTTAAAATCTCGGCTAGAGAATTTAGTAACTATTTGTGTTGTTTAGATTGAGCTTGCTAAGTAGTTTTCTTTTTGTATGTTAGCACGAACCAATACCCTCATTTCACGGCATCCTCCGGCATTCATGGTGTCATTTACTTGCTAGATTACTTTATGATGTTTGAAGGCGTAATATTGATATTGAAAAGGTACAAGTTCAATCTTTATTAAGTAGATTACTTTACGAAAGAGGAGGTCAATGTTAACATTGGCGTGGCGTCTAATCTGGACTAGGGTGTAGTGTTCGTACAATCGTGATACCTTTCCATTAGCGAGTTCTTAGGAACCAAAAGATATGTCTGTATGAAAGTGTATTGTACTGGAGAAATTGGATATAATATTCTTCAAGTTATGTTTGATTTGGTGGTTGAAGTTTCATCTTTGCTCTTGGTCTTGAACGGTATAACTCTTAAGTTCCTACAAAGATCATAAATTATTTAGTGTGGTGTGTCTATCTGTAATTAGTACTATAGTGCAGATTTTAGTAGTTAAAGCTATGTAAGTTAAATGGTTCTCTTCAGTATCCGATGAAGTTGTCACAATTAGTTTTCGGCATGAGACCCTCTTAGTCTTTCGGCCAACACTTCAAACTTAGTTACTGCATCATTGTTGAATCATATCGTCTTTGTGATTGTTTTCTGATTGCCTGAAAGGAAAATTAGGTAACAACTCTATCAAGGCATCATACTTCTATATGGACTAAACTGCTGCATTAAAAGCAACACTCGGTCTAAACCCTCATCCTTGACCCTAAAAGAACCATCAAACCATGTTTACATCCCCAAGTCAGGTCCCAATTTGACTCCCTGTTCTCCTTGATACCTCATTCTTAACCATTTACTGAGTATTTTCAACTCCATCTTTCCTTGCATCCTATTTGAAATGCCATTAGATCCTAAAGTTCACTGATCAAGTTGGACTTATTAATTATCTTTTATGGATCAAGTTCAAAGTTTATCTGTTTCGGAGCTAATGTGTGGCCAATTCACTCTCCTAATCCTATGGTACATTCTCTCCACTTCCGCATTTACTATAGTGGCATGATAATTCACACTTCTGTATTGGAAACTCAGGATTCTAAGTATATGCTTCCCTCCCAGTAGATCTGGCACTGGCTTTTTATGTTTTTAACCTTTTTTTCGTTTTCTTTTATTAAATATTTTTTCTGTTTTTCTGTTTCGAATTTAATTTCATACAGTCATGAAATAGAACTGCACAAAACAGCCTAGGGTTTACATCTCTTATCTAATTTTTTTCTGTTTTTGTGGCTTGGTCATTCTTTGTTGAATTTTAGATGTTGATTTATGGATTTTAAATTGCATGTCTGTTTGCATGGTATTGGTATTATTAAATTTATTGATTCTAATCTCTGCAACTTTGGCTATTCATGACATTAACAAGCATTAAAGTCGGGTCAGCTTCTCCTGCAGGATTTAACATTCCAGATGACAAAAATGATAACAATATGGATTTGGATGCTCAGAATGAAGCTAACACAGATAAGCAATTGGATAATGAGATTGGGCCAACCGAAGAAGTATTCTTTTGTAGTCACCTTTACATGGCTCACAAAAATTGTCATAATTCTTTGGTGCTTTTGGTATTCTACTCAAACAATAATGGAACGATAATAACTGATGATGAGTAACTTAAAATATTTTTAGGTACTTTTTTCTTCTTTTTTGTCGCAAGATCTAACATTGTGGATTCTCTTGATCGGTTATTAATCCATGTCTTTTCTTTGATCTTACAGGATTAAAGAGTGCCAGTGGATTTTGTTATGTTCTTTTCTGTCCACTCAAGAGTGACAACCACGTATGTCATCTAGCTGAACCAATCACTGTACCGCCGATATTCAGTATCTGAATATAACTACTAAAGGATTATAGTCATACCCAAGTTGTTTCATCCAGAGAAGTTTGAGCTAATGGGTAGAAGCATATGGAATTCGGTATATGAATCTAGCTACTCAAGGATTTTAGTCATACCCAAGCTGTTTCATCCAGAGAAGTTGGATCTGAAGGGTGGTAGCAAATGTGGTCCACAGCACCCACCCGAGAATGAGTCCCATAATGTAATTCAAGGTCTATAGAAATAAAAGCAACTTCAATCAAAAGCAAATGTGCTAAGTTTCTCAGTTTATTTGTGTTGATTATACCATCTCTTAGTTGTGATTTCCAGACTGCAATGGGGTAATATGTGATACCTTGAATGCTCATCCCTGCCAATAATGCAGATGTCTGTTAGTTGTTAGCTCTACCATAGTACTGTCACTATGTAATTTTTCCACTCATGTAACCTGAGAAAGTATGAGCTCCTCTCAAAATTTGTTTAGCTAAGCTGTCACTAAACAGATATGTATGTGTAGACTGTAGAGAAACAACCAAGTTCAAAGTTTATCGTTGATATGGTAGAGTTAACATTTCAGTAATTAGTTACTGCATTAATTCGCTTCAAAGTAATGCTTCCTGACTGGATGTGTGCAAAGCCACGAGGACAAAGAGGACAACATACAACTGATGCATGTCGAAGAACAACTCAAAGTACTGCTTCCTGACTGGACGGAATGATGTTATCCACATTAATAAACCTGCTGCAAGGCTGATTACTCCCGGAAGCGACACCAAAATCGTTCCATCTGAATAGACAAAAAAATCCCCAAATCCATATATAACATTAATAAAATGGTTGAGTTTGCTTATCCAGTCCACTCTTACGCACCAGACAACCCGACAAATTAAGAGTTTGACTCTCTTGCTATGCATACGACAGTTTAAGAAAAATAAAAAATGCAGGGTCCAGCCATTGAAAATCCTCAAAGTGGTTATCATATAGTTGAAATCGAAAAGAGACACATGATCTTAGAGTAGTCAACAAATAGATCAGTAGTCATAATAGTAGGTCTCCACCTTGCGCCAATCTCACAGAAATGGCTCATGTAATGATTTAAATTAGCATCTTTTGTAGATTTTTTATCTGGAGTTTTAATAGGGTGTTTGGATACCAGAAGCAGAATATTTTTACTTCATAAAAAGTTAACAGTCATTTAGATTTATGTACTTGATAAGTGCATAATTTACATAATTTGGATATCGATTTCACATGCTTCTCTAACTTATTTCTCTTGTATTTTATGTATATACGCTCGTTTTTTATTTTATAGGTCTTTTGGAGTCACATGAAACAAAAGAAGAGAATTAGAGGCTCAAGGCATTGTTCGGTAACTTTAGGTGTTGGCGGAATTAAAGCATAAAAGAATACAAGTCGTAATTGTGCAAAACAGAGAATTACTGGGGGCATCCAGTTTTACTTAGGAATATATAGAATTACTAAGGGGAGGCCCGCTGTTTTGTAATGAGGTGCTATATGGATTCCAATTGCTAAAGGCAAGCACGACGTATACTCAGGGCCACCATCACTTTCTTACATTAAAAGTTAAATGGCAGCCCCTAGCTAGTCAATAGGTGCCTAGAACTTTAAATGGTTTAAGCTTATAATTAGGTCGAACAACTCTCTTCCACACTCTTCTCTTCGGACCAGTTTCTGCACCAAGCTTCACCGCCGACAGATCTAAGTATGACGAGTCTCATGGGTTCAGGCGAAGCAAGTTCTGAGTGTTTGCAGGCTTGGGTTGATGTTGTTGTGGCCAAAAATAAGTTTTAGAAAGAGATAGCTCTATTGGTTAGAGATGAAATTGGTGAGCAGAGAAGATGAGGTTGATGTTGAAGTGGTTCGAGAGAAGGAATTTGTTCGAGAACAGTGAAGAGAAGGCGTCGATGAATGATGGGTTAGTGAAGAAAGAACTTGAATCTGTGATGATGATTTTGTTTGACGCTGTGAGCGTGGTTTGAAGAAATCGCTGGTGAGTTCAAGAACACCAAGTTGACGGCAGAGATGAAGGTCGCTTTTAAATGTTGCTGACACTAAAAGAAGACTTGTTGTTGTTAGTCTTGGGAATAGACTTGAATCTAATTCTGATGCCAAGAAATTCAGGCTGCTATAGCCGTTAATAGCCGAGAAAGAAAAGATGGTGGTGGTGATTTGATAGCTCAGATTGTGTTTGATTGTTATGAATGAATGAATGAATGTGTGTGATTGTTGAATGGGTTTGAGTTAAATAATGCAGGGACGGAGAATGTGAACTGTTGAAATAACCAACAATCCCTGCCGGAAACACAAATAGGAACTGCATGCAAGGTGCTTGACCAAATTCCTGAGAGAGTTTGCGGTGAAGTGTTTGAAGATGCCTCGTCAGTTCCACAAGAATGACAGGCTTAATGAATTGGTTTTGAACCTGATTTTTGTGGGCTTTGTAATAACTCCGATTTTGGGTTATGTGTATATGGACTTGATCTATTTTTTGGAATTAAAGAGTTAGGGTTATGATAGAAAAGAGAGTTTTATTCTAAGAAGGATTCTACAAAGGAGAAAGCTATATAAGAGCAAGTTCTACAAGAATTCTCTTCTCACCTCTTCTACTTCTTTTTGTAGGTTTACGCGGGGAAGAATTCTCACATCTAGAGTTTGCAATTTCTTTTCTTCTTTAATTGTATAAAATCCAATTTATGAGTAGTTAATTTAATTGTTGGTTAAGGAATAGTTGGATTTCTCAAACATGAATCTTTGAATTAATAAATTAGTTTTGTCTCAATATTATCGATTATGATTCACTACAAATATCTCATTGATTGATTATTTGTTTAGTTAAGTTGCAAATTGATTGAACTCATTTTCATATTTATAGGTAATTTAGGGTTTATTATACGCAAAAGTGATACTCCTTGAATACAAGTAGCATAGTGTAGTTATTGCTTGTAGTGATACATCCTAGTAATCATATGTAAATCATGACCTCTGTTAAATTGAATTAGTGTGCTTTCCACGTTCAATTGCATTTATTAGCCTAATTTGATGAATCTTAATGCTCCCCGGAAATTAAACTTGATTAGTGCTTTTACACGTTAGGTTGTTTTCTTGGTAGAATTCATATTCACATATTTTAATGTGATTGTTGATGATTTGAAGAAATTTGCGGGATATTCTTGCTATCAAGATATTCTAGGGATTTTGATAAAACGAGATTAAATATCAATTCTAATTATTAGTACTAGAACATTTTTGTGAATGAAAACGAAACCTTAGCAAATATTCCCAACTTATTTATTCTTTTCAATAATTTCTTAATTAGTTTAATTACTTTTATTAAATTTGAAAAATCCCCCCATTGTTTAATATAAGATTTCAAAACCGAATAACAACCAAGACCTCCTCGTGGGAACGATCTTTTCTTACCCTTGCTTCATAATAAATCATAAGTAGTGAGAAAGAATAAATAATTTTGACGTGCAGACGACCACATCAAATTTTGGCGCCGTTTCCGGCGAGGCAACGGTTTTTTATTTGTTTTTGATTTCTTATTTTTGTTTTATTTTTATTTTTGTTTCTGATTTTTGTTTCTTATCTTTGAATCTAACCTAGTTTTGAGAATCTTATTTCAGATAATTTTTTCTCATGGAAAGAGCATATTACAACAATCAATACGGTTTTGCAGCCTCAACAACACTATGACAATTGCCTACCACCTTTGGGCTACAATCAAAACCAATTCATTGGCTATGATCAAAATCCTAGAGAACTTTATGGTGATTTTCATACATACCAACAACCTTGTAGTTGATATGTAAGTCAAACACCAAGGTGGGACAATTATACTTCTAATTAGCTCTATTCGAGTTGTATGCACGTTATGAAAATGGATTACAAGACTTGCAACATAGACTAGACCAACTTGATTATGATAGAGAGAATATTGCACAAAATGAATTTTACAATAGTTTACCTTACCCGACTCCCGATCGTAGTTATGATCATTCGCCCATTCAAAGGGAAGAGTCATGGGTGAATGATTCTATTGGAGTGGTGTAAAACGTGTGAATATCAGAAAACTTGCTCAGAAACTATACAAGTTGGAAGATGACGGAGGCCCGGAAGAACTTCTCGAAGAACTTAGTAGGACCATTCGTATGGAACTCAAACGACGTACTGATAAAGGATGTGAAACCGATGAAGATTCTAATTACGGTGAGTCTGAACGAAGAGGAGTATGTTGAGAATGGAACCGAATTGAATTATATTGTGGAAGACCCAATTGAGCTTTCCGAGAATTACAATGATAATGTTGACGCTGAAATTTTTATGGAGGCGGAGACGGATGAAGATTGGTTAAAGAGTTTGATAGAGGACCATGATACACATGAGGTGAGTAATTCACTTGAATTCTTTAAGGATGAAGAGGATCCCGTGATACAAGAGATTTTGCAAGGTTTGGCTAACCACTTGCCTATTGATTCTTCTCCTTTACCTCTTGTTGGATTGAATTTATGTTTTTCAGAAGTATTGTTGAATGACTTTGCTTCTCGATATCCTATATTGGAGATACTTGATTCTCATACTATGCAGGTTTGTGAAATGGAAACTGTAGAAGTTCCCGAATTCTATGTTCTCTATACACTTCCAAGTGTAGAAAAGACTAAGTATGGGGGAAACTTCTATCGGGCAATAACTTCAATACTATTTTCTTGTACTAATATTCTTGTGAAGCTATTGTTAGAATTGCAGATTTTTCTATGGGTGGACCCTCATATTTTCAGATTGCTGGTCTGCGGGCGACTAGAGAGTCGGGCTGACGACTTTAAACCAAGCGCTGCATGGGAGGCAACCCATTAGTTTAGTATTTCCTTTACTTTTCTTTATTTTTTCTGAATTTTCATATCATAATAGGATATCCCACCCTGTTTTACATTGGAGGAGTCAATTTACATTGAGAACAATGTAAAGTTTAAGTGTGGGGGAGTGGTTAAGCATATAAAATTCTTAAGTATTCACTTTTAGGTAGAAAAGTTTAACTTTTTTTTGTAACTATTTGCATGAAACCTTCAACTTTTAGATATTTTATAGTCACTTAGTATACTTCTAGCTATCTTTACATACGGAGTTCTAACAGAAATAACTGAAGTTAGAAGTATTAGAGAACTATATTCGGGTTTCTTAGTTATTAAGAGGCTAGAGCTGACAAAAAGGGACCTAAACCACCGGTGGCAAACTAGGTGCAGAAAGAATACATTATTAGAGCAGCTGATCATTCAATACCTATGAGTGAGGCACCAAACCTTCAATATTGTCCGTTAGATTGTTTCATCTGCATAAATTCCGGGTAGAATAATGAGCTATCCAACTTCACACCAAATTCAGCAATACTTTTGATCTCTTAGGTGCTAATTTCTGTCAATCATGAGGGTGACATCAGAATTGCGAAAAAACCTTACCTTGTAGTTTGATTTCCAGTTGGTAGCATTCTCTCTTTCGACAACAACAGGTCCATAGAAACACCATTATCATCAACAAGCGGAACATTATAAATTTGAATAAAGTTAAAGACGTTCAACTTTACAAGCAACATTATAAGAAAGAGAAAAATTCGGATTCAAAGTGAAGTAACAATACAAGGAGCAGGATTCTATATCCTAGTTGAAGACTCATACAAGAGCGGGAAAAAAATAAAAAGAAGTGAACTTTTATGAAGTTTATGATATCGAGGCAATACAAGTTGTGAAAAGTCAAGTAGTAAAGTCCTTTCTCCATGGCCATATTAGTTTTATTATTATTCTTTTAGTTTGTATTTCTTATTTTTTGTCTCAATTTTTTTTTCGAAAAAAAACGAAAAAAAATTAAAAAATATATATAAAAAAAAGAAAAAAAAAAAAAATTATTTTTATTGCTTTAATGTATATTTGTTTTTGTATTTATTCGTTAAGGTCGTGGGAAAGAAGAAATCTATAAAGAAGTTTCAAGCAACAAGAATTTGGGAAAGAAAGAGTTATAAATTGTCGAAGTTCTATGAAGTTCAAGAGTTCATCATCTACAGTTGAAGTCGAAGACAAAGATGTTTCTACGTGACGCTGTGAAAGTGGTGCTGATTGAAGATTGGATGAGAAGGCGAGTAAGCATTCCCATCCTCACATAGTGGTTGATTTCCTTACATAGAGATCATCAGAAAAAAAAAGGTTATTTTCTTCCCACATTTTTATGGAATATTCAGATATAATTTAGATGGTTTACCCTTCCCACCATTCAACGTGTGCAGGGTTCCTATCTTCATTCTTGCCTACACACATGAGAACCATAAAGTGCGTCTTTTGAGTGTCAATAGCATAAAATCCTATTGGTGAGGAGAAATATTCGGTCGCTCTTGAACCTGAATTCTTTCATATGGTGGTTTTCTCCTAACTCAAGAGTTAAACATAAAAATAATGTTCTTTGATACATATAACTTCTTATTATTAGTGTGCAAAACCTGTATGTCCTCTTAACTCTTTGGATGCATGTGCTTTGGAATATTTGAAAGTTGGAGCAGGTTTTGTGGGTAAATCTCTAGTAAACACTCACGAGATTATAACTCGTTCACTAGGGACACCTAGGGGTTTAAAGGCTTGTTACACATGCTAAGTGTAACCGTATCCTCAACAAAAGGGAGTTGTATATCTTAGTTTAGATTAGTTTAGTTTAGTTTGCTCGAGGAATAGCAGTACCCAAACTAACTTCTTTGCTTCTAGAAGTTAAAAAGTAACTTCTTAAATGGTATCCAAACACCCTATAAGTATTTTGAAGCTTTTCAGAATTGTAGGTAAAGAGTCTTCAAAAGATAATTCATAATTGAAACTCAGGTAATAGATGAACCTCGGTTGTGGTTCAAATTGTTGACATTTGTTTGGCAGCAAGGTCCTTCAATGGAGGTTTTCCCATGACTTTGATTCTATAGATACTGTTTACCTGTAATATGTAAACATCATGTAAATTCTCTACTTCCGCTTATATGAACAGAGTAACACCATTATCTCATTACATCCTAACTGCTGTTGGAAAGCTTTTAATCACTAGTTCCAAAACCATTCATGTCTTGCAGCGGCCTATTCAATCCACCATCGGTCCCTCATATTCATGAGCTACAACACCAACTCAGCAGGATCGCAGGCAACTACAAAGTCAGCAGTTTTGGGTACCACCACCAGTAATAGATGTTTTGGAGTTTGATCATTGCAATCACGTGCATAGATTTGCAATAAATAGGTCAAGTAACTATTAACTTGAGAAAATTATTATTTGTACTTCTAATTGATTTCAATGCTGTTATAAGCATTCGTGATTAGAAACATTATAAATACTAAATTTACTTCTGTTAGAAAACCTGAAAGAGTTTAACAACAGTACTGCTATCTCCTGTGTAGCTGTTGAGTGACAATCTTACCTCAGTGTAGTTGTTGAAGGTAAATTCAATATTTCCCTTCTCATTGTTTATTTCTACCCAAGTCCCACAGTACACATAAGTCATAGTGGATCTTAATCCTTCTTTATGGTGATTTGTTAATTATTAAACTCTCATATAATATAATGCAAGTACCCACCATGGAGTTAAATCCGACAGACGGTTTCCTTGCATTTAAAGGACCTTTTTAACTTCACACAGATCATTCATAGACTCTAATCTAAAACTTCTCTACACACAGGTTATAAAACCTCTATTTTCATAGCTTCACACAAATTATAAAACCTCTCTTCTCCTAGCTTGATTCATACCTAATCTAAGAAAAAACATGGTAAGGCCTAGGCGAGATCCAATTATAAAGATTTTACCGTATGTTTCAAAGTTACAAGCACGTCATAATAGACAAATTCATAAACATAAAATCATGGGGAAGAGAGACAAAACTCAACCTATAGTACCTGAAGAACAAGTTAGGTATAAAACAAATAGGGAGCTTCGAAGAGATAAACTTAGGCAAGCAAGAAAAAAAATAGAACATTCTTTGTTATATAGAGGTAAATACACTCAATGTAGTCAATTTCGGCCGAGATGGTCGAGATACCGCCAACATTACCGGTTTCGGCACTCACCCGAGATGAGATACACTATATCGCTGATACGATATTTGACCGATAATCTCGGCTGAGATGGACCGAGATGAGTTATTCGAGATGACCGAGATAAACGATATTAGGGTGGGGATTTAAAAAAAAATTAAAAAAGAAAGAAAACAACTAAAAAATGGATTTCCTTATTTTAGGGTTTCCAATTGTTGCTCATATTTTATGAGTTTCATTTTTCAATGTTCCAATTTCCATGTTTGTATGTAATTATTGTTTCACATTCAATAATCGATGATAAGATAGCAGTTCTCTTATGTTGGAGCTTTGCAATTATGATTTTGTATGTGGGTTTTATCTGTTCCATACAAGTATTGGGTTTTTGGTGATATCCTGAGTTTGTTTGGTGTTTTTTTTATAGAAAAATGAGTAAAAATTTTATATCTTAATAGGTGCAATATAGGAAAAACGTTTGATATAATAATTATATATATAAAATTTAGAACCGAGATTTCACCGATATTTCAACGATAATCTCCCTGATACAAATTTGTACCAGTGTCTCGGTCCCGACCGAGATAAACCAAAATCCGATATTGACTATATTAAATACACTTCAGCTATTCACTTTAGAGTACAATATTTTTACAGTAAAACATTCCAGTTTAAATATTGGCTTTTTGGGTACATTGTTTGCAGAAACTGAATATGCAGCTATCAATGATCAAAAAATAATTGAATTAGATTCCAATACTAGCTTCAGTGAAGATCAACCACTGGAATTTATGGAAGTGGAGCATCCCATAAATACACTATAGAATTATTTATTAAATTTCTAATTGGACTATTTATTGTTTTGCTGCTTATTGAATTTTGTCATCTCAATAAAATTGGATATCGTAAAATCTTTTTTTGGTGCGCCAGACAATACATGCAAGCATTGTGGTGTAGTTGTTTGGTATCAAGAAAAAACTATAAATTACCCTAATGTGGTCCTGAGTTCAGTATAGGTTGTTCAGGCGAAAATGTTAAGCTTCCACTCCTCAATGATTACCCAGAATATCTAAAGAATCTGTTGGACTTCAATTATCAAATTAGACTTATGATAATGAATTCTTCTTTTTCAAGACCTTAATGTGTCTATTGTACTATGTTAAGCTTCTTTTTCTGTTGGAATTATACAATGTTCATCATGGTATTATATGGCATGTTTGAAGTGAACTTAGCAATGAGGAAAAGATGGTGTTTCTCGTGCAATTGCAAAGTCCAAATACCATTACCAAGGTAAATATACACTTTTTATCTTGCAAAACGTATATAGTTTATAACTGATTGAAAAAGTACTTATGCAGGTACAAATTGGAGTTACAAGTGCATGATGATACTACAACCATAACACTTACTGCTATATGGTCAGTTGATGAGGTTTTAATTGACGAAAACGTAAGGGTTTAAAAGCTTATGCGAATCAATTCACTTACGGGAAATGTATGAATAACAACCTATGACATTTCAGGCTGTGAAAGTAGTCGAAGAGTTGAAAGAAATATATCTGACCAAGACCGAAAGTGGTACCAGTTTTACCTGGTTAAGATTATTAGGGGGAGATAAACTTGCTACACCAATATAAAAATGATACCAAATAGGTATTTTCAAGAAAATCAATTTTATTTAAGATGCTTAATTAAGTTCTACTTTAAATTAGAATAACCTTAATTCTATTTTTCTGGATAACCTTAATTTAAAACGTTTAGTTAATTCTATTCCATAATCATTTTATATCATTAGTTAATTTTATTTGTCTGAATAGATTTAATTTAAGATGCTTAGTTTATTTTATTCCGTAACCATATCGTCGCGGTCAACGTATTAGAGTAAGATTTATGGCGTGTTTGTATGTCTTGGACAGTGACCTCATTGTTTCACAGTTTGTACATTTGTGTCTTAGATTAGAAATACACCAATTTCTAAGATTATGTAGTTCTTCGGTATCTTTATTCTAGCATGTGTCCTGCTTATATGTATTTCTATGCCGCTAATCAATAGTCCATATATGACTGTAAGTTTCTATCAAACTCTTCCTTCTTCTCCATGGGTAGCTCAGTTGGCCAGTCTTCCTCTAACCCTCTTCTATTCTCAGTGATGGGTTCTTACTCATTTTGATTTTTATCAAATTTTGAGCCTATGGGGACTTTCTCAAATAAACTGATAAACACAATCTCTACAAAATTCTTCTTCTCACATCAAATATTAGTACTACAAATTTTAATTCATAACACTAGCAGTATTAAATTTAGTGTCTCTAATGTCAGATATTGATACAACTATATAGTAAGTGTGATTTTTCATTTGAATTACAAGAATTTGGAGCCTGGGAGAACAATTGAATTGGACGCTTGATTCTTAACACAAGTATATTATTTTTAAAAAAAGATATATCAGCGCATTTCCTTGATTACATCTTATTTGACGGGAATCACTATGCATTACACTATTTAGAATTAGAAGTCTATATTGTATTAATATTGTGTTTCTTTTAATGTCTTTAATGTCTTTAATATCAGATATCTATACATATATAGTGGGTGATTTTTCATTTAACTATAAGAAGTTGGAGCCTGGAAGAGCAGTTGAGCTGGCCGCTTGATTAACGCAAGTATATGAATTCCGAAGAAAAATATATCAGTGCATTTCCTTGATTACATCACTTCGACATGAAGCACTTCATATGATTTGCACTATTTAGAGTTGGCAATCTGTTTTATACTAATATATATATCATCTTCTTTTTTTAGTGTCTCTAATTTCAGAGATTGATACAACTATATGACGAGTGTACCAATAGTACTGATGGTAGCAATATCATAAAACTACCTACTATTTAAAAGGTTGGTATAATCTTTCAAAAGTATTTCTTAATCTCCAAAACTTTAAATAATACGTAATTGGTGAATTTCGTTCAAATTGTTAATCTACTAAATGATAACTAGCTTCTTTATTATACGCTGTAGCTGTTAATTGGAACCCTTTCTGGGACGGATACGGGACGAAATCCCACCTCATCAAATGGTACCAATTCTCATCGTATCCGGTGCGTAGCACGGATTAAATACCAATATCATTTATATCCGAACCAATAAATGTCGTTGACACCCTTAAACTAAACTAAAAATCGGACGGTCTGTCTCCTTGTCCTAACCTATTAGGAAGTGCCACGTTTTTTTTCTTCTATTTTCTCTGTCTTGTTTTTTCTGTGTAATCTGTTACTTTTTACTCCAAAATCTGAAATTGGATTCTCCATCCCCAGTTTAGGATTAGCAAAAACGCGATCCCTTTAATAATATATACTAAATTCTAAGACGCAATGAAATAAAATGTCAGTGACATTGGGAGGCATGAGTTAAGATTTAAAATTGAGTTTTTTAAGTGTCTTAATAAAGGGGATGAAGATTAGATCCATGTCCGTTTCAAAGTACAAATGTTTGGTTCTTATTTCTGAACTAGTAATAGACGTTTCAAGAGTAGAATACTTGTGCGTGATCAAGTGATGGTTATGGATACAGCCAATTTTAATGAACTAGTTTTTTCTTGATGGGTTTGATGAATCATAATCAGGAAAAAATGATTTATTATTATTATCACTGAATAGATCATGATTAAAGTTGCACACAAACTATCCCGAACCGACTAGGGCGGTTGAAACTGGTTATTTTTAAGCCAAATCGAGCCGAACCGTTCATCCAACGATCAATGACGGCTTAAAAAATCATAACCGTAGGATCTTCGTCTCGACCAACAGTTTAAGTTCAAAAACCGATCGGACCGAGCCGGAAAACCGATCAACTACAATTATTGATCTAGGTAGATCCTAGCTATCAACTAATTAACATTTCTATTAGCTCTGCTTCTGCCTCTTCTCCATCTTATTTCTTCTCCATTTTCTTTATAATATTCTCACAGTCACAAACAATAACACCA
Source organism: Papaver californicum (assembly GCA_023531435.1). Taxonomy (NCBI): domain Eukaryota; kingdom Viridiplantae; phylum Streptophyta; class Magnoliopsida; order Ranunculales; family Papaveraceae; genus Papaver; species Papaver californicum. The sequence continues at coordinate 196,079 of JAJJMC010022364.1, read as the reverse complement.
CCACTTTCATCATCACGAGCAAGTAGCAACCCCACCACATTCTTCTACTTTTTATCTTAGTCATCGTCTTCTTAATATTCAAAATCACAACTTTATAAGTATCGATTTACCATCAAACCACAAGTGTTAATTTGCCAACAATGAGGTATTATGATTATTTTTATTTACTTAATTTTAATCTTGATGAATCTCTTTGATTTTGTTTTAATTTTGTGATTCTCATGAATTAATAAAACCTCAAGTTTTAAATTTGGGGTACTTGAGAGTGTGCATCTTCTTTTGTTCATCTGAACTATTTGGTTGTTGTGCTATTAAAATATATGGTCATCTTTGTTTGATGCAGGAAGTGCAATGTTTCTTTTATGAAAACATTTCAAAAAGGAAGAAGATGAAGATATATTTTTCTTTTAAATTTGTGAAACTTGAGCTCGTATTCTAATATGTAATTGAATACTTGAATTTGTAATTGATTGATTTTTGGTTCTCAGATATATTTTTGAATTCTCAGATTTGTGGTTATTGAACTTGAATGTATTGAAATGTTTATGAAAATTAAAGAAATTTACAGGTTAATTTTTTTTTTGTTATTGATTTGTTATCGGTTAAAAACCGACGAGAACCGTTCCAAAACCATGCCGCATCGGGTCGTCTTTAGACCGAACCGGCTATTGGTAGGCTCGGTGTCGATTTTACATCTAAAGACCGACTATTGGCCGGTTCGGTGGTCATTCCGGTTGAAAACCGGATCGACCAACCAATATCCAGCCCTAATAATGATTTATCAACTTTTGAAATGGAGATTCATCGATTTTATTTAACTAATCAACATGAAATGGAGTTCTACGATTTGGATAAACCATTGTGGAACTATGTTTTGATAGGAGAGGAGGAAGAGAAAAGCTCACTTAATTAATAAAAGTCCATAGAAAATAAAAATATAACGGGTTAAATCCTATAATAGCAAGGACACATGGCGCCATTTAATTAGTTGGGATAAAGGGACAGATAATTTTGGACACAAACTAACTGAAGCCAAATCTGATTAGTGCATTGAATGCCAAACCAGAATTGTATATTCAAGTTTAAATAAAATTGCTTTCGTGAACATATCATGAATTCTCAGTTTCTCACTGAGTTTCTTGTTAGAGTATAAAGGTACCAAAGGGTAGAAACAAAATGGAGAGCAAAGAGTTTTCATTATTTATTTTAGAATAAAGACCGAAAACAAACGAGTTAGAAAATAATTCTTAACTTAGTTGTCAGACAATAGATAAATTATGCTCGGAAAAAAAAAAGAGAGAAGAGAGAAGAAATAAATTAGCTCAGGCTGAGCGTTCCTCATCCTCACCCACAAAGACATAAACCTAACAACAGATTTTACGCTAACCCCAAAAGAACGTTGGGTCTAGCTAGAGATAACCGAGGGACATGATTCATGTAGTTTGCTTATAAAGGCAAAAGAGAGTGCACTAGAATGGTTGTCCCTTAAATGGATGTCGTTATCAAGAGTGATGTTAGATTTAAAAAGTGATTTATTACTAAAAATTATTTTTTACCTAATTTATCTTGATGGGACCAAAGGGTCACTAGCTTATATTGAGGGTGGAAATAACAAATCCACTTTTCACTTTTATGTGAATGAGAAACCTTTGGTTTGTTCCACATAGGATAAACCAAGGATGAAGTCTATCTATATTACCACTAAAGTTGTTTCTAAGAGAAAATACTTGTGGATTGGATATAGACGAAGGGAATGGGCTAGTGGGCAAATTCACACATGTGCGGTGCTTCGCACCGAAGCACGCACGCGGAGCTTGCGTGTGTTTTGCGTGAGCTGGCGTGAGCCGTCGTATGCTTGGCGTGAGCAGGCGTGTGCCCAGCGTGTGCCTATCAAGAGTTAATGGTTTTATTTTAAATTCATATAATAAATATTAAAACCGTTTCATTATTTATGTGAATTAAAAACCGTTTTATTACTTATGCGAATTATTGAGAATTAAATTAAAAGATTTTTCATAAATACAATTTAAATTCTCTTCTCTAAAATTTGTCTATAAAAGAAAAAGAATTTTCATTTTCAACTTACCCCAGACGCAGCTACTATCCTGTCGTCTTTTCCCCTCTTCTAGCTTTGTTGTGCGCACCAGATTTATTTTTATCTTATTCTTCTGTTAAGTTCACAACGGGCCAACGAGTCTTGCTAACTGGGTTGGTATCAAGAGGTTTTATCCTGGATTCGATTTGCCATCTCTAAAAGGTATAGCAACACTTTTCTAAAGTGTACCTGGCAAATATCGAGTTAAGGGCAGTCTGTTGAACAGGCGACTCCTCTTATCAGTGTTTTGAGTGATTGTCTGAAAATGTGATATTTGCGCTAACGTTAACATTTGCGAAGCTTCTGGTGTTTTGGTTTGTTTCTTTGTTACAGGAATAATTTTTATCCAACAATCTTAACTCGATATTTCCTTAAACTAGTAACAATGAGAACGAGAAATATTTCATGGGTTGAAGAAATTTGTTGTTATTAAAAGGGTTTAATTTTTCCAGCCAAGAAAATAATATCATGTATTCTTCAAGATTATGTGTCTTACTGTTGGAACCATGGTCTACTTGAGATGGGAGGACTGTTATGGTTTTTTCACTCCGGTTGGAATCATCATAATATGCAGTTGTGGTACTTGAAGAAGAAGAATCGTGGTTATGATGATGATGAATGGGTTATGATATGCAACATTAACATAATGACAGAAATTAGTTTACAATAACTGAAAAGAAGTACTAGTCTTAGTGCTAATACACGATCATCACCGGTTCAATTGTTTTATCATCATTGGACCAATTCCCCTATTTTAATTGTCATGGATCCAAAATGCAAGATCGACTAAATTTGCTGAGATCGAATAAATTTGTTGATTGGTGAGTACAACTGAAATTCAGAAATGCAAGAGCTGCTACCATAATTGAAGAGATGAAATCTGGATCTTTTGGACGGAAATAAAGAGAAGTCAGCGAGCAACAGAGAAGAAGTCGGTGTTGGACCGGAATTCAGGAATTGTGGCCGGAGAGCAACAAACACTCTCTACATCTTTCGAGACACCAAGAGAGAGACCAGATATTAAGAGAAGAAATTGGTTTGTTGTATTGTTCGTGAAGATCGATTAGAGAGAGCTGCGATCGAAGCTTGGATTGAATCAGGAAAAAAAACTGGGTCACTTGCTGGAGGATTAAAAGGGCACGAAATCTTCCACAACGATCTTCCATCATCATCCGCTTCGAAGTCAACCATTAGAAATCATGATCAGGAGTCGACATCTGCTTCTGATTCATCATCATCGGAAATGAAAAATTCACCGATTGAGCAAGTCGCGCTTACGGTACCTATCGAGGACGACTCGACGTTACCGATTTAGCCTGTATGCTTTTATTACTCATCGGGTTTCCTTCTAAGACTGTATCTAAATTCTGAGAATTGATGTTGGAATTTTTTATTTTTTATTTCCTGAAGAACTTAGATCCTCAACTGTAGAGATTGTTCCTTACTTTACTGATTTGTTTGGGGAATCTAAGTAATTGATTTTGGTATTGGTTCTCATGGAGTTTGGGGTCTTGATGATTATCATTTTCTACCGTTTATATTTTGTTCATCGCAATTGATTGATCATAAATATTTTAAAATCGGAATCAATTAGGGAACATGGTGATGAAGAAAGGGAGTAATGTTAACGCTTCAGGAAAGCCGAAACATTCTTTTGATGTCAACCGTATGAATAGGAAAACTAGAATTCGGTCTGATGGGCTATGTCACTACGTGAGGTTAAAATTGTTCAGTGGGTCTTGTTTTGTTGGGCCACTAAGTCACCATGTAAGGCTAAAAATGGTCAGTGGGTATTGTCTTGATGAGGCAATGGATGGGGCGCAGTCAAAAGCCTCATTTCATTTGATGAAGCGGTGGGGTAATGAGGTACAGGAAGCCGTGCATTCAAGGGATGCTCTAGTACAGTTCCACACTCTAGCTCTTCTCCACCAGAAGCAATAAGTGGTTTGCGACAATTCTTGCAAGTAATTCTACTGTTGCTCAATTGGTGATAGCGACTGCAACGATAATCAGGTATGATTTATTAATTATAATCATAATATATTTGAATTGTATGCATGATGTCTTGAAGTTATTAGAACGGTTAAAACACTAAAGTTAACAACCGTAGGACACGTTTGATGAAACGTTGAGATGCATTAAATTTAATGCATAAAATCAAGACAATTTGTATGCGCATAATAAAACGTAATTATCATGCGCTAAAATGAATTTACATGGAGCATGCATATTATTTGATTATAAATAAATCATAGTCATACTAAATTAAGCAATATTTATAGAAATCGTAAGGATTTTATTTATAGAGAAATAAAATAAAATAATGCCAAATTATTATGAAAAATCTTTTAATTTAATTTTTGGTACAGTGTCTGAAGTCAAAGTGGTAACCAATGTGAGAGACTGGTGGGTAGACTCTGGTGCTACCAAGCATATCCGCGGAAACAAAGATGTGTTCACCTCCTATCAGAAGGTAGGGGAAGGAGAAAAGCTCTATATGGGTAACTCGTCCGCAACACGGGTTGTGAAAAAAAAAATGCAAAGTTGGGCTGAAGCTCAATTTTCGACAAAACTCTCACATTGAAGAAATTGTTCATGTTCCGAACATCTGTAAAATTCTTGTATCTTATAGTATATTAGATGATAAGGTTATTTATGAATCTGGGAAAAAAAAATTGTGTAACTCAGTGGAAAGAGCTATAAGACAGAGTTTTTACAAATTAAATGTAACATCAATTTAAATAAATAAAATTGATTCATTTTATGTGTCTGTGGCATTGGATGTTTGACATGGCAGACATGGTCATGTTATTCAATGAACAAAGTTGGCAAGCATAGGCTGAATTCCCAAATTTAATTTTGGAAAATAATCATAGAGGTTAAATATATATAAAATTAAAATATGCTAAAATGTCTTATAAGAAAAATATTCAGGAAAAATTCTAAACACATAAAATTAATTTCTCAGACCTAGTTGACTTGAACTCAGTTCAAACCAAAGGTGAAAATATAATCCACTAAGGAGATGATAAAGCCATGAATTAGTTCATGAATAACTGCGAATTGTGGGGGGAGACCGTCCTCTCAGCTGGCTTTGTCCCGAACAAAGTACATTTTAAAGGATCAGATAAATATCCAAATGAATTCTAGAAATATAGGCAATCCTATTTTGCACACTCCAAAAAATGTGGGGGGTGCTTGGCTAAGGTTTTTATCCCTCCACCTAAGAGGACAAAGATAGAACTCAAATCTGTTAATTGTGTCTTCATATGATATTCTGAACACAATACAGATTAAATGTTTAGGGTTGCGAGTTCTGATACTTCAGAAATTGACGTGAATACTGCTGAGGAATCTAGGGATGTTGTTTTCTTTGGAAAAAATTATTTTTCCTTGAAATCTGAATCTCGCATGATATGTGTTGATCCCCTAGATGTCTTTTCTACGTGTCACACACTACTTCTTTAGGAAGATGAAGTTGAGCCTTGAAGAGGCAAATGATTTAGAATAGAGAAATCTTTTAGAGCATAATTTTTTTGATCATGTGATGATTTCTAGTGGGTTTAAAATAAATGAATATGACAAGTATGTTTACACCAAACTTGTGAATGATACCTGTGCGTTTGTATGCTTGTATGTTGATAATCTGATTATACTGGATACAACCATAGATGTAATTTATTCCACTAAGAACATGTTGAATGAGACCTTGACATGAAAGCCTTAGGTCCCTCAGATGAAATCTTAGGGATAAAAATTAGAAGAGAGTCTAATATATATAGTCTTAGTCAATCTCATTACATTGAATTTGTACTTAGAAAATATAACCAGTTTGATAGGAGCATTGGGATGCACTTTTTTAAAGTGTTAAGGTATCAAAATACACTCTAAACTTTGTTTGAGTTATAAGAGATACTCTGATGTCCTTGAAGGACATCGTAATGCAAACTGGATAGTAGACTCAGAGGAGTTCAAATCTAGGAGTGTATACGTTTTCACTCTAAGATGTGGATCAGTGTCTTGGAAGAGTTCCAAACAGACCTGTATCGCTCGGTCCACTATGGAATCCGAGTCTATTGCATTAGATAAAGAAGGAGAGGAAGCCCGCTTCGCTAAGATGCTTTTTAGAAGACATTCCTCTCTGGCATAGGCCTGTGCCAGCTATATCTATACACTGTGATTGTCAAGCTACAATAGCTAAGTATAAAAAATAAAAATTATAATGGAAAATCCATTCATATTCGGAGAATACACAATTCTCTAAAACGACTAATCTCGAATGGCGTTATTTCTGTTGACTTTGTGAGGTCTAAGGAGAATATCGCAGAACCTTTGACGAAAGGCTTGTCCAAGGAGATAGTTAGTAATGCATCGAGGGGGATGGGACTTAAGCTCATCAATTAAAACTTTCCATGAAGGATACTCAACCTTGCTGACTGGAGATCCCAAGATCAAGGGTTTGAATGAGACAACTATTTGTGGCGGGTAAAAATTAAACACTATCAGAGAATTAATTTCTCTGTCCCTTCCCTATGGTGTAGACGTGATAGTGTGACTGCATGTGAGGATGACTTATTGTAAAGTCTAAATGAGTTATATAGTTTCAATTTAAGATTGAAATAGGGTGTAGCAGTTAACACTCTTGATAGAACTCATCTATCTGAATGAGGAAGTGGGTCGCTTCCTATGAGAACTGAGCTGATTCTCTAGAGCATTCTGAGAAACGGGATATGTCCAGGGCCAAAACGGACACAACGGCGTGAACTTAACAACACTCTTGAGAGATATCTCGCGTAAGGAGCTATTGATGAATTACACCAAACGATGGCAGTTCAAGACATCGCGTTCACTGTCCATCAAGTAGTTCCGGTACTTCTCACTAAGCAAAGGTTCAATTCCATATGGTCACCTATTGCTTAAGAGGTATTTCTCGTTTTCCGGTTTTCTGATTTATCGCTTTCTTCATTCATGTGGGGGATTGTTAGATTTAGAAAGTGATTTATTACCAAAAATTATTTTTTACCTAATTTATCTTGATGGGACCAAAGGGTCACTAGCCTATATTGAGGGTGGAAATAACAAATCCACTTTTCACTTTTATGTAAATGAGAAACCTTTGGTTTGTCCCACATGGGATAAACCAAGGATGAAGTCTATCTATATTACCACTAAAGTTGCTTCTAAGAGAAAAAACTTGTGGATTGGATGTAGAATAAGGGAATGGGCTAGTGGGAAAATTCACACATGTGCGGTGCTTCGCACCGAAGCACGCACGCGGGCTTACGGAGCTTGCGTGTGTTTTTTGCGTGTGTTTTGCGTGAGCTGGCGTGAGCCGTCGTATGCTTGACGTGAGCCGGCGTGTGCCCAGCGTGTGCCTATCAAGAGTTAATGGTTTTATTTTAAATTCATATAATAAATATTAAAACCGTTTCATTATTTATGTGAATTAAAAACCGTTTTATTATTTATGTGAATTAGTGAGAATTAAATTAAAAGATTTTTCATAAATACAATTTAAATTCTCTTCTCTAAAATTTGTCTATAAAAGAAAAAGAATTTTCATTTTCAGCTTACCCCAGACGCAGCTACTATCCTGTCGTCTTTTCCCCTCTTCTAGCTTTGTTGTGCGCACCAGATTTATTTTTATCTTATTCTTCTGTTAAGTTCACAACGGGCCAACGAGTCTTGCTAACTGGGTTGGTAACAAGAGGTTTTATCCTGGATTCGATTTGCCATCTCTAAAAGGTATAGCAACACTTTTCTAAAGTGTACGTGGCAAATATCGAGTTAAGGGCAGTCTGTTGAACAGGCGACTCCTCTTATCAGTGTTTTGAGTGATTGTCTGAAAATGTGATATTTGCGCTAACGTTAACATTTGCGAAGCTTCTGGTGTTTTGGTTTGTTTCTTTGTTACAGGAATAATTTTTATCCAACAAGTGATACGTATACTAATGCCAAATAATGAATGATAATGGCCTTCCCACTACTGAGATATTGAACCAGCGAAGAAGAAGAGAAGAAGATGAAGGTCTATGTCTTCTCTCACTATGCACCAGGTTTATATTTACATGTATGGTTTGGCTCACCATAATACTTTGCCTAAAAAAGTGATTTATTTTATCTCATTATTAGTTTATTTATTATTTTTTGATGGATGGCCTCAAAACCACAACAGAAACACAAAAACTATACATAACACACTAATTTTTTTTCAAAAAAGGGTTAGAAGAGATACATATGGATGTTTTAGAAAAAAATTAAAAATAAATCGTTCACTGAGATCTATGAAGATTCGTTTTAGATTTAATTTTGATTTAAACAAGCAAATAATTAAAGGATAATAAAAATATTGAGAGAAACTTGGACTCATGATTCCACCATAATCATATTTGAGTAATGCATATAAGGATTCTTAACAATTATAGCTTTTTTATTGACTCTATTTTTTTTTGCCAAAATTAGATTTCTAAAACATTAAATGTAAATCATAAGCATGGCGCATCAAAAGCTCTAAGTCTAAGCATACACCATAAAACAAAATCACAACTAATTAAGAAATATTATAAATCAATTAAAATCAATGCAAAAAGTCATAAAGAATCAAATATAGTTACCATCATTCATAAAATATGGCTTCCTCCATTGTCGGTTTAGCTCATCATACTCAATACACTCTCAAAAGATAGAACATAGCTCAAAAGTATTTGAAAAGAAGAAAAGGAACAAAAAAGAATAACACAAGGAATCTGCAACGTTTATAATCGTTGCAGAAAAAACGTTGTCACGGTTCTGGAATAGAATCTGTTGCTAAAGGAAATAGAAAAGAACAACAGTTTTTTGGAGGTGTAATTTTGCGACTGTTCTGAGGCGTTTTTCTGGTCTTCTTCTTCCTCGTCGAACCATCATCAACCCTGAATTTTTCTCGCGACCTCCTCTCCTATTTTTTACGATCTCTTAACCTCATATAGGTCTCAAAAAATCTAATAGAATTTGCTTAATCATTAAGGACTCAAAAATCTCTCACAATCCCACTCTAATTCGTGTTTATCTTCAATCATAATAAAAATCAGTTTCTGGTCATATCATTGATTTGTAGCTATGATTCTCGGCTTGAAACTCCGTTGTTGACGTGTTTGAACACGTTTAAATTGTTTCTACTTGTTGAGATATCGAATAACTCGTTTCAATCCCATAAAAATAGGTTTCCAACTAAATCAGCTAACTCTTTCACGCGAAAAGAATTCTTCCCGCCATTTTTGCTCTAAATTAAAGAACAATGGGGCCCTGAATCCAAAAGCTGGGTGCCTTTAACAATCTGTTGGGTGCATTTAATAATTTTTTATGGGTGTCTTTATCATTTTTTGAGCCATTTTTTCCATAAAAGTTTATTTCCCAAAAACACCTACAAAAACTTAAAATATCAAAATAAGTATAAAAATAATTGCTAACAAAAGAGAAAATTGAGGATAAATAAGACATAAAAATGTGTCTACCAAATATCCCCAAACTTATTATTTGCTAGTACTCGGGCAAATCTAATCTAGAAAATATAAATCCCACTCTAATTCGTGTTTATCTTCAATCATAATAAAAATCAGTTTCTGGTCATATCATTGATTTGTAGCCATGATTCTCGGCTTGAAACTCTGTTGTTGACGTGCTTGAACACGTTTAAATTGTTTCTACTTGTTGAGATATCGAATAACTCGTTTCAATCCCATAAAAATAGGTTTCCAACTAAACCAACTAACTCTTTCACGCGAAAAGAATTCTTCCCGCCATTTTTTCTCTTTCTAAATTAAAGAACAAGGGGGCCCTGAATCCAAAAGATGGGTGCCTTTAACAATCTGTTGGGTGCGTTTAATAATTTTTTCTGGGTGTATTTATCATTTTTTGAGCCATTTTTTCCACAAAAGTTTATTTCCCAAAAAACACCTACAAAAACTTAAAATATCAGAATAAGTATAAAAATAATTGCTAACAAAAGAGAAAATTGAGGATAAATAAGACACAATAATGTGTATATCAAATACCCCCAAACTTATTATTTGCTAGTACCCGAGCAAATCTAATCTAGAAAATAGAAATCTAACTCACTTTAGTAGGAATCACGACTACACTTATCACGTACAACTAGCCGTTAAACTCCTAGGTGACACTAGAAGACGAGTGTCGTCTCGTGAGGGTTTACAAGAGGTATTCCTATATAAACTTTACTCCAACTTTTAGCTATTTGTGAACGATTAAGGTAGACACTAACCATGCTATTTAGTTTTCTTACTAAATTCTTTGGCTATGGGAATCATTACCCTATATGGATCCAATTGCTTTACACGAGCTTGCACTCAACATACTAAAATTCATACAAGAATTCAAAACTCTACTCAAATAATCGTACAATAGACCACGATACTCAGAATCTATAAAAGTTCAATCACATGAATAGATTTTGAAGATGATTATGGAGATAATGAAGTTTGCACATGTTGACTAAGGTGAACGGTGTTTCCCAGAATATCTGTATGAACGTCAGTGCCAAGATGAATCCTAATGGATTGAGATATGCTCCCACTGGTCTTAATCCTAATACTGACATCGACTCAGCTGGTATATACAAGGGCCCCAGCGGTCGATTTATTGGACATAATTTTATTTTATTTTTGATTTTTTTAATTTGATTTTTTTTCGTCTAAATAAAATACAATAATGGTGTAAATAAAATACAATAATGGGGCTTGATCTCAAACACTTTAATTCAACCCAGTGTGACAACAAAGAAATACTAAGGCCTTACCAAATCACTTAGAGAAACACATAAAGTTGTAAAAAGAAAAAAAGAAAGTGATATGGTCAGGATTGACTTCGAGATATGGTGACGACTATCATGTTATCTCTAACACCTGAGGTAGGTATTCTTTTATGAATAGACCATTTAGCTAGGAATATCAATTCCTATGGATAAGAGCTATGTTTCCATCTACCTAGAATGGTAAGTGTCATCCTGAATTGTTCACAAGTTTCTAGACTTTGAAGTTTCATTATTGCTAAAAGTTTCTCCCTTACCCCCAAACTTAACTCTAACATTGTCCTCAATGTTCTAAAGATAAATGGTTAAAAGAATGAACAAGGATAAATTGTTACCACTTAAAAGAAAGGAAATAAAGAAGGATATTACCGAGTAGCAAGAGCATGGGTTACCTCTCAGTAAGTGCTAATTTTAAAGTCTTCAGCCAAATATCAAATACCACAAAATGGCTAGTCACCTTTCAAAATCATATACCAATAGCCGAAACAACTGCGGGTCATCATAACCAAATAGAGTTGACACAAATATAAGACTATTGTACTAGATCATAAAAATGAACAGTCGGAGAACAACCTTATGTAAGTTTTCTTTCAAGACAACTAAATTTATCTGAGGTATCCATTTATGTTCTATATGGGTGTCTAGATAAAAAGATTCAGCCGAACGACGGGTCTCTAATAGCTGGATTTCCTCATGGACAATATCAGGAGGATCGGGTTGAGGAGTCTGAAGAAACTCAAGTAATACCTTAGATGCACAAAGCTCAAGTCCCAGGTTAGGGACATCAAGTAGGGATACTTGACGATCACAAGAATCATCACTACCCCCAAACTTAGGGTAATCAATACTCTTAGATAGACCTAAAACTATTGCTTCAATTTCAGGGTCCTTAGAGTCTGAAAAATACTCAAGAGCTTCTTCTAGAGCGGGTCACATATCTGATTCAAGAGAATGCTGTCATCAAATTCATCTAAGGCATCACCAGATAAAGTGATGTGCCAATGATTATGAACTAAAGTGTTAACCATATTTATTTCGTCTAAAACGTCAATCTCATAAAGTTCTCTAGTAACATTAAAGACATTTAGTTCACTGGTCATATTACCAAGAGATATGTTCATAATTCTGGTTGTACAGTTGATGACATCATTAAATGTGGTTAAAAATGGGTGACCTAAAATCACCGGTATTTGAACATTTTGGTCCTGACCAGGCTTGGTATCTAGAACAACAAAATCCAATGGATAAATGAACCTATCAACCTCAATCAGTACATCCTCTATGACACCACATGTGACTTTGACAGACTTATCCCACTACGCCAGAAATCACCTTTCTCGACAGACCAAAACCGTCGTTGATACATATTATTGACAGAGTTAATCCGTCGTACGGCCTGTTGTGTTTTAAGGTGTCGAAAAAACCTTAAACGATGACAACTTACTGTCAATAATTATCCACAATTAACGACGAGATACACTTGTCAATAATTATCAACGTGATTTACTTGTCAATCAATTCCGTAATGAATTTTCATCCAGTATGTTATTTTTAATAATTATAAACATAGTGTTTTCTTATTGCTAGTAAGAAAGTAACATGAAGAACTAAGAACATTTTTAACTTTAAAATAGATAGACATTTATTGTAAAAGTTCAATCTCACAATCATTCTTCATCCAAAAAACATCAAAGAAGACGACATAAAAACAATAAAAAGAAAAATAAAATAAAACAAAATAAAAGAAAAGGTTATTTCCTAAGAGATTATTAGAATCAATAACTTCCTTGTCAACTTCACTATATACGTGTTCCATCGGTGCAGCAGCAGAACTGTAACTACCCAAAGCAACAGTTTTCCCTTTGGTTAAAATGATCAGATGTCGCACGCCTTACACGGGAACAAAATGAGATGCAATCAACATCAAGCTTAGGTGCTCTTCTGATTCAACAAAGGAATATTCTGGATAAAAATGAATAAAGAATAGAACTAAGTGAGTATATATGAAGTGGAATACAACAGGTAACACAAGTTAGAACCTTTCAGTACACAACACCATTTTGTTAGTAAAGAAAAATGATAGATTGTTCTAAACTTTCAATGAAATGTTCGTTGGAGTGAGATAAACGAAGTATCTTTAGAAAAAAGTGTGTATAAGATGACATACCTCTGAATATAATGAAGATGACATTAGCCCAAGAGTATCTAGAACCATCTTCATTTTTTTCTTCATTTCAGCAAGGGACACGAACAACGAATGCTCGTGCTGCTCTGCCTGAAAATGCATATTATAAGACTCAACCAAAAAGTAGGACTACATGGAACACCAATGCTAAACTAAGGTGGACAACTATAGAACCCAGATGGGGTTTGCCATGCTGGTGTTTCTTATATGGTAAACTACACGTCCATCGTGCATCTCCTCACACGAGGAGAAAAACAATATACAGTCAGCATAAGCAAAATCTAGGCCAGCAGGACCCACATATAAAATAAGTGCTAGGTAATAGTGAAGGTGTGGTTTTATAACGGAGATATGATACATTGTGTTTTAGAACAAGGAATAGTAAGTCCCATGTATTTAATTATGTATCTGAAAACTCAAGTTAGTTAACAGCTTCTAATATGATATCAAAACATGATTTTCATAATACAAAAAAAAATGATTAAACACAATCCAAACTCTAGTTTGTGGACAAGATCTCATATTTTGAACAGTAATAAACAAATGACAAGCGAAAATATCAACCCTATTCTCAACTATGTCACTGACAGTTCTCAGTCACTAATGACACATGCATGGCCGGATGGGGACGAACACATGAAGATGCATCCATTTAAGAAGTTTACTTCTCACTATCATAGAGTCACTAAGATATTCTTCTCTGTAATTATATTATTAATCAAGTACATTACAAGTATTCATTAGAAAATTAATAGACGGAGCAAAAATTCAGAAGTTTCAGAAAACGAATTCCTAGGGACAACATATATGAAAAATAATATTCATATAAATAACAAAGAAATTCTTGAACCGAACAAATTGCGTGTCAGACTAGATGGTTTGCGTTTGACACAGGTAATAAGTTACCTCAAGGCACTCAAAAAAACCTCCTAAAAATATTAGCTCCAGGGTAACCTTTAGCTACAATGTGGGTTATAAATTTGTACAGATCCATTAATGATAAACACTAGAAGAATTGTATGGATTAGGAAAAAGGAAATACCTTCCTGAGCTTGTCCATGAGATTCAAAATTTCCTTAAGAGCAGCAACATTCAAGAAGTATTGAGTGTTGAGATCATCTGACATTTTAGCATATAAATCATCATTAGTATAAAAATGGACTTATGTGACAGTTAAAAACTGGCACAAAACATTTATGTGACAGTTTTGAAAAATAATTATACTGTCATTAAAGCCTATGTTACAAAAGGGTCTATAAAAAACTGTTACGGAATCATGACTATAAGGTATCAGTTTATGCGTGAACCTGTCTTCTTGATGACTTACAATAATATTTTCTAAATAAAACTGTCATGTCGTAAACCTGATTTTTTATAGCAGACGACTTATGGTAACATTTTTAAAAAACAAAAGTCATGATCTTCACTATTTAGTATGGGTTTTGTGAACAATCTGTCACATGAGCGGTACTTAAGTGACACATTCTTGGTAAACCTGTCATAGTAGATAACTTGGAAGAAAAATTTCTACAAAACTGTCATCTTAAACCCTAATCTATGAAAGTTTCTTCAAGTGACATATCTTCCACACAATTGCTTCCTTTTACCATTAGGTTGATGGTCGACATCATCGCATATAGTACGAATACATGAAAAAATAAATAGACGAATATATGGTTTTATAGAAAAATATTTCCAGAGACTCGCTTGAACAAACAAATGGCTTTTACAAATGCTAATAATATACAAGAAATTAGCATCAACAATCAAAAATTCGTATAAAACAATAGAAAAAAGGAAAAAAAAACTATCAAAGCTTGTAAACTCAAGACCCATCAAGATAAAGGGATCCTTCACAAGGAGACACCAAACAACAAAGTCAATCCCCAAGCAACACTGAACAAGATAAAAAACTGGAAACAACACACTCTTGCATGGTCGTTCAAAGTGAAAACTCACCGCTCATAGTCAAAAGACGATCATACTTTGTGATTTTTGTTGCAAAATGGGTGTTTCTGAGCAACTTTAATGTTTCTTAGGCTAGAGACTTCCGCTTTTAAGTGATTGGGAATTACCCAATTTCTCCCTGTCATTGTTACTATGCTCTTCAAGGCTGCCCTTCTCTCCAGTCAAATTACTTGAAGAGAGGCAGGAGTGAGCCTGGTCTGCACCTGAGAAACTAGGTGTTACTCTGGCAAAAACACTTGGAACCACATCTTCCCCTTTGAGAACCTGTTAAACGGTATTAGTTGGTGAGAAAACCTCACAAGTCAGGCTTACAGTTGTCATGCATTTATAGCACAATAGAGATGGGTATTGAAAACAGTCTGAAGGATTCACTGAGGGGTTTGAATCTTATCCTTGTAACTTATAAGTTACAAAAGCATTGTCAGATTTGCAAAGACGAGCAAACAACTAATAAAACAATTTGTGCTGAAATTATATACAAAAAAAAAAATCAGTTACCTTTGACATGTGAAATTCCATGATCTGTCTCCGTCCTTCAACATCAGGATTGGGAACAACAATGTTACGGTCAAAACGCCAAGGACTAATAAGTGCTTTATCCAAAGACTTGGAGAAGTTGGTCGCAGCAATAACTATAATTCCATCATTTTGTTTAAAGCCATGAAAGCTCGACAAGCAACTCATTCAAAGTCATTTTCATGTACTGTTGATCCTTAGGGTTATAGCTCCCTCCTATTGTATCCATCTCATCAATGAAAATCATACACGGAGACCACTTTTTTGTTGCAGAAAATAAATCTCTTACTCTCCTTGCCCCCCACACCAACAAACATTTCCTCAAACTCACTCCCGCTGCAGAAGAAGAATGGTACTCCTGCTTCTCCCACAATAGCTCTCGCTAATATGGTCTTACCGGTCCCCGGTGGACCTTCAAGTAAAAAACCTTCAGGGAGCTTACCTCCAAGACGTGTGAAGTGCTACAACAACAAAAAGATATTATTAAAAAACTGAACCTCGGGACACAAAAAACGCTTCGCTAATATGGAAAAGTTTTAATAAAGTTCAAGGTATGAACCAAAATACAATGTTTACCGAATTGTGGTTACCACGTTGTCTTACACTAACAGTGAAAATACAGTATCAACATGTTAATAGAATTTAAATAACAAAACAAAAAAGAACCAATAAAATGAAAGAAAATGTATTTTATGCTTACTAAGCGTGTGGGTTAAGCCGTGAAACATAAAAAGTAAAATGGAAGCTAACAAGGTAGCAAAGAAAGAAATAAAGTTTGATCTCTTCTGACAAACAATAAGAACAAATTTTAAATATTAGTTTTATTCGCACGATCAGTGAAAACCAACAGGAAAATACGATACTATGAATTTGAAAAAGTTGCACCCTGAAACTATTTCCATCTGGAATTAACATAAGAAACTTGAAAACAAGATTTAGTGAATTGCTAACTGAACCCACAAAATTTTTAAAGAGATCATATATTATTGGTAACATTCTTGAATATTTTAAACCTATAGAAGAAACTTTCTCAACATACGCGGAAAGGAGACACGAGAAACAAGATTCATGTTCACATAATCAGGAAATCACTCTATATTGGTACACTGCAATTACCTTAGGATCACGGAGATAATAAACAATTTTTTGTAGCTCAGTTTGGCCTCATCAACACCCGTAACATCACTAAATTTTGTACTAGACTCCATGCTAGGTTGAACCTCTTCATTTAATCCCAGGCCTAGAGAAAAACAAATCGTAGGAAACTTCTATTTTCTGACCATCTATGAAATTCCCATATTTTTTGTAACCCATAAAAACCCGTCCCAAAAGGGATTACCTTTACTTATTCCTTTATCCTCAATTAGTGCTCCAACATCTGAAATAAGGAGAAATGCCAGTGCAATGGCACAGAAAGTACGCCATAAGAGAAGATGCTTCCACCCCAATGACTCCTGCAATCTAAAACGAATTTAACAAATTTTTAGAACAAGAAACAATTAAGTCTGAAAATAGCCAACATAAATCTTGTGGAAAGATATAATTCTTTTGGTGTTAGTTACATATATACTAAGAAGTTGTAAGATGACTACCTACATAATCATGATACTGAGTCAATCTCAGCAGTGTTTATTGTAGAAACCCCCTAATAGAAAGCATAAAGGCGTCATGAAACATTTACAGTAGGAGAATATGCAGAATGAAATTGATGAATGAAATTTTGGAGATGCAACAAGATAAAAGACTAGTGAGGTTTTGTCATCTTCAACTGTTCATATACAAGTATATGATGGAATTCCCAATATAAAATTACGGACAATTAGTTGAGAAGACTCAAGAATCATCAAACCGCACGAGGTTCAAAAAGTTCATGTTCATCTACCAAATAAGAAAAAACACTCTTTCAGGAAACATCTTCAACAATTTCTGCTTTGTCGGTTCGTAAGCACTAACAAATATGGCAGACGCCTTATAAAGAAGATTAATTATCAGTGAATTTTGTTCAAATAAGTCCACAAAAACGAAAACTGCAATAGAATTTAAAATATTATAAGAAATGTGATGGAGGATAGTAATACATGTTTGAGGTCATGACACAACATTAGCCAAAGATAAATCCGAAGATTTTCATATGCATGTGCTAAGAATTAGCTCATCAGAAAGCTAACTCCATAGAGCAGTTTAAGAACTTTGCAATCCAAAGGCTGGACCCATCAAACCATCAAATGATGACCACACATAATTTTGCCTTGCAATTGCAAAGCTGGGATATGATTTGACCTTATTATTAGAAACATATCAAAGCATTTTATAATGTTCTTCAGATGGAATTTTCTTCTAGTAAATGCTGAGGTTGGCCCAATATCATTCAACAGTAGGCTTAAAGAAGCATTCTAAAATTTATCTACAAGACAGCAAAACTGATGCGGTGGACAATATAGAGAAGTGTATACATTGTTTTATGCAGATGCTAGACTGAGCAAATAAGATATTTAAGCAGCAATGCTAGTAAATCCATTTAGGACTCACTAATCCAATGAAACTGGTTCAAGATACTGTATGTGACTTTCATACTAAAAACTACTCCGATTGTTTGAAATATCACACCTACAACTCTATTGTAAAGTGAAACGTCATAAGACACGCAAACTTTTGACTTAAACACAGGTCAGATGCAAAATAACAAAATAACTTGGAAATCAGGAACTTGCAAATAAAGCACCATCCTTGAGCAACTCCAACACTAAGACATTTCTTATTTACCATTAAAGTAGCGCATAATCATTAATACTCTGCATACATACCAACCAAAATACAGAAAAAATCGAACAATTTTTCTTTCCCAATGCGGACTGAGGCAAAATACTTTTACGTTTCCAGAGCATTATAATAATTCTTGATTGCATCTGCAAAACCATATCACCGCTCAAAACAAGGAATATAGATGATTCCTAGTTACACAATTAACAAAAAGCAGCATATTACGTGGGTGCAGATATAACACCGTAACTAGCAGTAAAAAGATGAAAAATGAATGAGACAAAAATTGATCCAAATCTAACTATAGATTGTAATGCTCCATGCGGCTGATCACAATCAATAAGCAGAATAGGGAAGGGATGTTTGTTTATGCGCTCACCAATTTTGGGAAGGCTTGGACTGACTGTCAAAAACCTGATTTAGTAAAGGGTTGATACAACACCTGTTAGTGAAAAAAAGAATACACATAGTTATGTAGGGAAATGACTACAGTATTGTTCTTATGTCTCTAACTGAAATACATAAATAAAGAAACAAGAACTTATTACAAACAAATCTATATATAACTTTACTGAAATTTCTATTAGACTATCAAATTCAAAACTCAAATTCGGGAGAAAATAGTTAGCTAATATAATAATGTACCATATCATGATATATGACGTCTGCTAGTTCTCCTTATGCTTCTTCGCCCAAGGCAAGATACCGGACCATCATCCTGCACTTCATAAATAAATCAAAAGGTCCAAGAAACTACTCAAATCACTATATAAGAATAGTGTTTGTTAGTGATGTAAAAACATTGCTCACTAACCATTCACTGTATAAAACCAACTAAATGGATATTAGATGAAAAGAAACAGTCTGTTCCTCCAAGCAAGGGTGTCATATCAAACTTCGTAGAACTTAACCTTCCCCAACCCAATAGTGAGAGAGATAAAAGCCTCACAAAATCGCTCCAGAACCTACATAAAAGCAGAAATAATTTTAACTACAGGAAGCCCTGTACACGGATATAACTCCAATCAATGAAAACCTTTTACACTCCCTGATGCTAATTATAGATAATCACCATGATTAACTGATATAATGTCAAAACCAAGCTTAATTTCACTTCGAACAGTGGTGAACCACGCATAGAGACCTGTAATAAACACAAATTTCAGTCATTTACATACGATGTGATCCACACCTGAATCAAATATCAACGAACTCGGGATACACAAAAAAAATGAGATATTATGCAACGAACTAAATACACTTTTGACATAACAAATGTTCTGCTATTTTTGTTTGTGAGAATTCTAATTCTAATTTTGATAGGATAAACCTTCCATGTCCAAAAACCTTTTAGTTATTTCTCTATGTCCTAGATCCTATAAACCTCCTGCAAGTGGGAATAACGAACACAAAGTAAAAAATCAATAAACTCGAATTTTGATGTACGAATATTCAAGAAACATTCTATTATAAGCAATTTATAAGCAGGGACAACTTTGACATAACTTACAAGAAGCACAAGGTTAGAATCCATAAAGCATTGATCATTGAACACAGACAACATGAAACCACCAATTTTTTACCAACACACACTCTAGTACCAATTTCACTAATTGCTAACCAAATCACACCAACATTTTAAAAATTTGAACAACAAAAAAAAACTTACAAACTACCTGGAGGCATCAAATACAAAGGTAACACACCCGGTAGATGACAAGCTTGAAATTCTACAACCTCAGACACAGAAACTCAACAATTATCTTGTTATTAAAAACTAGGGCTTCACAGAAAAGAGTAATAGATCTGGATAACAAACCTAAATAAAAAAAGTAAGATAACCCAAATCGTAAACTAGGGATTTCACTAAAATAACCGAAAACTCATACCTTGTAAGAAATAACATATTTAATAATCTTCGTGACCACCATCGAAAACTCAATTAACTAACTCAGGACCATAATTTTCTTGAGAGAAGAAATCGAGAGATTCATGTAGTTTCTAATAGAGATAAAAGAGAGAGCTTTAAAGCTCGATTTCTGTAAACATACAAGAAAAAAATGTAAATATTTCAGATAAAGTGAGATAGATAGTGAGTGATCGAGTGATAAGGATTAAAGCAAATGATGAAACCTATTCAAGAGAAAAAAACACATGAAAAGAGAGATATGAGATCTGCTTGTAGGAATTCTGAAAGGGATTAGATTTATCATTTAATCGAAATAGAGAGATGGATGATGTTATTGAGAATTATTGTTTAAGCTTCCTCTTTTGGGGTTTTCAACAAAAATCAGAGGAGAAAAGGTCGAGAGTCAGACAGACCCACTAACAAAAGAAACCCACTAACAAAACAAACCACGTACTATTAGGAGATAATGAATAATTAGGGACTCCAACTAATCACATTGTGCGTTTCAGAATAAGTTGGGTAAATTATGTGAATAGTAGCAGTTCTGAATCAGAACTGTCATTATAAATGGAAGTGGCGATAATTAAAAGAACTGTCATCTATAATCTTACGCTTCGATAACAGTTTTTATATTGAACGGTTATAGTAGCTTAAGAATAGTAATAATTTATAATTGTTATTATACATCAATGTACAATAACATTTTCTTATAAAAACTATCATTGCATAATTATTCAGTAACAATTAAAAAACTGTCACGATTTTTCAGCACATTAGTATCTGTTTTGGTAAGAAATTGTTACCTTTATCTCATAGCTAATTCTTTTGTAACAGTTAAATTGTGAACTGTCATGGTTCTAAAATCTGAACTGTCACTAAAGCTCATATTTGTACTAGTGCATTCTTTAAATTATCGATGCACTTCTAAGCCTCGGGAGTTAGTCGAATTTTTTTGCACTTTGGTACCCCAAGATTTCAACATTTACCTCAAGAATTAACATTTACCATTCAGTTAAACAAAAAAAGCTAGGGTATTTCACTTAAAAAGCTAATATATCACAAATTGTTACTTGTTTACCTCCACAAATTGGATTCAACACATTAGTGTTTTAGCAACCTAGCTTCATTAAGTTAACATAACCTAGTCAGCTAAGATTCTAAGCAAGAAACACTAAAAAGTAAGAACCATACCTTAAAGTAATTAAGTACCTGATACTTTCCAGACAAAGCTTCATTATGAACTTAGATATGAGATGAAATCTGCTCTCTAAGTTACCAAAGTTGTAGTATAAATTCGCAACGGAAAACTATCCACAACAAAATCTTCCGCTAGCTTATCACAGAAAGCGAAGGACACTAGATTTGGTGTATACCTTTTTTTTTTGTAGGAGGGAGGCTATCCAATTCCCTTTTCATGGCAGTAGGTCTTATGTTAACCCAACAAAGAGCTCACTCTTGGATGTTGAGGAGCCATATTTTACCTGCTCACATCAATTACAGAACCTCATAAACATACATACTTGTTTTGTATCTAAAAGATCATGTTATACTAAGGTTTTTCAAGTTGACACAAATGGAATCATGTATTACTCTTAGAAAGTTCAGCTCTTGTCCATTAAAAGAATTCAGAGATCATCCCCCATTGTAGCTCTGTCGAAGATATATGAATAGCTAACAACGAAATTGAGAGACATATTTTCAGTTAGATAACATGATTTAACTATTGAGACCATGTTGCATATGTGCATATACATTGAACAACTAAAAATATTTTTTTTTGAATTTAAAACAATCAATCAAGAGAAGATATACTTTCAGACGAGATTGAGAATTTAAATTAGATAAAATTCAAATCCATTTGGTGGTAAACAGAGATTTATGTATGCTTAATTAAAATCTGAATTTAGATTTTCGATGGAGAAAAATGATAGGGAGATTGATCAAAGTTCAGTTAAGAAAAAAATTTGGTAGGTTTTTTATGAAATCTTTATCTCAAAACAGAGATTAGGATGAGATGATTACTAACCGAATTCTGATAACAAATCAGATAAAAGAATCGATGTTTAGGATTTTTAAAACCTTGAAATTAGTTTTCAAAAGTATAACTTCAATTCAAAATTGACAAATTAAAGCTTTTGATTGAATGAAAAAGGATATGGAAAGATTAAACTTATCTTCAATATATTTTCGTTGATGATTTTGGGAATCACCTTAAATGATTATCTTCTTACAGGGAGGTAGACAAATGAGAATTTTATAGACTTTCATAGATTTTTAATTTGAGTGACCCCTCGAGATTCTTCGAAAAATTTAGAGACTTCTGTTGATAATGTGAGAGTATTTTAGAGAGTCTTTGTGACTTACAGATACAAATCTAGTGGATTTATAGAGAGTTTTTATGATTTGTAGAGACAAAAAAATGTATCATATCTAATCAGAAATACAAAACATCTAGCAACTTTTGTTTATTATGTACGTTACAATATTAACCAACGTACCATTAATACCTACTAAAATATGTGTCCATTGTTAGAATAAATCTCATTGTTGTCATATGCCTAAGTTTTCGTTCTCTTTCCCACCACTAAAAAGAACTTTCCATAGTACCTGATAGTTCATTTACGTCTGTATATGCAATATTTTTAAGTATATATATGTATATCACACCATATGATTTTTGTTTTCTTTACTTTTCTTCATTTTTTTTAATCAATATTTTCTTCTCTTAGTCATAACAATAACAACCACAGAATACTATATATTAATCAGGCGGTATATTATAGACACAAATGAAAGAGAATGAATAATGTACAATGAATATAATATTATAGTTGGTGCTTGGTTGATTTATCCTTTTGCTAGTATGGCTAAACAGCTAGAGTCTAACTGCTAGACCTATTGTTCCACATAGTAGCAGTTCATGAGTTTGAAAATGGTTTTTTATCACCGAGATTCAAGAACTCTAAGTCGTTTCCTATCTGATTTTATTCTCATAAACAAATATATTCCAAAATCAGGTTTACCTAACAACCCCTAATTTCAAGTCTCCAAATATATCACATATCCTGGAAAGATTTTTTCCATACCTATTTTATGAAAAAAGTCTCTTAAAATCTCTAAAAACAACAAATCAATGACTTTGAAATCTAAATATAATAACAAGGGTGCGTAAATGACTCTTAAGAATTCTCAATCCAATAACATGGATTTTAGAAAATTAAAAAAACTTGAACAAAGTCTCTATCCACTAACAAGAGAGATTAAGAGACTCTCTTAAAATCTCTATTCACTAATGGATTTGGAAACTATCTAGAAATCATTCAAATTCTTATTTGACTACCTCCCTGTTAAACTTCATTTGATTTTCCCTTGAAATAGCTAAAAATAATCTGGAAGCTTCGACAGTTGTAAGGCTCCAAATATCACTCATGACAACTCTTGCGCAGATGAACTTACCATGATTGTTCTAGCAATATCAGCACAAGAACACCAGCACTTCGTCAGGTCGCGTCCACATTGATTTTTATAGTGTCTGCTTGTGGTTGGCACCACTGCTGGGATCTTCTAACATTTGTATTTAACTAAAGAAATATCGAATCAAGAGAATATGTGTTGTCATCATGGTAATAGAATGTATCGAACCAATACATACCTTGGGAGATGGAAGATTAGATGTTGATTGGCTTATGATCAAAAATCAGTTGGTTTCTGCTTTTCCAAATGGCCCAAAACATGGACATCCCTAAATTGAAGTGTAATAATCATCTTGTATCTTGAGCCATGAAGCCAATAACTCCTTTATAGATCCACTTGTAGTTTTTTGCAATATCAAGCTTAAAGGGTAGGAGAAAAGAACATTTTGAGTAACATGGCATTGTAGGAGTCAATGGTTAGAAGTTTCTACTCCGTTACAACACATCATGCCATCAGTGAGAACCTCTTCTATAAATCTCCCAATTTCATTTAACACACCAAGACATTCATGTATTGCCCTCCAAGCAAATGTGTGAACAAAGAAGTTAGTATAGTGTATCAATCTCGTATCGACGAGGTGCGATTCACCTAACAGATGATTATATTGGATTTTATCGGTGATGATTTTATAGGAAGATGTGCATTATGTTACTCAAAGCTTTAATGAAAGGCATTTATAATGTAAAAATATCAATTAAACAAGTTTCACTTGATAACCTAACATCCCCAAAAATAGAATTTGTATAAAAAGAATTTATTTATTTTTTTTGAAAAAAAAGAAAAAAAACATTGTTAATAAATATATTTGTATCCTTACCAATATTATCCGTCGATATTGCAGCCGATATATCGGTCCAACATGACCGATACGGCTGATATAATCATAATATTCATGTATCGCCGATATTTTGCATATCGTCTAGGTTAAAGACCAATACACGATAAATTATGATATTATCAACCGATACGACAGATATTAACTACATTGGGTATGAATTCTAGGGGAAAGTCTTTTCACAGCCCAATTTTTTTCCAAGGTAAAGTTGAGTCATTTAGTGAAAAAGACTCACCAAAATTTAGAGTTAATAACTTCTGGAAGGATTGAGCCAAAAATTCACCATGAAGAGTGCGCATCCATATAATCTTTTCATCTCCCCCCTTGTTGATGTAAGTGTTAAGAATTTGATAAGCTTCATAAGAATCAAAAGTGTGTTTCACAAGGTCAATCTTCCTAACAAACCCATCTTTATTTATCAGATTACTTACAAACTGGATATTCAGAGGATTATGGATGGGAATAGAAAGAAAGTAGCCTGTTGTTTTTGGATGAAAAAAAAATATACTGTAAATTTTTTTTTTCTTTAGGTTCGAGATATCAAACTTTTACAAGGCCGGCCTAAGCAAATAAATGGTCGTTCCAGCCTTGCTTCGTTCACAGCTGAAGGAGAGATGGGTTGATATTAAGGGAGGGAAGCCAGAAAAAGTTGAGAAATCACTGTGTGATGAAATTAAAGTATGTATTTGTTGAACTATGGTGAAGGCTAGATTGATGATTGTAAATTTAATTATCTCTGTGAGATCAATATGTTATTCCTTTCGATAGATGAAATCATCTATTTATAATCTTGTAGTGAACATGCTGATTTTTCGTAAGTTATGGAAGTTGTGAAGAGATTGAAAAGTAATGATCGTGGAGATTATAGTGGAATCGTGTCCTCTATGTTAGGAAGACTGTATAACTACTACTCCCTTATCCTCTCAAATGTTTTTAACTGTCCCACTATTTATTACCTTTTCGTCATGGATGTGTTTCCACAACGCACGTTGTTGTAAACCGCCAGACCGATACCCCAATGAGAATCCACCCATGTAATATATTTGATATCTCATCGAAGATAGTGAAGTCATGGACTACTACTACTTTGGTTAAGTCAGGACAATAACTTGCTAAATTAGTGAGGCAAGTTGCTCAGTTCACTAAGTGGATAAGTAGACTTATCAGTGTCGAATCTAGTGAAAATAATAAGTCTAATAGTTGTGCGTAAGTTTGAAAGTAATAAAACCTGTAAATGGCAGAAATTTAGAAGTGTTCGTAGTCAAAGTTTGTAGAAGTTCTCAAGGACCGGGCACGAGATGGGTGCCATGCTCTCGAGGATAGGCTAGAGTTGGCGCATCCCCAAGGGATGGTATTGGAGAAGTTAGCGCTGGCAATAGGCCAGTGCCGTAGATAATTACGCGTCCCTGAGGGAGTAGTGGCTCATCTTCAGGGACAATGTTCGAATAATGAACCTCACTTGAGTATATATCGGATCTTGAGTAGTGAAGCTTCCAAGAGAGACGGTACTAAACTAGTGACGCGTCTAGAAGGGGCGATACTAGAATAGCGACTATGCTTAAGTACCAACGTGTCCTCCAGGAGTTGAGCTTAGTTAGACCTGGGAAGATAGATGACGTTGCTAGCCACAAGTGATGATGGCGCTAACGTTACCTGGGTAACTTTGGGGATGTAGTGGTATTGGCACCATCGCGAGAGTATTAGCGTGCTAGTGCTAACGTTACCGGGTAACGTTCTGTTACTAGGTTTTTATGTTGGCGTAGGCCTAGGTCAGCGTTGTAGCAAGTTTTATACTAGCATTTTTAATTTTGTTACTTTATGAGGGTGAACAAACACTCTTATTCCGTACTAAGACGCTAATTTCATTGTGTATTTCAAGGAACGAATGTACGATTATTTCTGAAGAGTTATTCATAGAATCATACTGAGAATATCCATGAAATAGATAAGAGGATATGTACATACACTCAAATTATTGAAGATTTGTTTTGATAATATGACTACAGTAATATATGAGAATCTTAAAATTTATGTGTATATAAAAAAATCCAAGGAATTCGGCCATGGAAGTTCTGTAACTTGAGATAAGTTCGATTACTCAATGATCAGAGAACATCTAGGAATTTTATAATCAATGTAGATTCAATACAGAGGTGAGTTTAGTATAAATATTGAAATACTCAGTAAATGTACTAAATATATATAGAATACTGAGAGTTAATCTGAGTATATATATATGTATGTATATTCATAAACATCGCATGGGAATCCGTACATAATTCCCATGGCCGTCGATAGAAACTATAAGCGTAGGCTATGTGTTTCTGATATGGGATAAGGGGGTATTTACAAGTTTTTCCCTTGTAAAAAGAACACTATCAACACCTCTCATACTAGGTACCGAATGATCATTTCATATTCTGGTGTTTTCCCTATTACCAACTAACCAAATACAACCTTCCTTTAGTTGTGGTCTTATGCTCAGTATAGCATCCCTTGTAGATGAGCATTTCTGTAGTTTCTTTCCGTTCGAGCAAAATATATCTCTAATGTATTTCTCCTTTAAGATTCTGCACCATAAAGCCCCATGGTTCTGCAAAAACCTCCAGGATAGTTTTGCAACAAGTGCTTGCTAATATCTTCTATGGATCTTAGTCCCAAACCACCTTTATCTTTACTTGTAATAATCCACTCCTGCTTCAAGAAATGCATCTTGTTTTGATCGTTAGAATGTCCCCACCAAAAATTTATAATAACTTGAGTCAATTTGTTGATTATCCTTTCTGGCAGAACTGAAATTTCCATATAGAATTGTTGATGGTGGATTTTTGATAAAGGGTAAAACAGTCAATTTGGGTAATTTTTCAGACCAGGGGTAAAATAGTAATTTTATACATTAAGGGGAAAAATGGTTATTTTACAATTAGAGGTGAAAAGTCATATTCATCAAGTTTTGGACCAGGGGTAAAATAGTTATTTTACCAAAAAGTCAAGCAAAAAGGTCACACTGGTCATTCTGGGAATTTACACTATTCTCGAATAAATGTGTTACTAAATGCATCATACCATCTAATTACAGAGTCGTATCAAACATCATTTCAGGTTACAAACTTCCACAACTGAATCTCTTGAAAATGTTTTGTATGCGCTGCATAAAAGTTACGCATAAATGCTAACATTAAATCTCGTACATTTGAGAAACTCTAAATAGGCCATAGTTATGGCCTTGACATTAATAAATGCTAAAGCTAGTGGTGCATAAGCAATAACCATGGCATTAGCAAGTGCTAGCCTTAGCGAACCCTAGACATATTCCCAACACTAATGAGTAGCACACACATGTGCCAAAAGATTAAGAAAAAGCCAAGAAGCCAACAAAGCACGCACCAAACAGGCCCTAGCAGTGCTTGCGCTAGCACCAGCAGCATTAGCGCCAAGCCTTGACGCTTACCACGGCGCTAGCACCAGCAACATTAGCGTCAAGCCTTGACGCTTACCACGACGCTAGCACCAACAACATTAGCGTCAAGCCTTGACGCATAGCCACGATGCTAGCCTTTACCCATTTCATCACTCGTGTCAGCCTTGCCCCTTGATACTAGCGCCAATACTAGGCCATTACCATACTGTGTTGGCACAAACTCATCGATACCATTATCTTGCAACAAAATCACGTGTTTTGGGTCCATGACTCCACTAACTCTACGAGAAATCAAAACAATTACATGGGGGGATTAAACATGGGGTTTTGGTCTGGCGGTTACAACAACATGGGTGTGATAACACCCCATAATAAGGAAATTACAGAGTAGTGGTAAGTCTGAAACAGTTAATGGAGTAATGGAGTAATGGTTCCCTGAAGATTCCAAGGCGGTTATACCATTATCCCCACAACTTGCACTTCTCCATCTCTTCACTACCTCCACTACTTTTCAAGGAAACGTGTGTTTCCCAAACTATTATAAATAGGCTCCTTAGCCCATTCAGAAAAAAATAGCAAGCTTATCACTCTCTCAAGCTCTGTTATCTTCTCAATAGTTTAGCTTCTTTACAAACAATGCAACACACAAATTCCTTCAACTTTCTTTTCTTCCGTCCCCTAAGATCAACCCATTTTCTCTCCTAGTGACCGAAGCATGGCGGAACGGCTACTATCGTGGCTTAGGCTTTCCCTTTACGATTTTGATTTCCTTAATCTAAAGAAAGTACTTCTGCAATATATTGTTTTGCCTAGAATCAATTTTTAGGTATTAACAAGAGTACATATATGAGAGCTAGAACTGATTGATTAAGGTTGTTCTTCCACCATGGTTTAGATTATGCCTTTTCCATCCAGATATTTATTCTTTATCTTCTCTATCAGATAATTGTATGAGGAACAGCTATTCCTATGTTGCAGAATCTTGACGCTAAAATATTTTTCTTGTGCTTCTATGATTTTAATACCCAAGATTGTTTTTGACTTCCTCTTGCCTTTTGCTACTGACATTCTTACTGAAATTAATAGAGGATATGTTGTAGTTCACTTGTTTGCCTGAAATGGTATAGTACTGATAGAGGATATTTTGGACCGCTTCAATAGTGTTGTCGGTAACAGAGCCATGGGACATTATCTCATCAACAAACATGATATGGATCACAAAGGGAACCCATCTATTTAACTTCACTAGTGGAAAATGGTCATGATAGGACTGCTAGAACAAGTTCTTGAAACCACTAAAAATACGATTTCAAACAACACTTAGAGCAGTCCTATTCTAGACGTACTATTTATAAAAGTACGGTTTAAAGCAAAATTTTAACTTTCAAAAAGTACACGGTTTTTACCAGTCTTATGGAAGTACAGATGAAAACTGTATTTTTATTTGGTCCTATAATAATATATATAAAATGTCAACATCTAGTTGGGACAGTCCTATAATAACGGTTTCAGTTAATCTGAATTGGCTAAATCACAGTAGTATCATTCTGACTGGGCTAAATTATGGCTGACTGAACCTAAAATAAAATTCGATGCATATTCCAATGAAATTTAATGCAACCCGATTTCATAAGTTTAAAATTATTACCATTCAATTAAAAATTGAATTAATTGTAAAATTCTAACTCAATCCACATCTGAATCGGTTGACATTTAAGTTATCTTTCTTGCAGATGTTGAACCTTGCAATACAAAGAACAAAAAAGATATCTTTCTTGCATATTTCTACCACAGGTGCTACAGATATTTCCTGAACCTCTAAATGGTCTTTCCTGTGGCCTTTGATTTAAAAATATAACCTTTGCACTTTAGTTATGTAGTTCTGCAAAATCAAAAACAAGAAAACAAACTCAAAACATAATTTCTACAAATAGAGGAAAAAAAAGATGATAATTAATAGTACTACTTACTTGAACATGAGAATAATCAATGAGCTTCTGAATATCACCAAGTCTGAGTACATCATGATAAATATATCTTCTAACTTGTAAAATTCTGAGAGAATGATGAAGCGAGAGACGCAAATGAGTACAAATACTAGTACAACAATCTAAACAAAATACATTTTTTCATTTTTTCTTTATATCTTCATGAATCAAGCATGGGAAAAAAAAATTCTCACAAAACATGGGACAAAAAACCTCTCATCAAGGTATAATCATTGCTAATAAGAAACTAGCCTACGATTAACAATTATAAACATCGAGTATGGGAGAAACACAGGAGCAACAACATACATGTATGTGAAGGAAAATGCCATCAAAAAAGACGACGATGTTTTGAATTTTAATGACACATAGATGCCAAAGCTGCAAAACATAGTAATTAGACCATAAGTTTTAGTGAACCGCTAATATGACAGTCGAGCTGACGACTTTAAACCAAGCACTGCATGGAGGAAACCCATTGGTTTTGTATTACTATTTTTATCTTTTGATTTTTCTTAGTTTTACATATCATATTATGAATTTCTCATTTGTTTTTACATTGGAGGAGTCAATTTACATTAGGGACAATATAAAGTTTAAGTGTGGGGGAGTGGTTAAGTAGATTTTTAGTATTCACTTTTGTAAGTAGAATTTAACTTTTTGTATATATTTGCATGCAACCTCCAACTGTTAGATGTTTTAGAGTCACTTTGTATACTTCTATCTAAGTTTACATACGAATTTCTTACAGAAATAACTGAGCTTAGAAGTATTAGAGAACGACATTCAGAGTGCTTAGTTGTTGAGAGGCTAGAGATGACAAAAATGGACTTAAACCGTTGATAAAAAATACAGTATTAGAGAAACTGATCATTCAATTCCAATGAGTGAGGCACCAAACCTTCAATTCTTTGTACCTGGCTAAATTGTCCGTTTAGAGTGTTTCATCTGCGAAAACTCCGGGTAGAATGATGATCTACCCAACTTTCGCACTTATTTCAGCACTACTTTTTGATCTCTTGAGTGCTATTTCTATCAATCATGAGGATGCCATCAGAATTGCTAACTCTATCTTGTTGTCTTATTTGCAGTTGGCACCATTCTCTCGACAACAACAGATCCATAGAAATATATCATTATCAACAAGCTGAGCATAATAAATTTGAAGGAAAGTTGAAGATGTTCAAGATTTATAAGCAACGGTACAAGAAAGAGAAAATTTCATATTCAAGTAAAACAACAATACAATGAGCAAAATTATATATACATGTTGAAGACATATGTACAAGAGCGAAAAAAATCAAAAGATGTGAGTTAGTGAAGTTCATGATATCAAGGAAATACAAGTTGTAAAGAATCAAGTGGTAAAGTCCTTATTCCACGACCAAAGTAGTTCTATTTTATTTTTCAGTTTGTATTTCGAGTTGAAAAAAAGAAAAAACGAAGAAAAAAAAAGTGAAAAAAAAAAGAATAATGTTTATCATTGCTTTAGTGTATATTTGTTTTTGTATTCATTCGAGAAGGTCGTGGGGAAAAAGAAATCTATTAAGCAGTTTCACACAACAAGTATTTGAGAAAAAGAGTTACAATTGTTAAAGTTCTATGAAGTTCAAGAGTTCATCATCAACAGTTAAAGACCGAAGACGTTTCTATTGGATGTTGTGAGAGTGGTCCTGGTTGCTGATGGGGTGAGAAGGTAAGTAAGCATTCCCATTATAAATAGTGGTTGATTTCCTTTCTTAGAAGTCACCAGA
Source organism: Papaver californicum (assembly GCA_023531435.1). Classification (NCBI taxonomy): domain Eukaryota; kingdom Viridiplantae; phylum Streptophyta; class Magnoliopsida; order Ranunculales; family Papaveraceae; genus Papaver; species Papaver californicum. The sequence goes on along the minus strand of JAJJMC010022364.1, from coordinate 164,368 downwards.
GAAGAAAAAAAAAAAGGGGGGGGGGGGGGGGGGGGTTCTTTTTCGCCCCACGTTCTATGGGATAACATCTCCATATAAATCGGAAGGTTACCTTTCCTTTCCACCATTCAACATGTGCAGGATTTCTGTATTCATTCCTGCCTAAAAACATGCGAACCATAAAGTACGTCTTTTGGGTGCAACTTCATAAAACCCTATTGGTGAGGCAGAAGTCGAAACATTCGATCGCTCACGAACCTGGATTCTTTTATATGGTGGTTTTCTCTTAACTCAAGAGTTAAGCATGATAATAATGTTCTTTGGCATTTTTAACTTCTTATTATCAGTGTGTAGAAGCTTTTTATGTCCTCGTATCTCTTTGGATTCTTGGGACTTTAAATTCAGAGTAGTTTTTATGGGTATATCTCTTGTAAACCCTCACGAGACTATAACTCGTTCACTAGGGACACCTAGGGGTTTAAAGGCTTGTTACACATGCTAAGTGTAATCGTATCCTTGACGAAATGGAGTTGTTGTATTTAGTTTAAGTCATATTAGATAGTAGCTTGCTCGAGGACTAGCAAAAGCTAAGTGTTGGGGAATTCGATAAGTGCATAATTTACATGTTTATAGTGTTAATTCCATACTAGTTTTAGCTATAATTCTTGCATATTATCTTGTAATGACTTTGTTTTCTATTTTATTTGTTTCTTTAGGTGAATCATCCGAAAATCAATGAAAATGATGTTGAAAGGATCTAAGAAGAGAAAAGGGTTTATTTCGGAGTCAAACTGAGAAGTTAGAGCTAAAAAGTACACTTTTAGAGTGGAAATCAAGATCCACTTATGGCTAGGAAAACATAAGAAGCTAGTCGTAGAACTGAGAAAATAATGAGAGTTTCGCCATGGTTACGGCTAAGAAATCATTTCAACCCATCCCTAGAAGAATTGATGATTGAGAGAAGTGTCAGCTACATAGTTACGACTAGGAAATCATTCATACCTAGCCTTAGACAAGTTGAAGTGTTGAAACAGGAATTCCACTCACTTACAGTTGGGTTAAGGATCCAAGCTATCCATAAAATATAATGAAGATATATGAATATTCTTAAGACAATATCTTGTAGAGGACATAGAGACGAAGCAAACACAAAAATAATGAGGTCAATCGGACGTCGGATGCAGGAGTTATGGCCAAAACAATGAAGGAGGAAAGTGGAATCCAGGCTCACTTACGGCCAGAAAGTCAAAAAACCAGCCATAAATGACCCTAGATTGGCCAAAAAATCTATTTGACCTACGGTTAAGTCGTGGGAGGAAACCTGGACGTATCCAAAAGTCTTTTGTGCGAAATTGGACTTCTAAAAAGAGGAAACCCGGTCCCGGAAGGATTCTAAGCCCTAGATATCATGAGTACTATATAACGAGATTCCCAAGACATTAATAAGATAACTTTTACACAACTTTATAAGTCTTGGAGGAGATCAAAAACACAAAGAGAAAAATCTAGGGTTTGGAGCGATTCATCATCGTAATGAATTCTTTTACTCTTATGTATAACATGGATGCTTCTACATCCATGAGTAGCTAAAAACCTAATTGATTGAGGATGAATTCTAAGTTCTAAACATGATTTGATTTAATATATGATTCTATTTTGAGTTCTTCACATTATTATCGTTTGTTCATACTATAAAGAATATTTATGATTGATTGATATATTGTTTAGACGGCCAACTAAATTGATTTGTTAATTTAATCTAGTGCTAGTATTGAGTTGTGAGATAAGTAATAATCTATTGACTCATACACAAGTAGAGAACACGAGACCTTGAAGAGGGATTCCGTGGAGCAATTGTGTGTATGAACAACACTAGTAAGTGGACCTTGATCTAAGAGTCTAACTGCTACGATTAACTTATAAATTCATAAAATATAATGCATTCGACCAAATTACACCCTGAGTGATCTACTATTAGGTGGATAGGTTGAATAGAATCTGGTAGGCGAGAACTTCTGTATCCAGTGATATAAGGAATTTTGGGGATAACACTGATCTAGCTGTTATCCTACGGTTGGTGATAATCTGTGATAGTAGATGAATATACTAATTCAATGATTGTTTAGTAACGAAGAAGGATTCCTCGATCATATCTCTCTCTATTTCTTATAACTTTATTTTTAATTGCTTTCTTATTTACCTTGCTAAAATCCTAAAATAAAACCCTTTTTTTATGACATTAAACAACTTAAACACCTTGCTTGTCGTGGGAACGGACTTGATTTCCATTATATTAATTCAATAATTGAGTGAAAATAATATTATTAATTTGATTGCATCTACAGCAAGCATCATCCTCTTTACGTTTACTCATTCTGGATTCGTCATCCATTTGGGGATCCACCCACAAATAAGATATTTGTTTTACTTGTGATGGTACATCTTACTATTATTTTTTCCAAATAAAAATGCTATATTATATTAAAAGTAAATTTTAAAAGTAATTACTTAGAGTACTAATTTTGAATAAAGGATTCCAACTGAAATAAATTCTTAAATACCCTTGAAAACATCCGAAATTTTATAACACCATAAACAAATGATACATGTCACGATATTAATAGTTCATATATAGATAGGGACAAATATTGTCATTCGCAACTCTACCAATGCCATAACAAATATTACATAGGAATTGTCATACAGTTGTGAAGAATGCATAAAAGGTAATCAAAACTGGTTGTTAATCCCCCAACAGTTGTTAGTCCAATCATTTAGTCCGATAGATATGATATGGATGGCTGGAATAGTGAGAGCAGATGGTAAGTCTATTGTAATCTATATAGTAGTAGAGATAGATTGTACTTGTTTAATGAAATCTTTTTCTTCTTCAAAAAAAAAACAATGAAAATGGTAGATCAAGCCATTATTCCCATGCCTGCCAAAATTTGGCTGGTTTGGCTCAAGGCTGTTACATATCGGATTTCGGTCTATGTCGGTCGAGAGCGATACACTGGTACGCCGGTATATCGGGGAAATTTCGGTTGAAATTTCGGCGAAATATCGGTCCATTATTTTGTACCTATACTTTTATAAAAAAAATACTAGTTCACATTTTATAAGTATAAATTTATTTCTATAAGTAGAAATACTAGATCATTTCTTGGAAAGTTGGGTTCGAACGTATTAAAAGAAATTGAATTCTCAGTCATCCAAGATGAAATGCTTTTCCATGCAGCTTTTAGTAACTTCTCTTTCGCTACACTGTTCCTTTCAAGAGTGGCCTGCTGAGTTCTCACGTGATCTGTCTTCATGAATGAATCCATTGGACCTCTACTATTACTTTAGCCTATTCGTTGTTTCTTTAGTTTGTACAACTAGTCGACTACCACTGGCCTATTTTTTTTCCACCTCAACATCAGTTGAAGCATCAGATCCTTCACCTGAGTTTGTATGCTCATACAATAAATCAACAGTAGCCCGGATTTCTTTTTTGGTCCTTTTTACAGAATTCTCCTGATTAAGTTTGTTGATAATGTCAGGTGTTGCACTACCACATGGTTTAACATTCCCTGACTTCTGTAAGATATGATTTTTAAGCCTAGTGATTCCACCACCACGGATTTCTTTCAAACATAACAAACAAGTAACCCAGGTTGGATGATTTGGATCTCTCTTTTCACCCCATTGCCATGCTATATCTTTGGATGGATTGTCTTTAGTTGGTGTATCTTTGGTTTGTATAGAAGATGAAGGCAACAATGAGCCACATGTAGAGGGTGTAGTGCATGAATTTGATGCATTAGAAGAATCCATAATCACAAGTGTCCTGAACCTGGAAAATGAATGAGAAAACAAGATGATAAACATGAGATGGTGCAAACAAGTTAAAGAATTTCTACAATTGTACAATACTATAAAATATATTCTCACATCATCTGCCGGACAAAGAAACAAAAAAATGAGTAGTTAACATAAAAAAAACTTCTCAAAAAAAAAACAAAAAATAAAAAAATAAATGCAAAGAACACCAAAAATGAGAACATATTAAAGAACACACTGTTTTTAAATTAACGAGTCTGCTTGCCTCAACATGAATTGTCTAGTTTCATATTATTTTTAGCTCTGTTTATTAACTTACTTACTATATTAGCATTTTCTTTTACCAAAACGAGGCACAGCCTAGCCTGCCAAAAGAAAACGCATTGTGTCGCCTCAACGTCTTTTTCACCAGACCACGCTATGACTTATTGATCTAAATAGATTGCTCTTTACATGAAAACATAAATACTGCAAAACCAGTTCCAAACTATGTTTAAGGTAAAGTTACTGCCTACTCAGTAATTGCATTCCAGATGAAACAAAATATTATATCATGTCATGTCATGTCATGTCTTGCGCAATCAGACGAAAAATAGGTGCCAGTCTAGTAGAAATCAAATTAGAAGAACATACTCTTGAAACAGAACATGCACTCACCCTCCTATCATTCTTTGCATGAAGTAATACGAGTTTTTAAATTAAAGATTTGATCCAAAACAGTAGATACTTACTGAACTGACAATAAAGCGGTACTCCTTCACACAAACAGCCTCCTTTACCACCTATCCCCTCCCCTGGACCTGCCATAACAACATAACAGAGCACTTCATGAGCACTTCATTAGAAAATACTGCCCGGAAAACTTGGATCTGATAAAGAATCAAAGCAAAAGTAGAAATTTCTTACCTGTATTGTTGGCATCTTCTGTACAGGTTTTGGAGTTTACATACATGAACAAAAAAAAAAGATAATTTGGTCAGTTTATTTATGCAAAGTCATAGCTGCATATTGCACAACAAAACCAAAATTTCAATATAAACTTGTTAAGATATTAGTAAGAAATCTGAAACCTAATGAATAAGCTTCAGAATAATAACTAATAAGAACCAAAGCAGTTTCTAGTCATATTTTATAGAATTTTATGGAGCTTATTGTCTATTTAGATACACACCACAGTAATAGACGTATAAAATGGGAATCAAAAAACCAAATAAGGGCAGATTGGGGTAAATATTCTACTCCGAAGTAATCCCTTAGATAACATTAGAGAAAACTATACTTTCTTAAGAATTAGATCCTCGTAATATCTTAACTAATCGAGCTTGAGCGTGATAAGGATTTTACTCCAGGATTTTGAAGTATGAATCAGCACAAGCACGACCTATCATTTGTAAGTTTACTTTGACTTCAAACCTTACCTCTACAGGGATGGTGATCTGGTGCTGGAGTGCTAATGCTCATATGTTCCACACTGGACCATGCTCATGTGCTCCAGAAACAAGCATCACACATGAACTACGAGCAAACTGTCACCCTCTCTTAATCTTGACGACAACATCCACACTCACGTTTTCTTACTAAGTGCTCTATACTTCCAATAAATGTTGGAGATATAGTTTCAGTTTCAGATCTAGGTTATTTATCTGGACTCCGAGAGACAATCAACAAACGAACCAAAAACAAAAATGCCACAGTTTCCGCACAAACACAATGACTAGTTTCTCAATTCAGTGTCCGCAGACTCCACACTTATGCCTCAACATACTGTACACCAATATAATTTTAACAAAAGAAGACATCCATCAAAAGTTTTTATGTACAAAATGCCACCAAGGAAGACATCCATCAAAAGTTTGTTAATTGCATTTGGCTTTCAATACGAATAAGACTAGTAACTGCTAATGTTCTTGTAAAAAGAGTCAAAAGATTAGTTACTTACAGCACTGATAGTTACAGTCTGATTTATCAGATTAGAACAAATCCTGCAATAGTAATGCCATCTGTTAATACAAGGGCCGACCTATTTCACAATTAAGTACATACTTACTCATTATAATTAGGCTTTTAAAGTAATAATCAAAACAATATCAAGTTGAATTGAACAAACCCTAGCAATACTATCAAGGATTTTTTGGTCTGGGACTCTGGGGTATTGAGAATGATGGGTTCAGAGGATCAAGGTTTTGTAGAAGCCAGGTTATACGCATCTAGAGAAGAAATGGGAAATTTAGTTCTTGATGAGAAACCTAGTAATGGAAAATTTCGTCCTAATTAATTAGTTCATCGAATCAAACAGAACAGAACAACAAAAGAAGATCCTTCTGTAACTCACCTTCTTCTTATTCATCGAATCAAACAGAACAGAAAAGAAACAAAAGAAAGAACATACCTACAGAGTACAGATTTCCTTCTGGAGCTGCCGGCTGCTTGAAACTGGAGAGGAAAAACGAAGATAGACTGCAGATTGTTTGGGAAGGTTGAAGACGAATCGAAAACGTTGGATTAAAACAAAATTCTCATCCAACGGTCAGCAATCCATTTCGGCAATATCGGACAATTTCTTTAATATCGGCCGAAATTCCGCTTTTTCATAATTTCGGCGAAATTTTCGTTTAAATCTTGTTTCGCCGATAAAGCTCAAATTATTTCGGTTTCGCCCCGAAACCCGAAATTTCGGCCATTTCGGCCTGAATTGACTGCATAGGTTTGGCTAAAACGTTTGTGGACAGGCATTTAGGACTTTGTCGTCTTTTTTTGGTTTTTATAATCTTGGATTAAAGCGTTTCAAATAATTTCAAATTTGTTAAAGGGTGAGTTTATAGTCATCCGAGGAGAGTAAGTATCGTTGTCAACTCGTTAACCAGGACCCACTCTATATAATTTTTTATGCGGACTGAAATGCCCTTCTTTTGTTTTTAGGTTTTAACTGTTGCCTTCGGGGCCTCAGGCCCATCCTCACTATATCATCTCCATCACACCTCACCTAATTCCATGGTTTTCGTTCACTGTTTAAATTAAGTCCAACTTCTTAAAGGTTATTAGTTATAACAATACGAAAGTGAGTTTGAAGATATAAATTAAGAATCTCAAGTAGCTCATTGCTTAAATTAAGTCCAACTTTTTAAAGATTATTAGTTATAACAGTATGAAAGGGGTTTGAAGATATAAATTAAGAATCTCAAGTAGCTCAGATCAGAGCCAGTTTAATGCCCAAATTGTAAACCTCCTCCATCACTAGTCACTACTTGCTATCATCAAAATTAACTATTTTTGCTCAATTCGACCATTATTGTAAATAAGAAAATATCTAAATTATGGTGATATTATTCAATTGATTTAAGATCAATTACACATTTATTCATCAAAATACTGTTTCAATTTTATGAATTCATTTTTCATCTTTCTAACTCATCAGTATTTTATATATTATACATCATAGTATATAAGACGAAATTGCAGAGAATATCTAAACAATATTACAGATGGTGAGAGATGAATCGATAAAAAAAAGTTGAGAAATAAAAGATAAATCAAATTTATCCACCATAACTTTGAGTATGAGATTGACTTTTATTTTTACCAAATGTGTTTGGTATATTAAACAATTGTATGAAAAATTTGTTTTAGTAAAGATAAGTCTGACCGATTCGGAGAAATATATAAAATCAGTACTAGTTACTGAGTTAATAACGATTTTTACTCCCCTCAAATCTCTCCTTTAACAAAAAAATTAAATAACTTAAGGTTTTTATATTTGTGAATGTAATTAGATAGTACCCGAACTAAAGGGCGCTCTCAAAGTTTAAATTCATGTTAAAAGTTAGTTTTTCAAGGTAGTATTTTAAGGAAAAAATAACCCCCTAAAAATTTAATTTTTAGCTTATAACAATGTTTTAGCTCACCTAAATTTTCAATTGCTAGGCGGTATATATGTATTTTCGATAGTAACAAAAAATTGCGACCAAAGTTCTTTGATTACAACAAATAAAAAAAACTTATGTTTCGTGGTACCACTTGCGAGACATCAAAAAGAAATAAAAAAATATCTTTAATGGAACCCCTCTATTGAAACCCATCCACTTGCCAAGCAAACCTCGGCTAGTATTATTTCTGTGAGGTAGTTACGCGAGGTGGGAGCTTTTCGTACATTTGTGGGACAGAGTTTTTTTAAATCAGCCACAAACTTTGTGTTTGTGGATGGAATCCCCCGAGAAGAGTTAGAATGGCAGTTCCCGCCCCTTGGGTGGTACCAAATAAATGACTATCAGAATCGGGGTTTTGAGCATAAAGATTCCACTGACCTGTAAAAAGTGGGCCTAACCCTTGAGGATGTGGTAATACATCTAAGAAATTATTCCATCTAACGTACTCCCCCCTGGATCCAGGAATAGCGACATGAACTAAATGCCCCGTCCAAGCCAAGGAACTTACTCCGAAGAGTCCTGACAAATGATGATTTAGACGAGATTCGGCATTTTTAAACCACGAAACGCTTGGTTTCCATTTCGGTTGCAGGTGTAACCAACCCGCTATTAATTTTTTGTTGTTGTAAAATGAACATCCAGAGGTATTCCGAATGTATTTCAATTTTAACTTCTTCCATGTTTGAAAATTTAAAGATCAGTTCTTGTCTATGACAAAGGTTACTGTTGATAATACCGTGCATCCAAAGTACGTATCCAACTTTTAACCTGCCAAAGTACTAAGTGTTTTTTTTTAACTCTTTGTTTTGACCAAGAGGCAAGGTCCTAAGTTGTAACCCTAGAACCAATTATAAATGCATATGCTTAAAAAATAATAATTAATAGATGCACATCGATCACTTTCATGGTTCCATGTGAGGTAGGCAATGACCCTCGAGTACTTATATCATATCTATTTGCTTAAAAAAATAAATAAAGGCGAAGATCCCCTTGATATGTTATCTTCATTCTTCACACAATCTCACAACTTCAACATCAATTTTGTTTTATAAAATTCAAACTATAACGGATTTGAAACTAATATTTTAATAATATATTAATATATCTCTATAATCCTACGAAGAGCGAGCACAATACAAAACATTTAATATCATCATTTATCACTTTGAAAATTAACAATTGAAATTAAACTGGTAGATAATAAGGTTTGGTATCTCAGAATGCAATAATTTTTTGTAGGAATTTAGAGTTTTATAAGAAAAACATATTACCAAACAAAAAAAAAATCAAAATAAGAATCAAAATCATTATCGTTTGAGTTTTATTAAAACATCAGTGATGAGATCGTGAGATAGTGTGAAAATAATTATGTCAATGGATCCTCCCTAAATACTTAATTGTTTTATATTTATAACAACTAAGAATAGTTAATTCTACTTGCCTACCTCTTATATATTTTACTTATTAGTAATTCCTCGATACCTAAAAAAGTAATACTTAATTAAGTTTTTCCTATTTACCACTTTTACTTTACTTATTTACCGCTTCTAATTTTGTACCCAAAATCACATCCATTATGTTTGTATATTTTTTTCTCCCCCAATAAATGTAAATTGAGTTGCCCATTTTCCCCTAATTTTCCTTCTTACTTTACCTATCAGACAGGGTGACCCTCTTTCCCCATATGAGTTCATATTGCTGCAGACATCATTTTTGCTAACTTGGAAAATATGAAGCGTACAAACCGCATAAAAGGACTCTGTACTTCTATCAAAGCCCCTGCAATCCTCCATCTCATGTATGATGATGATCTCCTAATCATATATAGAACTTCAAGTGACAATAACAACCACCTTAAACAACTTCTTCATTCTTATGATATATCCGCGAGACAGATCATAAACATAATGAAGTCCATTATAATTCATCACCCAAATCTGGCCCAGAACAAGATCAATGAATTACAATAACTTTATAACAAGCCGACCATTTCTAAACCACCAATCCACCTTGGGGTTCATTTCAAAAAGGGAAGATCGTCGGCGTATATGTTTACACCCCTACTTCAACGACTTATACGGAAGGAAAAAGGTTGTATTGCTAAATTCCTAACACAGTCAGGAAGGTTTATACTAATAAATTCTTCCCTCACTCCTACAGCTAACAACTTAATGCAAACACAACTTCTACCTTCCCATGTATATCAAAAGATAGATCCTATTACGATGAATTTTTCTTAGGTTATGATAGCTCAACTAGAAAACTCCCCCTTAGGTTGGGATAAGTTGACCAACCCCAAAACTCAAGGAGGGCTTAGCATCAGAAACAGCGCTAACCATAGTAAATCGTGGGTAATGAAAAGAACATGGGTCTTACATGACCACCCTGATTCTATTTGAAAACCTACGCAGAGAAATACCTAGAACATAACCTATTTTCTCATATATATTTATCTCTTTCAACATCGTCTAGCCCACAATGGAAACAACTGTCTTCCCTCATCCCTATCGTCAATCAACATACCCTCCACCAATTTGGCAATAGAAAAAGAACACTTATGAAGGCAAATTGGATTCCTCAATTCCCAAACTTAGACGTAAGTCAATGCCAACCTTTCCAGACAGTAAATGAGCTTATTGACCCAGTTATTCACACATGAATCCAAAATAATTTGAACCACCTTCCTCACTTAACATCAGCCAGAATTATGAACATACACATACCTCAAGATGATCCACCAGATAAAATCATCTGACCACGCACAAAGTCTGGAAAATACACCACCAATTCAGGTTACAAATGCCTAACTCTAGAAGGAAACCAAATATAACCAATTCCCCTCCCACCCACCAACTTTCTTTAGACACTACCGTGTCCAAAAAAAAGTTCATCTTATCTTGTGGAACACTAAATAAATTCATCTGGCTTATACAATCTCTACCCAAAGTTGCAAAGTATTTCCAGAAAATGCGACCCACATACTACTACAATACCAATTGTCCATGGCATCTTGGTATTTCCTCATCGCACAACTATCCAATGACCCAAATCTTTTCCATACAAAATCCTTATACTTAACCAATCAACCACAATTTAACAACTTTTACAGTCCAAATGCCCTACTCATATTACCACATTCATTTGCTTCATCGTTTGGTCTTTGTGGTTCACCAAAAATAATCTTATCAATAGAAAGGAACCCCAACATGTGACAAAGATTGCGAAAACTGCCTTACAATTACAACAAGAATTTACTTGTGATAGAGAGGTACTACCCCACACCTCTAATACATCCAGCCAGTCCCAAAACCATACCTTAATCGACGCATTACAACATTAATCTCAATCGGATGGGTAGATCCAAACCCGAGTTGGATTAAAATTAACACGGATGAAGCGGCCAGAGGGCATCCGTGACCGGCAAGAGGAGGTTTCATACGCAGGTATTCCACAACCACTACTATAACAACTATGGCACAACCTCTAGGAATCACCACTTCTTTGATAACGGAGACATGGGCAATGCTCATGGAAACCAAAACAGAGACTGACCATAAATGTACCAAAGTATGTTTTCAAATGTCCTCGCAAAACCTGGTTCTTTTCCTTACCAATCAAATAGAACCACCTTAGTACATCTCTGGCATGATTATAAAAATCATCCAAAAAACGAGAGGAATCCCTCACCATATTCTACAACATAGCTATAAAGAGATAAACCAGGCGGCGAAGGGACTAGCAAACCGTGCTACAAAAGGTAAATAACTAGGATCCTTTAAAATTACATTTTGGGACCTTTTGATTTTTATTAATCAAATTGTAATAGATGATTCAATGGGTAGAACATACCCTCGTATAATTTCCATTTAGTTTAATATAAATATATGCTTCAAAAAAAAAACCACCACCCTCCCGACTACCTTCTTTAATTAGTTAATATTCCGACCACTAATGATATATATTTTTTAGATTGTGATTGTATGGTTCATTAAAACATCTAAAACTTATAGGGGAGAATACACTCACAAGCTTATTCTCACACTATTTAACAATTTCAGCGTCTATTTTTTGTAAAACCCAAACGATAATGAATTCAAAGCTATTTTTTTATGATATGTTCCTCATAAAAATCTCCATATTCATACTAAAAATTAGTGCATTCCGAGTAAGATGGAAAAATATCACATCTATTTGTAGCTTGTGACCGTCAGTGCCAGTAGCTGAAAGCTAAGAAGAAATCTAGAGTCAAGATCGATTATCACCTGAATCACGTGACAACAACAAAAGTCACAAGATAACAACTCAAATTATACTAACATGATAACAACTACCTGGATCGTAAAGCTGGAAAGATGAGAAGTTAAGAAGTTTTTTTGGTATTGTAGACCTGGACTTTAAAGATGGAATTAGAGAAGTTATGTGTAGCTTATAATATGAGAACCTGAAGAAGCTGGAGTATATAGAGTACGGATAAGACATCTCCAAGAATAGACAGGAAATGGAAAGTGATATGTTGGGTCCCTGTAGATATATAAAATATAAATGGTCACCGGTGATCACACCATAAACATGTAGATCATCTCTTGCATATATATATATATATATATCCAGTAAGGATCATTTTGTCAACATAATACATTCTCGACAATAAATTTAATCTTAAATTTATTCTCACTCTTGATTGTTTATTCTGATTTTCTCTTTTCGTTTATCCCCATTAAAGATTTACTATCGTTAATTTAGAGCTTTTGGTTCTAAATCAAGTACAATACAAATTAATTATCCAAGCAATTTACAGTCAAACCATAACCTAAACTTTGTGAAGGTATGAATCCTGACCATCAAATAATTGCACCTTCATTGGCATTAGAAACACTATGTAAATTATGAGTTTTATAAGTTTTCATGTTTTGGTCATACTTTCTAACATCAATTTAGCATGTAATTGTTTAAATTCACATCAGATGAAGTATTTTGATTTTATAGAGTTTAAAAGTTACGACATTGATTTCTGCATTATCATTTAGAATCTACATAATTACACATGTTTTGAAAGAATTGATTCAACCCAAAACTAGTTTATCGTCGAAATCTGAAAACTAATATGAGAATTTAGATGAATCTGATTTTTTAAGCTATACAAAGTTCAGATATATATCTTATGTTTTCATATTTTAATATAATGATTCGACTGATTTACTTGGATGAATATGGAGCAACAATGTAATTGATCAATTTGATGAACAACTTTGGTGATTGTGATGAGAAATTAATCCGTCGTCGACTTCTGGCAAGTTTTTCTAAATTTTCAATATCTCTTGATTTAACAAGTTGATCTCGAGATTATTATACGCATAGCTATATCTAACTATAGATATGTGGTTGAAGATTTAAATCTGGATAAGTTCTCATTTTGTAAGCAATTTCATAAAATTCTGATTTCGTCGTTTCAGATCTGAGTTCCGATGACTATTTTGATATTTAATTTACATAAGCAACTAGATCTATGATAGTTTAATAACAATTGATGTTTATTTCAATCATCGGAAGAATTTAATGAAAACTTTGTTGATGATATTGGTAACCAATATTTTTTACCGGTGCATGTTTTCCTCCATGACAGTCATATTTGTTTACACATGTAAAAATATTATATAAATAACTATTACAGTTATCTTACTAAATTTTTCTGAATCTTGTTTAACCTATATTTAAATGTTGATTTCTCAATCCCTAATAATTATATTATTATATTTTACATCATTATCAATAAAAATAAATGTTATTGTTATCTCACAATTAGTTTAAAGTTCTTTCATATCTATTTAAGTATATATAATTTTTAAAATAAATTGTTAAAAGTACATGATTTAGGTATGCATGACTAACGGTTATCTTCTTGTTGTAAAGATAATGCAAAAAAGGTTACCACTTAGACCTGATGTCTCCTCGCCATCCAAATTTATTATTGAACCAATTGTTTCAGATGTAGATGCATAAATAGTTCAACTAAGACTAATCATGGGAATATGAATGCTACTCTAACATTTGTGATTATTTTTGGGACATTAGATATCACAGTTATAGATGCAGAAACAACAAGAATTGGGATTACAACTTCAACAACAAACTAGATCCCAATAGTAATCTCAGCAAAAGTATTATATATGATGATGCCAGTACTAGATGTACATTCACAAGGTATATTTGTTGGGTCAACATCATCTACAGACGACAAAGAAGTAATCAGACAATCAACAATACCACAACATGCAACATTTAGTATTTCACATAACATGTTTGTAGATTTCCAAAGATCCATAAACATACTAACTGAAAAGTCAATGGATTAGATATCCTGATATTATCTCAACCAGCATTATCTCAACCAATATTTCTAGCAACTGATGTACATAACCTTCTTTTAAATATTCCACCTATACTAAAATTTTGAAATTATCCACAAAATTAATTATGTTAACCATACATGCATCTCACCCCTAACCAACATGGAATTACACCTAGACACATTATTTCATAAGCATATCCAATTATCGCAGCTATCAGTTCAAATAGGGAATCCATGGAAAAAAGATTGGAAAAAAGGTTGAAAGAACAAGAAGACAAGATTGATCTACTAATCAGGAAACCAAAAAGTGACCCCACTTTCAGGATCCAAGATGGACCATTTTCGAACTAGATTCAAAAATGTATATTACCTGAAAATTTTCATCTACTAACCTTATCACACTTCAGAGAAGATACAGATCCTAATGAAAACATCTTCTACAATGAGCAGATGATGGCATTACACTTCGATAATATATTGATCATGCCAAAATTCTTTCCGTCCAGTTTACAAGATGACGCTTTATTCTGGTTCAGGTGTATGCCACCCAATTTGGTTCAAAAGTTAGAAAATATCAAAGAACCGTTCATAAAAAACTATTATAGCAAAATTAGACGGATGATGTGTGAGAAGAGCTAGTAGGTGTGGTCCATAAATATTATGAAAGTTTTACAGACTTCCATAGATATTTCAAGCATCTGCAACACCTGTAGATAAGACAAATGATAAAGTGTTATGTGTTTTATACATAAATGCTCATTTGCCAGGTGAAATAAGAAACTTATTTACATGAACTATCCTCAATTCTTTGGAAGAAGTGTATACAAAAGATGGAAAATTTGTTAAAAGAGAACAAGACAGTTTGAATATAACATCCGAACATAAAGTTTATTCAGTGAGCCGAACTCAAGAGAAACTATTCTCCCAGATTTTAAAAGCAACCAACTAAGAGAATAAATTTTAGGGAGAAAGCTGACATAAAGTGGAAGGAGGAATCCCAGAGATTTACTAAGATGAACACTACACCTGATGCATATCTTAAACATCAGAGATAGGCCATACTTTACAAACCCTAACAAAAGTTAAAAACTAAGGAAGAGGAAAAACATGTTTTGCTTACCATGATGCAAGAGGTGACCACACTAATGAACGAAAAAACCTAATCATATTCATTGATAATCTAATCAAAGATGGTTATCCGAAGGAGTTCATCCAGGTAGAGGCAGGATCAAGTTCAGGTTGTAACTCTCCAACTAAAAACTTAAAGGGATCTGTAAATATGATACAATCTACACCAAGGGATAAGGAAATACCTTAGTTATTCAATGGATAGAAGAAAGTTTATGAGTTATTCATGATAGGAATACATCCCAGTTGTGAAAAACTCCTTCTTCCACCAATTGATGTCACTTTCACATCAAGAGATTTAGTTGGAGTGACATTCCCATGTAATGTTTCTTTAGTTGTTGAGCTGGAAATAAACAGATGGGATTGAAACAAAATTCTAGTTGATCAAAGATCTACTTATAACATTATTTGTCTCTAGGCAGCAGGAAATATGGGGCTGGTAAGAGAAGGATTTTTAAAGAATAATGGATCAATTATATCATATTTTAATGCCTCAAAGACTTACCCAATGGGTAACATATTTTTAACTATAAGAACTAGACCTATCTTGGTGAATGTATCCTTCCTGGTTTTGAACACCAGATCACCATACAATGTGATCTTGGGAAGAGAATGGTTGCATGCATTGCAAGTTGTACCGTCCATATATCATAAAAAGCTAAAATTCATGACCAAAATGGGAGAATATGTAATATCTGGATACCAAGCTGTACCGAGAGAGTTAGCTACCATATCAATGAGGAAGTAGGAGGCATAACAACCAGTAATGCCGGGTAGGGGAATAAGAAGAGCTGAAATAACAACTATTCCTGAATACCTTGAGGAAAACCAATAACATGTAATATCTATAAAATATGGAACAATATTACCTGAAGCAATGATAACTGAAGTTGGCAACCTGGAAACTGTAGGGCAAAAATCTACAAAAAAGTTTAAAAGCTGTAAGACAGTAAGATGGAAATGAAGAGTAAAAACTCTAAAACAAGCTATTAATCAAGATGAAAATCATCTGGAAAGCATCTGGAGAAGTATTTCTCGAATAACAGTGTCGGTAAATATCGATAAATCTATGGAAGAAGTATTTAAGAAAGTCAACAAGTACATAAGAGAAAAAAGTGGAGGATAAGTATAGAGTCGGGCATTAGCAAAAAAATAACACCATCAAAACCAGTTCATCAGAGAACGATGAGAAATTTGCATCAAAATTAACCTATCAAGAAATAAGGTAAATCAATAACATATCTAATTATGAATAATTTTATCTCTCATCTTTTTCTCTCATTAACTGATTAAAGGGAGAGAAGAAATAATTATTTAAGAGTGTGCTTATCTGTAAAGGTTTTAAGGGAAAATATTTCTCAGAGTTTGTCATCCAAATGAACCTATGAGTTAAATGAACAATTATAAAAAAAAAATTAACAAAAATATAATGCTAGAATTTTTCTTTACAAACAGAAGTTTCATCATACAATTGTATCTCAACTTAAAAAACAAAAAATAGAGAGAAAGAATAAGAGAAGAGGTTTTCTGAATCATAAGTATATAAAGAAATTTATTCGAAATTTCAGATAAAGACGGGAAAAAGAAAAACCTATTAACTGCTCGACCAGGCCATGAAGGTTAAGTATTTTTAAAACCCAATACCAACAACTATGGAAGCAAAAGAGTTAAAGAATCCATTATGGTGAGAGAGTAAGCCGCATTAATACTAACTTTCCAATCCATACCAGTAGATTGAAAATATGAAGGGACTGTGGCCAGGTACCCCGAGATAATACCTGTTACAGTACCACTATAAGAGATGAAACTTTAGCCCCCAGTGAGGAGGAGAATTCCATAAAAGCTTATTGAGAGCATAATTAGGTTAGGTAGTTAAAATTTCAACTGCCAGATCAGAAAAAGTTGAAAAGCTGCGTAGATAGTGAAATTTTGACATAGATGAAAATTGTAAATTTACATTGTCCCGTATCAGAAATATTGAATTTACAAGTTTATTTATTTCGTGTAAATTCACATTCCGCATGAAAATTGAGGATATAAATTTATTAATAACTATAAGCACTCTATGTTGATTTTGTATCCTTTCTATAAATATATACATACAAAAAATATCAGAGCTTCGCACGACTGAACATTCGATTTTTTTATGTACATATGCAATTTGAACTTATTCCAAGTTCAATAATCCCCGGCTAAATTCCTTGGCTTCAGTATCAGTATCAGCAACTTGGCCAAAATCCAATATTAAGAAAAAAAAAAACCCCGCAAAACTTTAGTATGCACGACGATGGGCTAATCCCAGTGCCAAGACCAAGTATGGACGGCGTTGGGATAATCCCAACGCCAAGACCTAGAATGCACGACACTGGCGTACCCAGCGCCAGCTTCTCCTACCACGTTTCAAGAACACGTTGTTGTTCTAGTCTCAGTACCATCCCCATTTAATGCGTACTTAAGAGAACGACACTGGTCTATCCCACCACTAGTCTTCCATATCCTTGAGAGCACGATCTAGGCTAGTCCCAATGCCAGACTTACCTTGATATACTTCTCCACTGTCCGATCTTCGAACGATCATTGCATAGATGTCCCTCGAGCATCCCTCGAGCACTTCTTTACACGAACCTTTCCTTAAGAACCTTTGTATAATATTGACTTCAATCACTTCAAGATTTTGCATTTCTAAGCTTGCACAATTCCAAGCTTGTGCCATCTCCAATCTTGCACACTTCAAGATTGTGTCATTTACAAGGTTGTGCACTTCCAAACTTGTGCATTTCCAAGCTTGCGCACTTCAAAGATTGTGTCATTTCTAAGCTTGCGCACTTCTAAGCTTACGATTTCCAATCTTGAGCATTGCCAAGCTTGCGCACTTCCAATCGTTTGAATTTCAAAGATTGTGCAATTCCAATCTGGTGCATTTCCAAGCTTGCGTACTCCAAATACTGTGTGCCATTACCAAGCTTGCGTACTTCTAAGCTTGTGCATTTCTAAGTTTTCTCATTTCCAAGCTTGTGTCGTTTCCAATCTTGTGCATTTCCAAGCCCGTGCACTTCCAATCTTGTGTATTTCCACTCCAATCTTGTGCATTTCCATGCCTTGAACAACACTTGCACGACACTGGGCCAACCCCAGCGCCAAACTACTTCTTGGCGCTAGTCCAATGCTAGCGTCAGATTATCGCAGCCTTTGTGATGTTGACCTTAGCAATCGTACTCATATCATTGCCCATGTTAGTTCCTTCAATAAAAGAAACATCAAAATTGATTTTCTTAAAGTTTTGTTCAGGCAATTGCAAATGATATTGTCTTTCAGAAACATACGCCCTAGAAATTGTAGCACTCTGCCTAGCAGCATTACTTTTCCATTGCGCTATTGATTGATTGAACTGATAACCAACCTTTCTACTTTCATTTATCCCTATCAAATACTGGCACGTTTCTGTTTCAAAATGTGCCATTTAACAAAATTTAAACAAGTAATATATTGATTATGAATTATTTTATTGTAATCATTAACAATAAACTAACTAAATATCAGTCCTTAAGATGTAACCCTTCGATATTACCTATAATTTCAAGGCTTAAAG
Source organism: Papaver californicum (assembly GCA_023531435.1). Lineage (NCBI taxonomy): Eukaryota > Viridiplantae > Streptophyta > Magnoliopsida > Ranunculales > Papaveraceae > Papaver > Papaver californicum. Next base: position 145,578 of record JAJJMC010022364.1, on the reverse strand, counting down.
CAAAACACAGTTTTTTTGTAACCAGATAATCCATAAAAAAATGAGTTGTAGTTTCAGGTTCAAGAGTACAACAAGGAAATTCATTTGGGATAATAGGCACTGTTGATGGTGGATTTTGACAATGAGAAAATTATAATATTGTTTTTCACCTAGCTGCGGAAGCATGAAATAAATATCTATAAATTCCTGACTCGGCATTAGAATTATGAGTACATACTGCTATCTTACATTCCGCAAGAGAATTGAGAATGTATATTCGTTTTGTGGTTAAATTATCCCTATAAAAGTTTTATATATGTATGCGCCTTCGAAATTTCAGGGCTTTACCCGGCTAAACCCTCATTATTTCATGTGTACTCATGCAAACTATCTATATTAATTAAAATACGTTGATTATACAAAATACAAACATTCAGAATAGAGGTTATGTCATATCTGAATAAAAACGCTAATTAGATGCATACCATCTAATTGCAGAGTCGCATCAAGCATTATCTGAAGTTGCAAACTTCCATAGCTGAATCTCTTGAAAATATTTGTATGCACTTCATAAAAATTAAGCATAAATGCTAGCAACCAATCTCATGTAATTGAGAAACCCTAAACAGGCCATAAATATGGCCAAGACATTAATGAATGCCGAAACTAGTGGTGCATAGGCAATAACCATGGCACTAACAAGTGCCAGCCTTAGAGAAACCTAGCCACACACCCAACACCAACGAATAGCACAGACATGTGCCGAAAGGTTAGAAAAAAACCAAAAAGCGAAAAAGCTAACAAAGCACGAGCCAAACAAGCACGAGCCAAACAAGCACTAGTAGTGCTAGTGGTAGCTAGCAACAACTAGCATGCGCCTAGCGCTAACACTAGCGCTCTTCCTCGTCTTTTCTCCTTTGCGCGTCTTCTCTCCCTTCATGCTTGCACCTATGCTCGTTCCAGCCTTTCCCCTTGCTATTAGCGTCAATACTAGGCCATTACCACACTGTGTTGGCACAAACTCATCAATAACATTATCTTACAACAAACTCACGTGTTTTGAGTCCATGAATCCACTGACTCTACGAGAAATCAAAACAATTACATGGGTGGATTCTTCATGGGGTTTTTGGTCTGGTGGTTATAGCAACATACAGCGTGGAAATACCCCATAATAAGGAAGTTACAAAGTAGTGGTAAGGATGAAGCAGTTAATGGAGTAATAGAGTAATGGTTTCCTAAAGATTCCAAGGAAGTTATACCACTATCCCCACGACTTCCACTTTTCTATCTCTTTACTACCTCCACTAATCTACAAGGAAATATGTGTATTCTCAACTATTATAAATAGGCTAGTTAGCCAATTTCAGAAAGACAACAAGCTTATCATTCTCTCAAGCTCTGTTATTTTCTCAATAGTTCAACATCTCTACACACAATTCAATACAAAAATTCCTTCAACTTTATTTTCTTTCCTCCCCTAAGATCAACCCATTTTCTCTCCTTGTGACCGAAGCAAGACGGAACGGATACTATCATGATTTATGTTTTCTTGTATGATTTTGATTGCCGAATCTAAAGAAAGTACTTCAACAGTACATTATTTTGCCTAGAATCAATTTTTAGGTACTAAGAATTGGCGACCACATTGGGAGATCAATCTTTCAGTCACGAATCCAATTCTTCAACCATCTGGAGATCAATTCTTAAATCATCCAAGAAAATGGTGGAACTTAGGTCAGGTTCAGCAACCAATCCCAATTCAGATTCAACAATCACTCCTAACCTCGGCTATACCAGTGGCGGAACTCCAGAGATCATTACTCAAAACACCATCATTGAAAATACCACGACTTCTCTTCGTACCGCTGAAAGTGTCAAAAACAAGGAGCAGGCATTACCAACAATAGCTGATTTGATGAAGCGGAAAGAAACCTTGGCTGAAAGTCAAGTAGCCATGGCACCACCCAGAAGGAAGTTCTTACATTTCTTAAGACTTTAACAATGCAATTATCACCACAGTAGTGTCATTATCAAATGGAGAAAGATAAGAACATAACCGCCGGTGAAGCCAACACGTCAAGAGCTAATGTCCAAGAAGATATAAAGTATAGATTATCACCTATCGTGTACCAGAAAGGAGTCAACAACAACATAAATTTTTCACTCGTGAAAACCTGGAAAGGCTCCTGCAAAATCGCGGAAAGGGAAATTCATCTTCATTCCATCAACACCAACCCCCTTACCTAGCATGAATTCAGAGGATCACACTTCCGAACGGATATTCGTCTCCTCCATACTCATTGTATGATGGCCATGGGAAAGCTCGAGAGCATATTTATCGACTCTTGGAGTCGTTAGGAGGGCATGAATATAACCAAGTGTTGCGGATCAAAGAATTATCCAAATATCTTATGAGGAGAGCTTATACCTGGTGCAACAACCTCACCCCCAACAACATCTCTAGTCGGTCTCAGATGGTCAAAGCTTTTTATAAAAAGTATTTTTTTGTCTCTGAGGAAATTATTCTTTCGGATGTGGGAAGATCCCCTCCTTGTCAGGAGATTTACTCTTTATGGGGATTTCATTAACAAAATGTCTAATCCATGATGGAGCGCATATGTGAACTTCTTTATCTATCGAAGGCAAAACGCAAAGATATTTTTACTGCTCTTAATCGTATTGTGTCGGGTAAGCGTCTACTCTTCGTCGAAAAGCTACTTTGTATCACAAGTCCGCCTCGGAAGACGTAGTCGACAAGCACAATGATAAGCCTACTTGGGGACTTCTCACCACCACTTGCCTCAAAGATACCAAGTTCGAGCAAACCCTAATCTATACGGGCACCAATGTCAATATCATCACTATCAAGACTCTGAGAGATGTAGGAATTTCCAGGCACGAAGCTACACACTCACCAACCGTAATCAAAAATTCCGAAGGGAATCCCAGGAGTGCCTACGGCTACATCACTCTTGAGGTAAAAATGGGTGACACCCATATGCATACCAAGTTTCACATCGTCAAAGATGATCCAAATTATGACATGATTCTGGGATGCCTATGGTTTCGTAGCAACAAGATGGAATCAGGTGTATCTCCTTCGCCAGCGCCAACACTGCCAAGACTCTCAAACAAGCCAGCAATCCCGAAGATTGCCTATCAGACGAGTTTCGCCGCATAATAAATCTGGATGTGGAGCAGTTGCCTAGAGAGGACACAACATCATGTGTCCGAAGGTTTCGCATACAAGTAAGTCATATCGAACCAACTTCTTTGCAACCAGCGATCCCATGTCCCAACAAAGATTGGGGATTGACCCGGATATCAACCCTACTCTGACTCGGTGATGTGAATGTGAACCTGATCCTTTTCAAAATTTTATCGAATGAGTAGGAATTATCTCTACTAGAGATGAGCAAACCAGTAACCCGGTCGTTCAGAAGACATGTCATGAAGTTAAGGGGCCTGAACTCAATGCCTTCCATGTGGGAGATACGGTAGAGAAGATCACAACCTCTCATGAAGAAGAACCGTATCTTATCACGAAACTTTGATCGACGGTTACTATAAGCTTATCAACACTGACAATCCAAAAGGGGTGGTCATACATAGCAAGTGGCTCACAACTCACAACGTTTAAAATATTCTACAACCATTTCGCTTTATTTCCCTGTTTTACGCAATATTTGTAATTCCTCCAAAATGTTTGCAATATCTTGCATTCATACTTAGGATTTTAATTTATTAATCAAGCAAAATATTATTTCTATTCAAAAAATATTCTTGCAAATCACTCAAAAAAAAATCTCTACCCACTCAAAAACCCAAAATAAAACCACAAAAAGCTATATGTATAAAAAACGTATAAAACCTAGGAAATCTAGGAAAACTCCTTGAAAACTGGTTCAGCACCTTCGTCGTATGTCTTCTCCAATTGCTTAAGAGTCTCAGTCGCAAGCTTCAACTCCCGAGAAAGCCTATCAATCTCACATTTAGCCTTGGAAACCATCTCCAAGTTATAAGATACGTCTTTCTCCTGCAAATGCTTGTCAATAGCTTCTAAGTAAGGCGAAGCCATGAAACATTAAGCTCAACTCTTTCAGCCTCATTCAAGGAATCCTTCCAGTCTTAAAGCACCACCTCAGAAATTTATCTACGGGAAGGAGAAAACATCTCATGCACAATTGGCAGCAATACATATACATTCTTCTCCAGAATACGATAGTTGTCAGGGTTACTTACGAAGAAGTGGACAAACTTCTTCCATACTTTAGTATATAGCTCAGCTTAGGAGGAAAAAATAGTGAATCGCTCGATGCACACATGTCCATGACGAATTCTATCAAATTTGAAGTCAAAATTAACTCCAACATTCGGGTATTCAACTGGAACAATCTCCACCGTATCAGCATTTTGTACGATAATGCCACTCGGAGTGCTTTCTTCGACAAATACATCAGAAGGATCTTTCTCATGATTGTGAGATGGAAAAGACACATCACCAGCACCACGGCTCATGGTAATTTTCAATCCTTCACCTACAAGTTCATCTCTCTGTTTTGATTCATTCTCCCCCTAAAAATGGAGACATTGTAAAGATAATAAGCTAAAATAGCTTAAACACAAGGAATTGAAACATAGATCATAAATTTCATAAAATATCAACCTTAACATTCTTTAAAAATTTTTGGGTCATGACATATGGTTTAGAAAAGATATGAGTCGTTTAGCAAAAATGTTGTCAGAAACGTTTTTGCATAACCCTCCGGAAGAACTGAAGTTGGCACTAATTGTAAGGAATTTGGGGATAATTTATATACCAAATGATTCATATGAATGTCTAATGAAACATGCTAAAAGTGCGCACCAATTGGAGAAGTGATCTAATAAGGGAAGACAAAACGGTCGACTACATAATAGCTGAAAACCTATAAAATTCTTCCTGAAAAAGTTCTGGACGCTCGGTGTCATGTATTATTCACCTAGAAAATGAACTCCAAATTCAGAAATTCTTTTTGAAGAAGTTATATCTATATCTTATCTAAATAATGAGATGTCATTCACCTCATTCAGACTTTGGATGAGGATTCTACATCCATTACAGTAAGAAGACCTGAATCTGAATTTTTCTGACAACGAAAATTGCTAAAGTCTTTCATGAAATCATGTATGATTCTACACATTTGGAGGTTTAAGAGATGTAATCATGTCATTATGATTATAAAAAATTGGAGAAAACTTACTCGGAGCTGTGATAATCCATCGGAAGCAGAAGGGCCTCATAATACGACTCGCCAACAAGTTCTTCGTTTTTCAGCCCCGGATTCTTGAATTTCATCAGTCTGAAACGATTTTTCAGGTCCATTTTATCTCGGCCTTCTTCCTTAGTACTTCCAACCACAACGGTACTTCCTAATACTAGAGTATCCGTGTTGCTAGTCATCTAAGAATGATGATTATTCATAAGAATCATAGTTCATTAAGTTCAGTAAGACGAAAATCTACAACTCAAGAATTTTCAAAAGAAATTCCACTTACAGCATAAGGTGCTGAGGAGCCAATAACATCTGGGACGCCAAACTTGATAGGTTGAACACTCAAGTCACCTTGACGAGTTATACTCCCAGACTATGTAAAGATACTTGTCAAGACAAGGTACAAAAGTACTTCATACAAAAAAGAAGAATAAAGGAAAAATATGATACACTTACTTTTTCGAAGGACGGTTTCCACTTCCAGGCATAATCACCCGAGGTTTCTTCTCCCTAGACTGGTATTCGCTGCAATATCAGGCGCAAAGTGTTTCGAGAACCACGATTACAAGGAACAAATTAAGCGTTTAAATACTGAATAAAAGATGGAGATTAAACTAAAAGATGATTCGAGATACTTGTATCAAGTTGACAACCAAACTATGCCTCACTCCAGAAGTAATTTTCAAGTTCGGATGAGCTGCTAACTCTTCCTCAGAAGGCTTACCCACGAGCATCAGAAGGATCACTAGACACGAAGTTCTTAAGGAGGGTAAGTTGTCTGTTCTAGAAATCAACATATTTATCAGTGACACGTCCTTTTCCGTCAGCCTGGAGAAAAGGAATGCTTCGACCAGGAATGGTATGGGCACCCTCGGATCGCTGAAGTATGTCTGTAGGAGGCGCCTTGGTATGGTAATAAGGGATAAACTGATCAAATCCCATTTGCCGAGCCGCCCGATCGATGTTATAACTCTGCATGACATAACTATCAGCGAAAACAACAAGAATATACCATGGAGTACAACTACTCATAAAAGTGGATTCACCGACTGTAGCAATATACCTTCATCACTTGGACCAGAGTGTAGGACAATATCAGGGCTTTCAGCAAAAGTCTCCAGTGGAATCACGTGTGGAAGCCTCAAACCCCAAGGTATGAAATTTACCTTCTTCTCATTGTCCATTGAACTAATAAGACTAATAGAAGAAGGCTTCTTCTTACTCCAACCGAGTATTTTAGCATATTCGATCTTTGTACTTGGATAAGAAGGCTTGGCTTTTGGCACATGTTCGAAAAAATATTTTCATAGCCAGGCTTGCATAAACATAACAGGGATAAAAGACTCTATCTTGGCATCACCATTAGAAATCCTCATGTCACGAATGAAAGTATCCAAATGAAGGTATAAAGAGCCAGAAAACAAATTACCAAGAGGAAAAGTCTTTCCACCAGCGAGCACAACAACAAGCGGAACAAGTGAAGACTTCAGTTGACCTCCATGAGAATCTTCGAATACGTCTCTGGAAAGCCAAAGTACAAAGAATGCAACAATGCATAAAGGATCGTCAACAACAAGGCTGTCAACACTTGTACTTCCGTTCCACCAGTAGTCAACCCAAGCCTAATAATTCTTATTATTGCAACGACCAGACTTATGCAAATCTTTTATTTTCTGAGCAAGGATGACGCCATGTTTCGTCTCCTCCTCAGACCATTCAAGTGGATTGCTACCAACAACAGGCAGTTGCAGCAAGACCGCCACATCCTCTAAGGTGATTATTAACTCACCCCAAGCACATACTACTGAAAGGGATGGAAAACACCAACGAGAAGCAAATGCAAGCATCCCCTTCATGTCCTTATTAATGTTCAAATTCTTAGACACTTGCACGTCGTGGAATATCTTAGCATTTTCTAAAGCCAGCTTCACCTGAGGATTTTTCAACATCACTTAATCCCATCATTTCCACTCAGACTGGGGAGCTTGGAACGTCTTAAAATGAACAAATGAAGGCATGTATTCTCCTCTATCCAAACAACACCTGACAAGAACCTGTGGATAATTACTATGAGGCTGAGGGGCACTATTGATGTTCAGAACAGAACTGCCAACATAATCAAGGTCAACAGCCTCGTCAACAATACCATCAAAGAACTTATCATGGATGCTAGGCATATTCTCTAGAGAAGTAACATCAGAGTTTTTGCTTCCGCCAGGACTAGAAGCAACAATAGTATTATCATCATGATCGTTAGACATCTACAATGGGTTCATATAATATTTACGTCAACAACTGGGCAATCATGCTTGATTCTATTTTATGTATATATATAGTACCGGTATGCAAATACATGCTTATATATAAATTAAAACTAGCGGAAAAAAAATTACTACAAACTCTAGCGAACCTGGTTAAAGCTTAACAACGCAACAGTGAATCCAATGAAGGATTGTCACAATCAGAAACAACAATTGTGGAGTTGGAGTTCACTTACAAGAAGTTGTCAAGAAAATATCAGCGTCAAGTCAATAACATGCTTATACAATAAAACAAGCAACAATACTTTAGAGAGTGAGTAAACACTCATGTCAAAAAAGAAAAATATATGAGCCAGCAACTCACGTAAAAAAAATAAAATTAACGTGAATTATTCATGTAAATAAAAAAACAAAAAACAAAAAAAAAAAAGAAAAACGCTTACCTGGTCGCCGGAAACTGGCCGGCGTTGAGTGGCAGGAGACGTCGCTGGCGTGAAGGTCGTTGCTGCTCGAGAAAAAAAAAGAGGGAGCTCTAATCGGTGATGCAAGGTAGAGAGCTCTGATCGGTGACGCAAGGGAGAGAATAAAAAAATAATAAGAGTTTGCTCCCTTCTATAATATTTGGTTCCGTAGGTCAAACAAGGATTTCCTCTTTGAAACCATGCTCCTGTGCTCCACACGGGCCAATTTTGGTCTCTCCGTCATACTTACGGTCACACCTCGCTGGATTACACTCTCCAGACGACGCTCTATCACCTGCAAACACTACTACAACGACTATTGTCCCTTTATCAATTGTTCGACATCAATGGAGTATCACCAAATCGAAATATCTGATAATATATGACAACTAAGCTTGTTAATTTATTTTGCTTATGTCAGTAAAAAAATCACCATCTAATGCTTACCACGAAACATTACTATTCCACGCTAAGAAGAAGACTTAATGTTGCTGGTGGATTTTGACAAGGAGAAAATCATAATATTTCTTTTCGCCTAGCTGCAGAAGCATGAAATAAATACGTATAAATTCCTGAATCGACATCAGAATTATGAATGCATACTGCTATCTTACATTCCGCAAGAGAATTGAGAATGCATATTCAGCTCGTGGTTAAATAATCCTTATAGCTCTTTTATATATATATGGCGTTTGAAATTTCAGGGTTTTACCCGGCTAAACCCTCGTTATTTCATGTGCACTCATGCAAACTATATGTATTAATTAAAGTACGTTGATTATACAAAATTACGAACATTCTGAATAAAGGCTATGCCATATCTGAATAAAAACGCTAATTAGATGCATACAATCTAATTGCAGAGTTGTATCAAGCATTATCTCAAGTTGCAAACTTCCACAGCTGAAAATCTTGAAAATATGTGTATGCACTTCATAAAAATTAAGCATAAATACTATCAATCAATCTCATGCAATTGAGAAACCCTAAACAGGCCATAAATATGGCCACAACATTAATGAATGCCGAAACTAGTGGTGCATAGGAAATAACCATGGCACTAACAAGTGTCAGCCTTAACGAACCCTAGCCACACTCCCAACACCAATGAGTAGCACACACATGTGCCAAAAGCCTAAAAAAAGCCAAATATCCAAAAAGCCAAAAATCTAACAAATCACCTGCCAAACAAGCACTAACAGTGAGCATAATAGAGGTTTACCTGTCCAAGACCCCTTGTATGGGGTAAAACACATCACCTAGTTCTCCATTGAGCATAATAGAGGTTGAAACAATAGAGATACATTGTTGAATGATAGTATACCAGTGATCATGAAAGCCAAATTTCTTGAGGATTCCAATCAGAAAGCTCCACTCAATTCTGTCAAAATCTTTTGACATATCAAGCTTAAGAGTCATAAGACCACATTTGAACTTATTTTTCCTCATGATGCTAATTATATCATAGGATGTAACAATGTTATCTGTTATTTTCCTGGAGGCCAGAAAAACATCCTGATACAGAATTATAAAATTATCCATCACAGTTTTCAACCTGCTAGTTAGGAGTTTAGATATAATCCTATAACTCACATTACTTATGCTAATAAGGTTATAAGCTTATAACCAGGGGAACCTCTAGGAAACTAGTTTTTGGAATTAGGGATTTGAAGTTATGGTTCATCTATTTGAGCAGATGACCAGAATTGAAGAAAGATTTTACCATTTTGACAGTATCACAACCTATAACATTCCACATTAATTAGTTGATAAAATCCAAGAGGATATTCATATGGATTTGGAGAGATCCAAGACTGCATCTACCAAACGATCCTTTAATCAAGCAATCCTTTTAATTCGCAAGCAAAAAAGAGAACAAGGGTTGTCAAGTTAAACCTCTAAAATGTGCAAGCAAGAAGTACCCTCACTTAGCTTTTAATTACATGAACACACACTCATCCTTTTAATTCGCAAGCAATATAATTATATATAATAGTTGGGTGCATGGTGCTACCAACCTTTCTTATCTGATTCAAAACAAAAAGATCATCACCCACTTTAGCTAGTTATATGACAAAGCAAGGGCATCCGAATTAACAAGAACTGATGAGAAGCAAAAATAAGAAAATTATAATATAAGGATTAACCCAATGGAATATTTAGGAAAAGGACACTAATGGGGAGACATTTGATGAGATAAGAAAAAGTAATATGGATCTTGTTTTTAGGTCATGACATTATATCAGAAACACTGCTTGATCGTCTCATATAACAATCTAGCTAGTTAGTGATCTTCTACGTCAATTTAAATTCTAGTAACTACTGCTAATTAATAAATAAATTAGACCATATTAAGTTCAAGGTAGTAACAGAGTGATATTATGCTTTTCTTTTAAAGAAAAACAGTGATATTAATATAATGATTAATCTATATCACTAGCAATCAAAAATTGACACGGACCTTTGAGCTCAGTCAGCTCTGAGCTGAAAAAAAGAAGAAGATGTCTATTGGATAAATATATAGTAAAGGACACGTATGTATAATTCGACGACACGTGTGTACGTCAACACGATAGTTCGGTAGGAAACATACGTGATCTTCATTAATACATACCGCGTAATGATTAACCAAACAGCAATTAATTAAATTTCAAAGCTAATTAGTTCGTTATGGCTGCCCAAAATAAAGGACTAATCCACATCATTGATAAAAATTCTTACTATCGTAATTGAATTCATTTGTACACTTCTTAAAAAATGTTAATTTAATATGTCCATTTGATTAGTTGAATACTTAAATAGATAAAGAGAGTTTATATGCTCCGTATATATGTAAACGTTAGAATTTTTTCCTTAAAATTTATTGAAATGTTTAGAAAAGGTACATAAATAGAAATATGTTAAAAAGTAAGAATTTTATACTCTTAATTATGAACATTTAATTGAGAGATAATATATAAAATAAAATATGGTTATTTTGAAGTATTTTAACAGTTTACTTACGCATTGAACTCGTAAAGAAGCTACACAATTTTAAATATGTTAGGCCAAATACTAAACCTGGTCAAAATCTGAGTACCAAACATCAATTAGCCTATTTTTTAATAGTTATTAAACAGAATTTTAAACTTAACTTAGTCAACTCGAGTCAACGTCCATTCCAGGTACCAAGCCCTAGCGTTGGACAAATGTTAGACCAAATACCAAACCTGGTCAAAACCTGAATACCAAAAATCAATTATCAATCCAATGGTTGATTTTAAAAAAATCTAACGAATATAATCAATAGTTCACACGGAAAAGTTATTTTCGATCCAATAGTCGAATTTTTGTCTTAGAAAATCTAGTGGTTCAATTTCATAGTTAATAAAAATTAGTTAGTGTAGTGTTGTTCTCATTAAAAAGAGAGGAATGATCTCAGTAGCACATATATGTACGCGATACCATTATCTACATTGATATTTAAGGTCCCAAGGCAAGTCTAAGGTGTTAGATCCAAGATAATTGTTAAAATAATCTAGTATCGTGTAACTTATGTATTCCTTAAATAGCACCAGATCATGAGAGGTATGTCCCCATGATATATACCTATAAGTAAAGACCCTTATACTCAAAACTAAGGGTTAAACACAAACGAATAGATATTGCTTCTACTTTTTTACTATTCTCTCTCTACTTCATTTATATTTTGTTACGTTTGGGCCTGTTGCACAACAGATATCAATAACATTTTGGCGCCGATGAAGAGGATCGACTTAACCTTTGATCAGGTGAACAAAATCATCAAAAAAATTTACTAGAAAAATCGTTGACAGAATACTTGGTTTGTGAGATCTCTACTTAAGATGCACGACCATAAAAACTCACCGATAGATAACACAACAAGTTTTATAATTTTCTATAGCTTAGTTCTTCAAAAAAAAAAAAAACAACAACCAACTGTTTGGTCCTTTTATTTGTGCAAAAACAACAAAAAATAACATCGAACCCTTTAGCATCGTTTACACCTCGTGGGTTGCGCTGTGCTGGGCCGTTTTACACCTCTACCTATATCTTTATACTGCTTGCTAAACATTGGAGTTAAAGTGAATGAAGAGTCCGTACCAACGAATAGCTGAACAAATGTTGAGGCTAGCTTTAAGAATATTTCTAACATCATGGCTTCCCTCGCGAATATTGACTCGAGTCTTCCCATTCATGATTATTCCAGCAGCGGGCTCCCTTTTGAGTTAGAAATGGATTCAGCATCTCGGAAGTATAAAGCAGTGGGAGGATTTGTTGTGCCAAAGTATCATGTGGACCTCTATACTAAAATATGGGAAAAGTGTGGTCATATTGCTACAACAGTGCTGGTGAAGAGCCATACTCCTATTCTCTTAATATTTTTCGCAGGACTCCTCCCTGTTATTGCTGAGATGGATAATACGCACCCGTATAAGGTTACAGACTCGAAAATCCAGGAATAGGATGAGATGCTGATTACTTGTGAAGGCCTCTGTTTCAACATAAACTGGTAGTGTCAGTATTTGGAGAGCGTCATAGAGGCTCATGCAACAGCCTTGGTAGAAGGGGAAGCCTTAAAGAAAGATCCTACAAAATTGAAGAAATGGCTCGAGATCTACAAACTCATTCAGAGAAGTATGATGAGAGATTGGAAAAACTCCACCACCGCAATTATCCTCTGCTTAGAGATATGTTTTAAACCATTGGATAGGTAGCAAAACATTCATGTTATATATATATATATATATATTTTGAGTAGCTTGAATGAAGAATGTTTCAGATGATTTGAATGATTGTAATGGGTTTTGAATTTGAAAGTTCATACATATGTTTTGAAGTCATATTGAACTTGTGGGGTGAATGATGAAACTGTTTTAGGCATAATATGTCTTGAGGCATTTACTTCTCCATTCATATTAACCAGCTTGTAATGTCAGCTCAGTATGGCCTTGGAGATCATATAAGGCCCTTCCCACTTTGGAGTAAATTTCGAAGTGTACATATCTTGTCGAATATGCTTAGACTTTATAAGTACCAGATCCCCTACTTGAAATACTCGTGGTTGTGCTGTCTTGTCGTACGCCCTGGAAATCCTTTGTCGATAAGTCTCTGCATAATTTTCTTCTTTGGCTCGTCTAGATTCGAGTACGTCTAAATCCGCTACTCGAGAATTGGGTATTTCGGACTCATCCCAATAAACTTCGCTTGCTGCTCTGATTCTAGGTGATGGGACTTTAATTTATGCATGTAGAATTGTATAGCCCCATATACAAGAGAATATGATGAGGTCCCTGTACAAATCTTCGAAGAAGTTCTGTACGCTCACAAATCCATAGGTAACTATTCATGCCATGTCCTTGGATGGTCATAAACAGTACGACTTAGGATTCTTATGAGAGTTTTGTTAGTGCTTTCGGCTTGCCCATTTCCTTGATGGTAGCACGGCGTCGAAAATACATGCATGATACCATAACCTTTGAGTAATTTTCATACTATTTATTTGCAAATAGAGTGCCATTGTCTGCTGCGATGTGCTTTGGCACTCCAAATCTGCATATAATGTGTTCTTTGATGAAGGCCACTATAGGTTCTCCGGTCGTGCTTTTGAGAGGTACAACTTCGATCCATTTGGTGAAAGTACTCCATGGAAGTGAGTATATACTCATGTCTCTTTGACGAGGATGGATTAATTTTTCCAATGAGATCCAGTCCCCAACTGTAAAATGGCCAAGGGATACTTACCGAGTGAAGAACAAGGCAAGGTGTGCGCAATGTAGTTAATATCGGTCGTACCGACAGATAATATCAACATTTATCGTGTATCCGTCTTTAACCTATATGATATATGAAATATCGACGATAAAAGAATATTCCGATTATATCGTCCGTATCGGTCGTATCGGACCGATATATCGGCTGATAATATCGGCAAGGATACAAATGTATTTATTAACAATGTTTTTTTTTTGAATTTTTCTTCCTATACAAACTCTATGTTTGGGGACGTTACGATATCACGTAAAACTAGTTTAATTGAGTTTTTACCTTATAAATGTCTTCCACTAAAACTTTGCGTAACATAATATACATCTTCCTATTAAATATAAAATTAAAATGTGAATTGTGTATCGCTGATAAAATCCAATATAATCATTTATCTAGGTGTATCGCACCTCGTCGATACGATACCGATACACGATATTAACTACTTTGGGTATGTGAATGAGATTGTCGTGGATTTGATATTGATGACATTTTTGAACAAACGAAGCTGCATCATCCTCCATGGTCGGCCAATTGTATTTCTCATGGAATTGTAGAAATAATTTTATCTTTCCCTGATGTTCTCATTCACGCATTTCTTTCAGGACGGTCTGAGTATCTTCATCTGCCAGACATCGCAGCAGATCACCGCCGAAGCTCTTCCGGTAGATTATTCATTCGTGAAAGAAAAATATCTTGGCTTTTCAGATCAAGCGTTCTGCTTCTCGTTTTTCTTGAGGTGTGATATTATCTCGAAGGTATTTGATATATGGGTCCCGCCAGTCCCCAACATTGTGTATAGTCAATATTTCTGATTATTGTGGCGGGATTGTGCCTCCATGGTGGGCAAGTAATACCCAAGACGTTGGAGACTTCTGTACAGGGTTATCTCTAGTGTCTGACCGCACATATCACGGTGTACTTGATTAAATCTCCCTTGTGCTTCATCATCCCCAGACACCTCGACAGAAAGCCATCCGAGTTTCTATGATATAATACTCCATGTATTAGAAAGAAATGCTTTAACTCTTTAAGACTAACCTTCCTTTGGCTATATGAATTATTAAGCTCTTAGATAATATGCTTCCTCCAGTCGTTGGCTTGTTCTTCGTCAAGGTTGTTCTTCTATGTCGTGGGTATACTACGTCTTTGCAGAGTGAGGGTTTCCTCTGAGTCTTCGAATTGTAGTTTCGAGGCTAGAATTGCCAAGAAATTAACGTTTCTGTTTTTGGTGCGCCCCGTATATACGATCATCGCCTCAGCAAAGTGAGTTAAAAGCTTCTGTGCTTCAGACCTATATTGGTCTAGTGTTTCCTCCTTGAGAGATTATACACCATTCATGTGGTTTACTAGTAACTTAAAATCTCCTTTAATTTCAAGATGCATAGCTCCAGCTTTCTTTGCTAGCGACAATCCTAGTAGGAAAACTTCATATTCGGCGGATTTGTTGGTACACTTGTAATCCAGCTTGAATGAATATGATAAAACTTTGCTAGTTGGTGAAACTAACACAATACCATCTCCTCCATTGTTGTTGCTAGAGGTAGCAGAGCCATCGAAGTATAATATCCAGGCTTCTTCTTCAGCAAGTGGGATATCTGGGAATTCTCCGGGTACGTATTCATGTGTTGTAGTATCATCTTCTCCTGGAAAAGCTGCAAGCAGGTAAACGACTGCTTTTCCTTTTATTGCTTTTGGGGATACACACGATATGTCAAACTCTGACATATGTAGCAACCATTTTTCCCCTTGTCTTATGAGAGCAAGTTTTGTCAATAAGAATTTTATAGGGTTATCCTTATCCATCAATGATACATTATTCGCCAGTAGGTAATTCCGAAACTTCTAAATAACATATACCAAAGATAGACATGCTATTTCAACCTTGGGATATCTCAACTCTACATCTCTCAATCTACGACTGAGATAGTAGATGGGACATTCATTCCCCATGTCGTCTTCTTGAGCTAATAAGGCTCCTATAGAAACTTCCCTGAAGTATATGCAGAGGAGTAACGGTTTTCCCGGGGTTGGAGATTTCATAACAGTTGGTGACAACAATAATTGTTGGATCTGACGAAATATTTTTTTTTGTGTAGACGACTAGACAAAACTTTTCTCTTTCTTAAGCAGGGGTGTGAAGGAAGCAACAAACTGAGCTAGCGTAGGAATAAAGTGTCAAATATATGATACCTTTCCCATAAAGCTTTTGAGTTCCCTTGCAGTGCATGATGGTGATAACATGTGGCTTGGTCGGGTCCACCTTGATCCCTTCTGATATTACCTAAAATTCCAGAAACTTCTCGGATGAGACACCAAAGACGCATTTCATAGGATTCATCTTCAAGTGGTATTCGCGTCATCTCTCGAAGACTTGACGCAATATGTCCACGTGGGAGGCTCTGGTTTTGGATTTACTATTACGTCATCGACATAGTCTTCTACTTGTTTGTGCATCATATCGTGAAAGATTGCTATCATGGCTCTTTAGTAAGTAGCGTCGAAATTTTTCAATCCAAAGGGCATCATTGTGTAATAGAAGTTCCCTATAGGAGTTCGAAACGCGGTTTTCTTATCATTATACTCGTATATCTTTATCTGATTGTAGCCAGTATAGCCATCCATGAATGAGAACATTCCGTGTCCGTTGGTTGCATCTACAAGCATGTCGATTTTCGGGAGAGGAAAGTCATCCTTAGGGCAATACTTGTTCAGGTTCCTGAAGTATACGCAACATCTTATTTAACCATTCTTTTTCTTGACGGATACGATGTTAGCTAGCCACATGAGGTGTTGGATAGTTTTGATGAAGCCTGCTGCTATAAACTTCTAAATTCGATCTTAATTTGTTCCTCAACTTCGTGCCTGAACTGCCTAAGCTGTTGTTTTGGCGTCAGGATCGACGTGCAGGTGATGGGTTACAATTTTATATTCTAACCCTAGCATTTCTTCGTAGGCCCAAGCGAATACGTCTTGGTATTCTTTGAGTAGACTGATGAGTTTCGTCTTCTTTTCTGGTGACAGGGATGAACTAATTGAAACAATCCGCATATTTTCTTCCGTTCCATGGTGCGTCTTGAACCTCTCCATGATATGGATCTTCGTTGTGGTTGCATATCTATGGGTGGGGAGACTCTTGGCAGGCCTCCCCTTTTAATTGCTAACAACGATTGCGGAGCTAGACCACCTTTCCTTTATTGTCGTAGCTAGTTACGAAGCTATGGCCTTTCTTAGTAGACGAAGGATTTGTGGAATTAGAGGTTTTATAGCAGTATCCAGAGGGATTGTCGTTGGAAGTCTTTCCTGATGTCCTGGTTCATACGGCAGAGATTAACGGTTTGTATGCTATCGATGCCCATTCAGGTAACGTCGTACTGTAGACTTTGTTGGATGGTTTGATGACATCATCTTCTGGCTTGAAGAACTCAACATCATATATTGGAGTGTAGGGTGATAGTGACGCTATTATGTGTATGATATTCCCGTTCAACACTACTTTCACACATTGATAGTAGGTGGAAGGGACAGCTTTGTTGTCATGTAGCCATGGGCGCCCTAGTATCATATGATACTCAGGCTCCTTCATAATGACGTGGAATTTCACCTTGGACACGATAGGACTGACTTGTAAGTTTAAATAAACATGGCCATAGGAGTTATTGCGGTTACCTTCGAAATCCTTCATTATTATGGGATGCTGCATGATCTGATTCTATGGGACTTAGGACGCTTTGAGCGTCTTGAGAGTAATAATATTAGCAGTCGCTCCTGTGTCGATAAGGGTTCTTCTGAATTCGAACTCCTTGACATAAGCAGTAACATAAAGGGCACGGTTGTGACCTTCTTCGACCATCATGTCCTCATCGGTGAAAGTGACGCTATTCATAGCTGGGATGTCTGATATGGATGTTTCTATTTATATTGGAGACGACATCAGGTGTGCCTTCACGGATATACGATTGAGAGTGGCATAGGTGTCGACACGTTGCTCCTTGGAAAAGTAAAGAAGCTCGCACAAGTTTTCAATTAGAAATATGGCTTCCTGGTTCACTGGTTTCTCTGTAGTAGTGAAGCACCCAATATTGTGGAGTGGAGAATCGCCCGTCGAGAAATATATCCCTGGTTCTGTGGAGCCTGGGCTTCATTTGAAAGTGCTATGAAATCATACTTTTTCTATTAATTTGAGAAGAAGCATATTTATAATAGTTAAGAATGCACACACTTCCTTGTAAAGTAGTGAAGGTAGTGAAATGATGGAGAAGTTGAAGTTATGGGGATAATGGTATAACCACATTAGAATCTTCGAAAAACCATTACTCCATTACTCCATTACTCCATTAATTGCTTCATCTTTACCACTACTTTGTAACTTTCTTATTATGGGGTGCTGCCACGCCGCATGTTGTTGTAACTACCTGATCAAAACCCCATGAAGAATCCCCCCATGTAATTATTTTGATTTCTCGTAGAGTTAAAGGAGTCATGGGATCAAAACACGTGAGTTTGTTGTAAGATAATGCTATCGATGAGTTTGTGCCGACACAGTATGGTAATGGCCTAGTATTGGCACTAATAAAAAGGGGCAAGGATGAGACGAGTATAGGTGAAAGCGTGAAGGGAGAGAAGACGCGCAAAGGAGAAAAGAGGGGGAAGAGCATTAGCGCTAGCGTAGGCGCTAGTGTTGATGCTATTTGTTGCCACTAGCACTGCTAGTTGTGGCTAACGCTATCACTAGCACTGCTAGTGCTTGTTTGGCGTGTGCTTTGTTATCTATTCGACTTTTGGGGTTTTTGTCTTTTTTTCTAGCCTTTTGGTACATGTGTATTTTACTCATTGGTGGTTGTAGTGTGGCTAGAGTTCCCTAGGGATGCCACTTGCTGGTGCCATGGTTATTGCTTATGCACTACTAGCTTCGGCATTCGTTAATGTCTTGGCCATATTTATGGCCGTTTATGGTTTCTTAATTGTATGAGATTCAATATTAGCATTTATGCTTCACTTTTATGCAGTGCATATAAAACATATTCAAGGGATTTGGACGTGGAAGTTTGCAACTTGGGATAATGCTTGATGCGACTCTGCATTTAGATGGTATGCATCTAGTTAGCATTTTTATTCAAATATGGCATAGCCTCTATTATGAATATTCGCAATTTTGTATAATCAACATATTCTGATTAATACAAATAGTTTATATGGATGCAAAGGAGATATTGAGGGTTTAGCTAGGTAAATCCCTGAAATTTTGAAAGTGTACAAATATATAAAGAGCTACAAAGCTAATTTAGCCATGACCTGAATATGTATTCTCAATTCTCTTGCGGAATGTAAAATAGCAGTATGTATTCATAATTCTGATGATGGTCATATGTATTTCATATTTCTGCATTTAAGTGAAAAGCAATATTACAATTTTCTCCTTCGTCAAAAATCCACCATCAACAACTGTCTTGCCCATATCTTTTTCATACTAAGATAATATCTTTTATACCCAAATAATTTTTTGCTTACCTGGAAAAATTCGAAGGGAATCTCGTGAATAATCTCATGGGAAAATAACGAGTCTACTTATTCATGGTATTCACAACATAGATTAATCTATAATCCTGAAAGAGTTTTATGATATTTTTCTCTAGTGTACCTTCAGTATGTATGGATCAAATTTTATACTCATAGTTTTTTTTTATCTTTTTTTTTTACCGACAAAGAAAGAATTTATTGATAGAAAAAGGGTAAAAGGCTTATACCAACCTAAAATAGAAAAAAAAAAGAATATAAACGAAGGATAACATGCCATCCAAAGCTTATGGGAACCAAAAAGGTAGTATATCAGTTATTCATGACATCCACTGAGTTAGTAAACTCAAATTCCTTTGTAGCAATCGACAAAGAAAATAAACAGCAGATAACCATTTTTTCAACTTCCACTGGGTTACTAGCTTTGTCAGAAAAGTTTCTAGCATTGATATCTTGCTAAATATTCCAAATGATTCTAGAGAGAATGAGATTACACATATCAATTGTTTCTTTGTTTTGCTGAAACAAATGGCAAGATTAAGATGTAGTGGGAACATTCATGGGCATGGGAAAAAAACAATGCAACTTCTTCCAAGACTGTTTAGCAAAAGTGCAATGTAAAAAAACATGAGAGCAGGATTCTGACTCATTGCTGAACACGTAATTATCAGGAACATCAACACACGCCTTCTAAGAAAATCTCGAGTTGCTAATTTGCTATGAGCAATTATCCATAAGAAAAATCCAACCTTGGGAGTATACTAATGTCTCCAAATAAAAGAAAAAATGGAACATGTAGTAAGAGAAACATCTGCAGAAGTTAAACTGTGACGGACCAGAAAATTTCACCTCCATCACCAAGCTCAGAAAGCCAAAACTCCCAATGTACCACTAAATTACTTAACCAGGTTGGAAAATTTTGCTTCTCACAAGGAAAATACACGTTGACTTGTTTTGCTTGAAATGCTTTGCAAGCATGGTACTTCTTCATAAGTAGTTTTACACCTTTCCAACTTGCCTCTTTAGTTTTCTAAGCTTGCAAAGCTATAACAGACAATGGTTATGCATTTTGTATGCATCACAAATTGACAAGTACTATCCAAGCATTTATCATGTGCTACTGACTTGCAAGTACTGTCCAATCCTTGGTCATTCCTTGGACTATCACAAAGGTTACTACCAACCTAAATCCCACGTCATTTCTATACTTCGACCATGCGCTGGGTTCATGCACTTATCTTGCTCATACCAAGGGTGCAACAACCAGCCACATGCCATCCTTTTCGTGCATAATCCTTATGATGCAAATGGATAATACAAGCTTCCCTAACTTGTAAAACTGGTTAGCTTCCTTCCTAGCCATGCTCAATTCACAACGGTTGTATGCCAACATCACAAATCTCGATATGTAGTATGAACATCCAGTAAGTAGACTATACTTAATTTATCAAGTGTGAAAACAATAAACTCTTGTCTCGCACGCAGAGACAAATAATATGAGTTACCAAAATATGTTGCAATCATCTCCCATTTATATGATATGAGCAACAAAATGTTGGACCACAATATGGCTGCTTATGTACCTTACCCGTACCATTAATGGAGCACTCACATACCATAGTTCATACGAATAACCAACACAACTAGAACAAGAAAATCAAGCATATTAAGGAAAACCCAACATCGATGCCAAATACCAATCTTTTTGAGAGGATACGCTTAGGTATATAATATCCACATCACCAAAAATTTCCTACTTATGTCACAAAGACAAAGGCCATGCAATGCCTAATAATGTTAGGCCAAGGACTGTCGCAAGAGATGCATGAGATTGTGCATGACTGAGGCCACTTAGTTCGTGAATATGCATTCTCATGCCCGAGATATGAAAATTGCTACAATATTTGTCTTTCCTTCGGAATGCATTAAGATGATCCAATCTCCGTAAGAAACATGACGTTTTCGCATCACATGTTCCTCAGCATGCAACATAGGCAAGATAAAGCATCTTGGACGATATGCATTTTTAACCAACACCTCCTATATAAATATATATTACTCGTATTTCTAAAAATAAGAATTATGGGGTAAAATGACACCCACCACCACCCAATTCCCTTTTGGTGCAATATTCGACCAATGATGCATATATCCCAGCGATGCATGAACAATGATGTACATCTTAATCTCGGTCAATGTCCCACTTGCAAAATGCACCACACTGATGCATTTTTAGTAAGAAACCTGGAATAATGACTTTGCATCATAATTCATATTCGAGTCACTAACGTAGCATAATGATGCCTTTGCATCAAAATGCATACTCGTATAAACAACATAAGGACACTGATGCACTCCTCTTAATGCACCTTCAACCAATACATCCTCCCTATATAAGTCTTATTAATATTTTTATATATAAAAATAGGGGAGATGCTTTCCATGTCACGAGTTCCGCCTCCTTTTCGCGAAAAGATGCATGATAGATAATGCATCCCCGGTAAGCAACATAGCGCACACTTTGTAAGTGACAAGTATAGTATTGTATTTACATCATAGTGCTTCACTGGATATATAAGCAACATAGGTAGGTTGCAATTCTTGGTAAGGGATAAGCATAGTGATGCCTTGGTATCAGAGTTCTAAGATGATGCATCACTTTTACGAAGTATGCATCACACGTACGAGATGATACATCATTTTGCTCAATGATGCATCATAAGGGGCACACCTTTGCCAAATGGTGAATTTCGAGACAAAATGTATCACTTGCTCATTATAATCAATGGCGCATCCAAGAGCATGCAACATAAGATTGAGATGATGCTTCATCTCGTGCAATGACGCATCCTGAAGTATGCATCATGCGAAATTTGAGGGTGTTATTCAAACTGTCATAAGAGGATAGTAAATTATTCGTTACAGTTAAAGACCATTGTATCTCCATAATATCATAAGTTAGCATAGTAACCTCACGTAGATGGTGAGTTTTTGATAAGGGATAAAATTATAAATTGCCCCCTTCCAAGCAGAAGAAATATAAAAGGATATGTGTGTATTTACACGCATATGATTAACTTTATAAAAAATTATAGAATATTGTATCTCTACTTATATTCAGCAAGCGAATTAAGAGTACAAATTCTCTTCAAACATTCTAAACTGGCCCTGCAACCTCCTCAATACTCATAATATTTAAGCCATATCGAGCTAGTCTCAAGTCGCATAAATTCCACGGCTGAATTCCTTGAACTTGCCCCGAATACGCATCAATATTCCAGCAAATCTATCAAATGCGGGAATAGCTAATGCTTAAGCCCCGAAATGCACTCTAGCTTAATGCTTCGTTAGCAACAAACTCGTCACAAATTTCTCTTCTGAGCTCAAATATTCTACTTTAGTACTTTGGTTAAAGATAAGCCATGAATTATGCACCATTCCTTTTGGAAGCACCACAAACTATAAGCAATGTCTCAAAATACGCATTGAGACGCTAAGCTAGGGTAACCCTATCCTTTTCTCCTATCAGCAGTAAGTTACCATCAGCTATTTGTCTTAGCACCACATTGGCGCTAATTCGCTATCATAACGCTAACCCTAGCGCTAAACACCAGCGCTTGAGAAGTGCCAACTGGCCTAACATGGCCTTAGCTAGCATATCTTGGCCTGATGACGCCTTAGCTAGCACGTCACTACCTTAGCACCTTAACCTTGGCGATAAATACGTTAACCCTAACACCCATGTGTATTGGTTTAGCATGTCCCAGCTGACGCGCCACAAGCCTAGCACGTCCCTAGCTCCAGCTGACGGATCCCTGAGTAACGGCCTCACCTAGCCTGACGCGTCCCCAAGTAACGGCCTCACCTGGCCGGACACAACCTCACCAAGCGCAGCGTCCCAGCTCATGCGCTCTGGATGGAGGGTCCCCGAGAGCGTGTCCCAAGCCTGCGATGCTCCTTGGATGGCGCGTCACTAATCTAGCATCCAAGTTGATGCGTCGTATGCTTGATGTGCCTTAGCCTGACGCGTCCCTAGTTCTGGTTCGTCTCTTGGTTAATGCGTCCCATGCTTGGCCAATACGTCTCTAACTCAAGCGCGTCCTAACTTAGCGACTTAGCCACAAGAGCATTAGCGCTAACACATCAGTGCTAACTATACTACCTAGTTGAAGTGCTAACTTCGAACGTCCTTGACACTAGATTCCTATCCCTAGCATAATTGACATTTACTAGAAGCAATGCACATTTGTCTTACTCCTGAGACGTTAGCACATGAGCCTTTTATTTTAAAAGAGCTAACACATTACTATTTGTACTAAGTATTTAGTACTAGCTTTGCTATCTAGTTCCCTTAGAAATATGTTATTCTTCTCAATATTGGTTTAATATCAAATCTTATATGATTTTATGATAGGTCTTCTTGCTTAAGAATTTGATAAGTGCATAATTTATACATTTTAAGTATCATTTCCTTATACTTATTTGCTAGATTTTGTGTGAATTATCGTGTATTAGTATTACTTTTGTAGTTTATGTGCTTTATTAGGTTACATCTCTGAAACAATTGAAATGGAGCTTTATAAGAGAAGAATTGCCAAAGACCCAGTGGAGCTCAGTCTATTCCAGGATTTCTACCCTCCATCTTGTAGAGAATTAAATTACGAAGCCAACAACGAAAGAACGAGGTCATTCTGACTTCATATGAGAAAGTTATGGGCGAAAAGAGGATGTAAGCATGTCGGTTTCACGGAACCGACAATTGAACAATTTTAATGGAAGAGTGATAAAGGCACCTGTGCTTCTACTAGGGGATAACCAGATTCAAATATTGTTAAAGGCACCAGACCATTGGAAAAGGGTTGCCAGCTTCTTCTTCAAGATTTCCACCGGTGACATTAGGGAGAAGAAGAACACGCTACTGTGATCGATCATGGTGACTTCGTTGATGAATCATGAATGG
Organism: Papaver californicum; assembly: GCA_023531435.1. NCBI lineage: Eukaryota > Viridiplantae > Streptophyta > Magnoliopsida > Ranunculales > Papaveraceae > Papaver > Papaver californicum. Next base: position 121,376 of record JAJJMC010022364.1, on the reverse strand, counting down.
TTCTAGAGAGAAGATGGTGTCGAGGTCTGTAATGGGTTTGAGTTTATGGACGTTGATGGAACCTGATGGCAGCAGTAATGGACATGATGGGTTCTTTGTTGTCGAGGTCTGTAATGGGGTTGAGTTCGTGATGGCAGTAGTTAATGAAGGAGAAAATTGAGTGGAGATAGGGCAGTGGTGATGCATCGGTGATGATGCTATTACCATAGAATATGAGAGACAACTTGAGTCAGAGATGGAGATGATTTCGAAGCTTCCATTAATGGCGGTCACGCTGTTAAGATGGAGGTACTGATTGAGAGCTCGACCTGTGTTGGAAGTGAGGTGAAGCTTGAAACTGTTGAGTTCGAGGATGGGGAAGGTCTGTGATTGATGACTGATGGTGGATTCGATGGAAGTTAATGCAGGTGGTTCTCATGGTGACTGTGATTGAAACAAACAGAAAATATAGCTCGAGATGGCAGTGATGGAGTTCATCTGCCAGTAAGGCTAGAATGGAATTATTAATACAATTTTGTGCTCGAGTTTTATGGAAGGTATTGGTGAGTTCGAGTCTGTGGCAGTTGGAGTTAGAATGATAGCTTGAAGATGAATATGAACGAGAGAAGTTAGGAAGAGACAAGTCCGGAAAGACTTGAGCGGGTTGTTTCACACGGAAATATAGTCGGTGCCTATTTCCTAATTCAATTAGGATTCTAAAAGATCGGTGACCCAATCTATTTATAGAGCCGTATACCTCATACACATAATATCCGGAGGCTGCAGAAGAAATCCGGACGTAGCTAATACTTCACAGAAAATTCTCACGTAGCCAATCTACACAGACAAATCTTCACGTAGCAAGTCCTTCGGGAGCTAATCTTTTAGCTATATCCACACTACACAGAGACCTGAAGAAAAAGAGTTCAAGGGTACAGGAAGTTCACGTACAGAAAGACGCTGGATACCTTCGCAGAAGCACTTCGGAACAGCGATCATTCGTCGTAACTTTTCCGGGTTTGATTTAATTTATTTTCTTAATTATTTTTCATGGGTTTTAAGAAATCCATGATGAACTAAACCTCTCTTGTTGGTTAGGGATGTAGTCCTAAGTCGGAAAACATGTTTATTAATTGAATGGCTCATTCTCATATGTTCATAATATTTTAATATCGTTCATGTTCTACCGTTTATAACGCCATGTATGATTGATTGCCTGTTTGTTTGAGTCGCGAATTAAATAAGCATGCATTGATATCTATAGCTAAACTAGGGGTTTTTCGATCCGGAATTGTCGAAGGACCCTTGTTACAAGTAGTATAACATAGTTGTTAACGACGGGATGTTGCCATGCGATTATGTGTAGAAGCGTGACCTAGGTTAAATCCGAGTGGCACTTTGCGCCGGATAGCTTAGAATAACCTCAACTCACAAAGACCATTGCTTTCATTGGGTTAAACTTGAGCGGCGCTTGCGCCAAGTTATCCGGTGAAAAGGATTCAAAGAGTGGCGCTTTGCGCTTTTTGATGATAATAGGAGTTTTGCCGAAGTAGAACCTGCGTTAGGATGCTTTAGGGTTATTGATATTGAGAGTGCATGAATGTTGAGTATGATTTGATTGATAACATGTTGGAAGATGGAAGATGAACTCTCTAACCAATATTCTTTACCTCTGATATTCGTTTTAATTAATTTGCTTTAGTATAATTTAGTTATAATCACAACCAAACCCCCCCCCCCCTGTTTACATAAGTAATCGAAAGTAATTAACAATCACCTGCCTCTCTGTGGGAACAAACTTGTTCTTATTGATATACTATAATATATTTTAGTGAAGTAAGAACTTGAATTACTTTGGTTGATTAACGACACGACTAGAATCCCTCTACATATTTGGCTTCAAATGCTTACCAGACTTATGCTAAGTCACTTCTGAGCTAATACTTAGCTATTAAATATGTCATGTTACACTAAAGCAAGTACATGACCATTGAACTTACCATACTCGACACTAATCAGTCTAAGTATCAATTCAATGAGTTGCGCAACTTGCCTCGCTGACTTAGCAAGTCATTTGACTTGACTTGACTTAATCAAAACAGTAGTGGCTTATGACTCCACTATTTCCACAATATATCAAATACAACACATGGGGGGATTCTCATTGGGGTATTGATTTGGCGGTCTACGACAATCGTGCGTTGTGGCAACACATCCACGAATAAAAAGATAACAAGTTGTGGGACGGTTACAGAGCAGTTGAGAGGATAGGGAGTAGTGGTCAGAAAAGTCTTCTCTACTTTCTGGGCACGAGCCCACTACAATCTCCGCAATCATCACTTCACCACCTCTTCCTGACTTCCACGACTTATGAGAAATTAGTATGTCTCCTTTGAACTATAAATAGATGTTTTTCATCTATTCAAAACAGAGAACAAGACAAAAAGTGAGGAGAATCAAAACATACATAATTAGTGATTCATCTCAGAGAACCCTTTCTTCTTCACACACTACTTATCACACCGATTTTTTACAACCTTCTTTGTTTCCCTTTCCTAAGACCTTCCCAATCTTCTCCACCTTTGTGATTGAAGCATGAGAGAATTACCATATCTTTTGTTTAGGCCCGTCTTGTTTGATTTTGATTTCTCAAACCTATTCAAAAGTAAGATTTTACCGTATATTTGTTTTTACCCTAAAACAATTGGCTACCACCGCGGGAGGTCAACCTCTTAATTACAAAAGCCAATTTTCAGTTATTCAAGATACAAGATTGTTGAAGACATCGAGAATACTCAAACTTCTTTCAACGGAGCTGATCTGATAAAGAGACATGAGGTGCTTGAAAGAACACAGGTGGACATGGCTACTACTCGGAAGAAAGTACTTGCTTGTCTCAAGACCTTGACGTAACAACTCTTTCTAGAACAACGTCATCATCTGACGGAGCATACCTGGACCAACCTTACTGTGTCTACTGATGCTGGGATGTCAAAGACTCAAAAAAACGATGAAGTTCACATTATTCCTGATCGCCCATCACAGAAGTACCAACAATCCAATTTTATGACCCGTGATGATCTGGAGAGACTCCTACAAAATCATGACAATGCAGACTCATCCTCTGTCCAGCAACACCAACCCCCTACCCGCCTGAAACGTAAAGGATTTCTTTATCGAGAAGTTATTAGTGTCCTAATTTTTTATTATATGATGGAAATGGAAATGCTCGTAAGCACATCTCTTGATTTATCGAATCACTCGGAGGACATGAATATATTCATGTGCTACGCCTCAAAGAATTTTCAAAGTCCCTTACTGGAAGAGCCTACATGTGGTATAATAATATTTCTCCCAACAACATCTCTGATTGGGATGACACAAATAATGCCTTCTACAAGAATTACTTCTTCGTCTCCGAGCAGATTACCCTATCATACCTGGGAAGAGTGTTTCAGAGAAACAACAAACACCCCAATAAACATGTGAAGAGATTCAGAATTCAAGCACTGGATTGTCATGATCCAAATATGACAGAACATCAACTAGTGGATCTCTGCATTAATGGTATTATCCATGTTTATCATGTTCTTCTAGAAAGATTACGTTTTTAGACTTTCTCTGAGTTACACGATGCCGTGAAGCGATCCGCCACGACTGCTCCTTCCCTCTTGGAGAGGACCAAACCGCCAAGAGAATAAAACCATGAAGACATACGTGGAAGTCGATGGTTAGTCAACAAAAAGTACAACATCCAACCATCAATTGGTGCTTTCAGTAACGAGGGACCGAAGAGAAAATCCCCATCTCAACCAGAGTCAAAGACAAAACATTCTCTTTCCAATCCAACCTCAACTCCAGTACCAACTCGAAGATCCACTCCATCTCAGAACATAGATAAAGCTTCGCAACGACTGTTATGGCTACAACAGGTACAATATATCAAGCCAAACATAATGTTCCCGGACTTCCCAGTTCCAATGGAAGAATTTCTCGAACAACTCTAAACATGGATAGAAGACGGTACCCTCCAGTTACCTCCTGTGCGACAACTTCCCACATCTCAGCAGATGACAGACCCTAAATACTGTCACTATATCTGAAGAATATCTTTATAGGAAAAATAAAATCAGGAGAATTACAACTATAAGCTGAAGGAGTCCACAAAAATCCCCTTCCTATCAGAAACTTCACTTTCTCCAAGAAGTCAACTATTCAGACGGTTGAATCTTTGATGGAACGTATGTGCGAACTTCTATATCTCTCTGAGGGACAAAAAAAAGATATCTTTACTTCTCTGAATCATATGGTGCTGGAAAGCGCTTACTCTTCTCAGAGGATACACACACTAAAGTCAATCCTCTCTCGGAGAACATAGTCGACACGAACGATAAGGAATGTAGCTGAGGACTCCCCACAAATCCTGGAGATTCAATTCAGACTCTAAAACTCGACCATGCAAGTCCCACTTCTCAAAATCCTTTGCAATCAGTGATCTCCTATCATGTCAAGACCCAGGAGCTCCGCCTAGAAGACAACTATGTCACTGCTAGAAGATGTGATTGGGAAGCTCATTTGTTTCAATATTTCATCAAACGGTTGAAATTTTCTTTTGCTAAGGATGGGAAAATTCATGAATCATTTGCGAGTCAAGTGGCTCCCATTGATGAGAATAAACCCAACAACAATCCTTGGCCGTCCAAAGGGAAGACCGCTCAGACGAGATGCGGTTCTGAAAATTACTAAAAAGGAACAGTTTCTTGCATCAATTCCTCTAACTATCATGGAATAACCTTATATAATCACTGAAACTCTACTAGGTGGTCACTATAAGATTACAAATCGTGGCAAGCCAGAAGGATTCGTAATTCATGGCAAGTGGCTCAAAGCTTGCAAGACATGAATGGTTCACTATTTTACTTCAAGTATTTCTCTACTTCCATACAAAATTTATATTTTCTCCAAAATGATTACAATATTTATGAATTCATAGTTAGGTTTTCAAGTTTATCAATCAATTCAAGTATCTTTATCCATTTCAAAAAAAAATAAAAAATAAGAAAATAGTCTATATTCTCCACAAATAACTTGTCAAAAACCTACCTACTCAAAATCCCAAAATAAAACCATAAATGTGTTTCATAAATTATAAATATAAAAAAAATCCTTGAAAGTTGGCTCAGTCCCTACAAAATACTCTTTATCCATCCTTCCAAGAGTTTCAGTCGCAAGATCCAATTCCTGGGAAAGCCTTTCAACCTCTTCTCTAGCCTTGGTCACCGCCTCCAGACTAGCAACTTCTCATATTTCAGCAAAATGCTCTCGCATGTATGCCAGCCGATGATGGACCCACATGAAATTCATAACAGAGTGCTCGGTGTTATTCACATCTTCCTCCCACTCCTCGAAAACTACAACAGAAACTTCATTCCGAGGGAGCGAGATCATCTCCTATATGATAGGCAACAAACTGGACACGTCTCGTTCTAAAGCCATGTAGTTCCTGGAATTGTCTACAGAGAAGTGGCTAAACTTCATCTATATTTTCTTATATAACTCGTCATAGGTGGATAGAACATCAAATCCCCTAACACGTAGAAAACCCAGGAAGAGTCATGCTGGAGCTGAAGTCAACACCAATACCTGCACCACAATACTCAATGGAAGCACTACCCTCAAAAAGCATGCAAGAAGGAGTCCTCTCATGATTTTCAATATAGGAGAGGGTATTATCTATATTCGTTTCAATGATGATTCTTGTTCTTTCACTAGTAAGCTCATCTCTCATAATTCAATTATTTTCATCCTAAAAGTAGAGAGGATAAGGGTAAATTGAATCAGAACGTCTCAAACACAAAAATTTTGAGCATGAATCATAAAACTTGTCATACATACTCATAAAAATCACATATATTCGTTATAAAGTGTTATTCAGTGGATTACATGAGTTGGAACAACCACAAGAGGTTATACAAAAAACGCATCAGAAGCAATTTTCACTACCTCTCGGAAACTCTGAAGCTGACAACAATTGGTGCTGAATTTGGGCATGGTTCTTATATCAGAAGTTTTGTATTGGTTTCTACTACAACAATCAGGATTTTCTTGGATACTTCTTGAGTTCTACTGTTTGGTCGTTTTGACGCCCTAAAAAATCTCAAAACCTGGATTTATTCCTAGAAAAATGTAGTAAATTACTTTCTAATAAGGATAGAGGGGTCAATCATCCAAAATGGAGCTCGTATAAAAATTCTATGGTATTTTTCCTAGGTATTATACTTCCGAAATTTTCTGACGACAAAAATCTATCAATGCTTTACGAAATTCAAGCATAGTTATACTTATATGAGAAATTTAAAGAGTTTGCATGGCTTATAACTATTATAAGAAGAGTAAAACTTACTTGAGGAGGATCCAAGTTAGCGGAAGGGTTCAGCATCACTTCACCTTCATTGTTTACTTCATCATAAATAGCGTCGGATTCAAACTCTTCATAAATTTCTTTTATACGAGATATTTCTTCAAGTTCTTCATTCCCCGACTCTTGTCCACTTTCCATGCTCATGGTATCTTCTGAGGCCTCAGGATCCTCATCGATGTTAGCACAACTACTTGTGCACATATGCTACACCAAGGCGATAAAGTAATCATGATCTGAAAATACAGGAGTAATGAGAATGGCAAGTGGAATACTTACGTTCTTGCGAGGGTAGTCTTACTTCCAAGAAGAATCACCCTTGTCCCTTGCCTTATATGCCGGGGACCATTAGCAACAAAATAAGTAGCATCCACTCGAGAACGAACACTGCAAGCCTATCAGAAAGACGAAAGATAAGAATCATAATAGCCATATCTCTAGAATCAAGAAGTCAGAGAAAAAATTGTTACCTACTGAGCCCCGTTAATAATCATCTTCTGCTTGGCCTTAGATAAACTCTGCAAGTTGGGTCTTCAAGCCTTGTCCCTTTTTGAAGAAGCACTCATCAGTGAGATCCCGAGAGGAATTCTTTGAAGTGATTCCTCTCATCATTCCATAAGCACGCATACATGGCTGATATCCGAGGCAATACAAGAACGAATTCACTATTATTAAACCCACAATTTAAACCCACGATCAATAACAAATCCTCTTGAATACAAGAACGAATTCACTATTATTCTTCTTTTATGATACCGACATCGTCCAATCATTTTCTTCATCAGATTGAGAAGAAATTTTATCATCCTCAACAAGTATTGCCTGTTTTCCCCGAACTACTTCCACCGAGTTTTTTACTACATCAAAAATCCTCTTTGTACCCTGCAAATTCTACCCTCCATGCCGATTGCGTGCAATAACCCTTCCTTGCTCTAGCGTGAAAATGATATTCTCCCTAGTATTGTTGCTACAAATACGGACATTATCTCTCTTTACTCATGGTTTTGTTTCCCCGTAAAAATTAAAGAACATTTGTGTTAAACCTCATATTGAGTTCAAAATAAATATAAATTTAAAAGAAGACCAAAAATGTACAGTTGAAGAGCATTGAAAGATGAACATTAATACCAATTCCAAAACTAAACTGACATATAGTCAATGAGGCCACAATCAAAATAACGGTTTTTATATATCAATCCTTATGTCAGAATTAATTCCTAACACGTTTTTATCGGTGCAAGTGTCATTGTTACTTCTAAAAATACATCAACATCGAAGACACATTTTAAGTTCCCTAGTTCTGATGTTTTTAGTCACGCGTTAAAGATGCGATAATGATTTATAGCAAGCATTTTGGATAGTCAATTATAGAAGGTGGGTTTTTAATAAGGACATGAATTATAAAATTACTCTTCCAGAGTCCAGAAATATAATAAATGAATCTTTGACCCAGCGTTAAAATTATGGATATGTAAGAATTGAGAATGCGCATTCAGCTCATAGCTACATTAATCATCTAACTCTTTTATATATATGCATCTCCAAAATTTTAGGGGTTTACCTGGCTAAACCCTCGTTATTTCATGTGCGTCCATGCAAACTATTTGCATTAATCGAAACACACGATTATGCAAAATTACGAGCATTCAGAATTGATGTTGTGTCATTTTCTGAATAAGAATGTTAAATTAAATGCATACCATCTAAATGCAAAGTCGCATCGAACATCATCTCAAGTCGCAAACTTCCACGGCTGATTTCCTTGAATATTTTTTGTATGCACTGCATCAAAGCCAAGCATAATGATACATTAAATCTCATGCGACTGAGAAGCCATAAACAATTCATGGCTATGGACACAAAACCAGCAAGTGCCAGACCTGGCGATGCCTAACCATGCTCCCAGCACAAGTGCCAACGCGCCAACACCAACTAGTTCATGTGCCAAACCAGCCAATTAGCGCCCATACGCCAACACCAAAGCCAACATCCAACAAAGCTAGCATTAGTGCTAATGCCGGCACTAGCGCTAGCGCTACCGACATCGCTTGGCTAGGACTAGTGCTACCAACAGCGCCTTGCTAATATCAGCGCTAGCACTAGCGCTGCCAGCAGCGTTGGCGCCTACGCTAGAACTAGCACTAATGCCAACGCTAGCACCCTTCTGTCTTTGATAAGTGCATAATTTACATGTTTTGAGTATCATTTTCTTACACTTATTTGCTAGATTTCATGTGAATTACCATGTATTATTATTACTTTTGTATATTATGTCATTTGTAGGTTACATCTCTAAAACAAGTGAAAATGAAGTGTTTTAAAGGAAAAGTTTCCAAAGACCCAGCGTATCTCTGTCATATACAGGATTTTTTCTCACTATGCCGAAGAGGACAAGACAATGAAGCCAACGGCGAAAGAATGAAGTCATTTTGACTTCGTATGAAAAAGTTATAATCAAAACAAGAACTAAGCGCAAAATGGACATTTCAAAGACGACTACTATTGACACTCATTAATGGCACCAGTTCATTTGATAAGGGCCACCTTTTTTCTTCTTCTTTTTCGAACATAATCTGGATTAGGTTTTATTTCAGAATTTGTGGGATTTGACGCTGATTTGATTTCGAGTTTGGCTCTGTGATATAATTGATGAAGAGACGTTATCGGCAGTCATGAGAAAATGGGGATGTAGCTTGATATGAGCTTTGAATGGAAGATGAAGTTGATTGCTCGAGTCTGTGATGGAGTCCAACTTCCATTAATAGCTCCGGTGATGGTTAATTTTGGGTTGGAGATGTGTAGAGAGTTGGTGGATCTCAGATTGATGATATGAGAAGTCAGGGAGGATGACTTATAGGCTATGATGGGTTGCCGCTGCAGCTGGTGATGATTGAGTTCGAAAGTGGACCTGAGAAGATGTTGATGACACTGTTGATCATGTTGAGTATGATTGATAGTTTAATGATGATCGTTAACAATGGCAGTGATAATTTGAGAGGCAGTAAGGCTGTGGTGCAACTGATAATGGAAGGAGTCGAGAGAATAAGAGTTTGTTGTGGCTCGAGTTTGTTTTGGCAATGATGTTGATGGGAGTTGGTCGAAG
>JAJJMC010022364.1:9787-105724 GCA_023531435.1 Papaver californicum | reverse complement strand
ATGGATAACTTAATTTCTTTTACTAAGGTGACAGTTTCTCCATAAAAACGGTCATGGATAACTTAATTTCTTTTACTAGGGTGACAGTTTCTCCATAAAAACTGTCATTAAAAACTTAACTTCTTAGACTAAGATGAGAGTTTTTTCATAAAACTGTCATCAATTACTCAATTTCTTATACTAAAGTAGCAATTTTCTAAATAAAACTGTCATAGAATAGTCAACTTTGTAGAAGGCTAATTTGTAGCAAACTAGTTACTGATACTGCTTAATAAAATTATAGAAAGAAAATTTAGCTTTTAATAAAATTGTCATTAGATTACTCAATAAACTGTTTAACAGATAGCTAGTACGGAACTAGTATGTTCAAATAAAATAAGTTAACTAGAAGTGAATGTACTACATAATTCAAAAGACTTGATATGAAAGTAGTCTTATATAGTACTAACTAAAAGAAATTAACAATGAAGTGTTGATCGAAACCACATCCATTTTCCGAAGTGCTGATTGAAATATACTCCTGCCAATTCATGTCCCTAATCTACTCCTGCCAATTCATGTCACTAATAACGGAAACACGTGGTTTACCCATTCTCTTCGTACTTCCATGATCTCTCCTTCATTGTACCTGGACTTCCTCTGCAAAAAGAATACAAGTACTATTTGAAATAACTAACCAAAAATGAAAATTGCATTTTCATAAAATAAGTACCATTAATCAATTTCATTCACTCACTCCCCAAAAACAACACCCACCAAACCAAGCACTCACTCTCAGTTATACATGCTTGGGATACTAATACATTTGTACACCCATTATCGGTCTTCTTATCATCTTCCCCTGACTCATTAGTAGTTTCCTGCAGGAATACAAATTGTTTATCCTTTGAAATCACCCTATGGAATGTTTTTCTCACTTGTAATACTTACATTCACCGAAGAGACAAATGTAGCTTCAAAATTGAGCATTCGTCTACAAGCACAGACATTTAACAAGAAATTTAGTGATGGAACGTAAAACACTAGCTAGGTGATTCTAAAAACACACTTCAAGTTATTACAGCATGTACCTTTCTTTTGCGTTTGATACACTTCAACCATTGACCTTACAGGAACAGTAGAAAGTCCCCTAAGTTGAACTTCCCCATCTTTATCATCTAACACAGAAACTTCCTTTGTCTTTTGTGCTTATCAAGGAGGACGTAGTGGAAACATGAGAGAGGATAAAAGGAAAAGAAACAGGAGAAGTTTGAAAGATTAAAAGGTCAAAAAAGTAACTCACCCCGAAGACCATCCTTCTTACGGGACCAGTGGATTTGATTTGGAAATTTATTGTAGCAGTCATCACAGCAATGCAAGATGCATCAACAATTAGTACTTCACCAACATCAAGATTTTTATGGACAACTGCAATACGAGGAATCCAAAAGGTTCCAAAGTTAGTACATATAGAAGCTGACTTAAAATATTTAAACTTCAGGCCTCACCATGCGGCCTGTTCACAATTTCGTTTTTTATGAGCATACACAAGACAAACATTCAAAACACATCTATTTGTAGCTGAGTAACCAGATATGAATTGTGTAACAGTTCTTTTGTTTGGCACGAAAATTGGCGGCGTATCTTCGTGGTATAGTAATATTTAATATCTATATCTAACTACAATAAATAGAACCCCTACATTTGGTTTGTTATAAACAATATGGACTAACCCTGATATTACAAATATAACCTCCAACATCAACTTATAACAACTAACATATAAGCTTTCAAGGGTAAAAACACACATTAACTATACCTTTACATATTTACAAAATGACATTGTATTAGAAAAAATCAAAAAACTTAAAATCTAATGACAAAGGATGGGCAGAGCACATACCAGACCCACCAGCAACTATGAAAGCTAGCCCTTGACCTTCAATCTTCTGTCTCAGAATGACCTATACGATTTTGAAATATAAGTATTTGGAAAGAAAGAGAAAAATCATGAAATTGAAAGTACAAACAAAAGGTGCAGATGAAGCACGTTGACATCTGTTTTTCAACTATTAGAGAATAGATTATGATTAATTTTCCATCAAATAATAATCAGAGAAATTCCATCTTGGGAAACCATTTTCTCACCTCTGGTCCGGCGACAATATTATGAACCCTTTGATCAATCGAGTTGGTGACTCTCACATCATTGACAGAGCATAGAAATGCGTCTGACTACATAAACCATTTTAACTAAGTCAAACACAGCCGTAGAGAAGCAAAGAAATAGTTAGATCTTCTGCTAACATGAACTCATAAATCATGAACTTAGATATACTAGGTGTGTGGATGTGCATATTTATGTATGAGGGAAATGAGGGTGGTGGGTGGTGTCCAATTTCTTACAGTAATTATATAAACGTAACGAGTAAATCAGCTCTACCTGGAACAACAGTTGTTCACCAAACATCGCAAGATCAATCTGTAATGAAACATGAACGGAGTAATTAATCCACAATTATCAAAACATATTTTCCTGAACTTACGAAGAGTGTTGCCACTATGTCATTGAGCAGAAAATGCATAATTTGAAGATTGAATCTATTAAATAAACCAGAATGCTTTTTTAACACAAACCAGAAGTATCCTTGCAAGGGAAGGAGCAGCAATCGCAAAAAAACCATCATTTGCACCTTGATTGAGAAAAACTACACTAGTCGCGTTCTTGCCAAAAAGCCAATGCCATATATTTCCTTCATTTTCAGGGAGAAACAAGTTGTTCATTTGGATAGACCCAGACATATAACACATGGAACCTGCAATAGCACAAGGTCAGATGTATAACTTAACATTAGCTGTAGCCTTTCAGTAGCCCCTCAGAAAAAGAAAAGAATATGAAAATTCAAATCCATAAAATAAAAGCACGTTGATCCATATATGACTTAATTATGTTTTAATGAACTAAGCCATATAAGGCAGATCTTTAATTTTAAAAATCAGCAGCTTTTGCGGGCCTTATTCATATTCTGAAGTCAACAACTAATTTTGAAATCATCAGAGAGTATTGGCCATTCCACTAATTTCCATAAGCGACCCAAGATAGTGACGTAAAAGAGAAGAATGGAAGCTGCTCCCAAAATGATGATGAAAATTAATTTGTGACTTTGGTACGTTATATGAGGGGAAAAAAAAGGAACTACCCTAAGTTGTACAAGGCGCTGCTTCAACGCCCAAAATGGGAATTTTGGTGCCAACTGCCGCCACTTTTATCCAGAGTCAAGGGATCTTTGATAAGACTGGATTAAGCCATCTAAACCCTAAAATAGCACTTACGCCTACATTATTATCTTGGGCTTACTTTTTTGACTGAGATTGAATCCCCTCTCATTTGTCTTTTCAGTAATTTATCAGCTAAATTAGGTTTACTAGTTGAAAAATTGATGCATGACTAGTGCCGTTGCCCCATATTCTACACCCCAGCACCGAGCCGCCTCTCCCACGTTGTACAGCTGCCTAACCTCAATATTTACTTTTATTTATAGTTTAAAAGGAAACCTAAAAAGATTATAGGTAACTAAATGACGGGTAGAAAGTAAGTGATATAAGTAGCATAAGAATGTGCATTTCATGTTAAAGATTTCATTTCAGCAACTAATACTAATGAAATGATGAAATGTGTTCAACAAGCTTCATCCACATTTGATTTCAAAAAATAAAACCCTATTGCCAAACTCTTTGGAGCTTTATCAATGAAGAGATTGAAGCAATCTTCGCACAACAATGATGACATCAGAATTCGACAAAGTTATTACCAAGGCACAATAAAACTTACCAGGCTTTGCAATTACCTTCTCTTGGGTCTTTAACATAATCTGATAATCAAAGACAGCAGGTGTTCATAAGTCAAAACTTCATACTCAATTAAGCACGCTAACAGATGTAGATGGAGAGGGAGCCATGAATCACAAAGAACTTATGAATCACCAAAACTCAAACAAATAGTTAACAACTACCTGTACAATCTGAGCTTCGCCTCCCAAAATTTGAAAAGGTACCCAAGCTACTTGGGGACTCTGAGCCAGTGATGAATTCTTGTAAGTTCAACCAATAACTAGCAAGTCAACGCAGCTTAAGAAATTGCATCATACATAACGATAATTTTCTCGATAACAATAAATTCTACTATTCTAGCAAGTCAATAACAACAAATTCAAGTTCTAATTTTCCAAGTACAAGTCAAAAACTCAGAAAAGGATATTAGACATTTATAGTTCATAAATTTATACTTATCAGCAACAGCAACTCCAGGTGGTCATAGAAATGCCAAGTTATCTTCGCGACATAAGTAAACTGTATTTGCAACACCAAATACGGCGTGATCGAATCTTTGGGTTATCACTTTAGATCCCAACTAAGAATTTTGAAATGGCACTCTCTCTTCCAAACCCAATAATGATAACTGAAAAAGCGGGGTATCTTCATTGTACAAAGGAGGTGTAAAGGTATTATGAACTTTTGTGGTACTGCTCTTACCTATTAGGAGGAAGAAAGATGATTGCTCCACAAGCAATGCTGTACACTTGCATTTGCTTCTTCAAACTAAAATGCTAAGGAAACTGGGTGGAAGTGATCCATGGATCCAGAACATTGACTATGGAACCCACACCACAAGTCAATGAAGTACTTGCTTACCAATCCACATAAGTTCCTCAAAAAAGATATTCAGAAGATTAAGAAATCAGAGTAGGCCAATGCGAATTTGTGTCCAGATGATTAAGTCTGAAAGACAATGCAATGCAAATAACCTAGTCAATTAAGTACTTGCTTACTAATCCACATAAGTTCCTAAAAAAAGATATTCACAAAAATAATTTCACAACAACAACGACTTACTGCAATCCGATGTAACACAAACGAAAACGGAACTAGTGACCATCTTTTACATGTGTTCTGTATCAAATTGATATTTAGGATTTCTGATAGTACCTAAACTTAACAGTAGCAACCACTGACACAGTATGGTCCAAAACCTTACAATACAAACAAGAAAAATTCAAACTAGATCTATTAAAAATACTAGATTAAAATATAAAATATATGAAATGCAACTGAATATAAACAAGTTTTCTAGATCTGTTGAATAAGATTAGTAGCTGAAAATGGATCTAAAAAAAACTCTTAACAAACAAGAGATACTAAGATTTACACAGTAAAACATAACAGAATCTCAATTAACCTGTCTAAGGTTTCTTCTTCTCCTTCTTCGATGAAGAAGAACGGAAAGTAAAAGAGAGAAAGATGAGAACAGAAACCCCAAATACATAAATAGAACAAGATAATTTGAAACCTTAGATTCCTGCCAATAATAATTTGAAGATTGAATGCAAAAATGAAACCAAATAAGAAACATTGAAGCACCGAAACAGAACTTAAAACGAAATCATGGCTAAGCCCTAACTAAAAAAACAAAATTCGGGTGGAAACTACTCACCTAGTTTTCTGTTTCCTTATCGAAGAGAGATACAAACTGAAACCCTATGTTTATGATAAGTGGAGTGAAGACGAGAAGAACTATGTAGATTTTGGTTCTGTAGGCTATGTTCAATTCTCTTTCGGAGGTGGAGGGTTAGAGAGAAAACAGTATGAAATCAAGGTATACAGGATATGATGCACCTCAATTGATTATCATCAGGAGAAGGATCTGCATATGATGAAACAACACCATTTTCAGTGATTTGTGGTAATAAAGAAGGTGAAGAAGTAACAAAATTAAATTATTATAGAAGATGAATAGAGTACCACAATTGTACACGAATTAAAGCAAAAGAAAAACCCTAGATGAGATCCCAGATTTTGCTTAAGAGAGAGATTAGGTTTTTAATTTAATGGAAACGGAGAGATGGGTAATAGTATAGAAAAATTATGGTTTTCCAAACAAAAAGATAGGCGAAGGTGTGTAGAGACCCACTTCCAGAAGTTAGAAAACAAACTTATCACTTTACAAACCACTGCTAGTAGATTATATGGACAGCAGCAGTTTTTGATCAAAACTCTCACTATAAATGAAAATGACAGAAACTGTCATATATAGCTATACACTTCTATGACAGTTCTTATATAAAACTGTTGCTATTGCTTAAGAATCGTAACAGTTTATAACTGTTATTGTACATCAATATACACTAACAGTTTTCTACAAAAACTGTCATGGTATAACTATTAAGTAACAGTTAATAAACTGTCAAAGTTTTGTACCATTATTAGTGTGAGTTTTTATAAGAAACTGTCGCGTATATCTCGTAGCTTATTCTTTTGTGACAGGTATTTCTTGAACTGTCATGATTAAGAATTTTGAACTGTCACGGAAGCCCAAATTTGTACTAGTGTGAGCTTATCAGAGCAACTACATATACGACTAAATTAATTGATAAATTGACCAACATTCATCACTAATAATAATCATTAGAATCGTATTGGTGTTTATTATACATTCCCAGACGTTCTATGATTCTTACATAACAAATCTCAAGCTCCTAGATCGATTGTCCACTAGTATGGAGCAATTTGAGTATCATTTGGTACTACATCCCGCAGCTGGATTCCCAAAAAATTAACTCATGTCAATATTCACGTTCAACTGAACAATATTGACTCACTAAAATATCTATATAGCTTTATATTGAAGTTACATACGAGTTTACATCTTAGTGTTATGACGGAACCACTACCTCAACACTCGTTCCAGTGTTCTGACGGCACCACTGTCTCCACACTCGTCCTAGTGTTTTGACGGCACCACTGCCTAAAAACTCTCTATAAAAAACTAATGTTCCAAATACCTTCCCGTTGTTACTAAGGTAGAAGAAGAATGCTTTAAATACTCGAGAGTACAGAGCAAAACTTGCCCAGTCAACTGCTACTCTTCTAGTGATATTAAACAATAAAAGTCACATATTATTTCTTCTGCAAGACCACCATCTATTGCTTACCATGCAACATTACTCGTTCCACCCCAAGCAGGGGACTTAATGTAGATGGTGTGTTTTTGACAAGGGTATGAATTGTAAAATTACTCTACCTGGATGTAGAAATATAATAAACGAATCTCTGACCCAGCGTCAAAATTATGGATATGTACTTTTGTCCTACATTCCGCAAGAGAATTGAGAATACGTATTCAGCTCATGGCTACGTTAATCCTGTAACTCTTTTATATATGCGTCTACAAAATTTTGGGGGTTTACCCGGCTAAACCATCGTTATTTCATGTGCGCCCATGCAAACTATTTGCATTAATCGAAACACACCGATTATGCAAAATTACGAGCATTCAAAATGGTTGTTGTGTCATTTTCTGAATAAAAACGCTAAATTAGATGCATACCATCTAAATACAGAGTCGCATCGAACATCATCTCAAGTCGCAAACTTCCACGACTGAATTCCTTGAATATGTTTTGTACGCACTGCATCAAAGCTAAGCATAATGCTACATTAAATCTCATGCAAATGAGAATCCATAAACAAGCCATGGCTATGGCCACAACACCAGCAAGTGCCAGACCTAGCGAGCCCTAACCATGCTCCCAACACCAGTGTCAACGCGCCAACACCAGCTAGTCCATGTGCCAAACTATCCAGTTAGCGCCTATGCCAACTCCAAAGACAACGTCCAACCAGTGCCAACGCGCTAACACCATCTAGTCCAGGTGCCAAACTATCCAGTTTAACGCCCTACGCCAACTCCAAAGACAACGTCCAACAAAGTTAGCATTAACGCTAATGTTGGTACTAGTGCTAGCTACCAACAGCGCTAACGCCAGCGCTAGCACCCTTCTGTCTTACCTTTCCATGAACGCCAATGCTTGTCATCCTCACTTGCTTTTGCGCGGCTTCTTACCCTTGCTCGTTCCAGCACTGTCCTTCGTTACTAACATGCACTATTATTGCTAGCACAAATTTCATGTTACAAACATGCAACAATATGTCATTGCCATGCTAAGTTGGTATAAAACTTATTGGTAGCACTATTATTCACGTGCTTTGAGTCCATGACTCCACTAACTCCTACGAAAAATAAAAATAAATAAATAGGGGGATTCTTCATGGGGTATTAGTCTGGTGGTTAAAACAACATGTGGTGTGGAAACACCTCATGATGAGAAAGTTACAAAGTAGTGGTCGGTTACAACAGTTGAGGAGATTGTGGAATAATGATTTCCAGAAACTTCCCAAAACATAATGGGTGGTTAGGCCATTATCCCCACATCCTCCATTTCTTCATCCCTTACTACCTCCCCTACTTACAAGAAAATATGTGTGTTTCCGAACTATTATAAATAGTCTACTTAGCCATTCAAAAAACAGAATAAGCTTATCATTCTCTTATAAGCTTTGTTATTCTCTACAGTTCAACACCTCTACACACAATTCATCACAATCATTTCCTTCAACTTCATTTGCTTGCCTCCCCTAAGATCAACCCATTTTCTCTCCTTGTGACTGAAGCAGCACGGAACAACTATTTTCATAGTTTAGACTTGTCCTATGCGATTTTAATTTTCAAATTTAAAAAAAACACTTCAATAATATATTGTTTTACCTAAAAATAATTTCTAGGTACTAACACTAAGGTTTTGCTACAATCTCTAAATGTTGCCAAGCTTTTCCCAAGGGAAAAACCAACCATTATAGGCTATAATTGGCTTTAGCTATATGTTGACTGAATGCTAAATATCCTACCAAAGTTTAAAGGTGGGGCTAAAATTAACGAACCCTAAAATCATACCATACGTATACTAAAGATAGATCCAAAAAAACATATTCCCGGATATTCAGTATCTGACTTGGACGAATACTTATTTTCTGCTCACTTGTGCTTTGCTATCACAAATCATCCCACATGATGGTTGCTTTTTACTATATTCTAGAGATGTAACTTGCTAAACCTTACCAAATTTCAACCTATATATATTATTCTTCTATGAGCAAAGACTACGAGGTGAAATGTTTTAGTGCTCTGACTCTTTTAAATTGAAGTAATGTATGCTTGGAGGAACCACTTAATCACACTATGAGATGAGGCGTCAAAAAATTCTAGACGACAATTTTATTTCGATCGATTTAGCAAAAACAAAACACGGTAAACAGTTTACCAACTAGTAGGTCACGGGAACAAAAAGTAAAAATAGTGGATTTAGATACTTTCTCCAAATGATCTCTTTCGAACACTATATTAACTGAACTTAAATTAAATGAAAATGACTCTTTTGAGGAGATACTCTTCCCTTAGTGAACTGTTTTACGCTATAATATTTATGGGAACGAGTGATCTTCTCCGTATATCAACCCTTGTCCTAAACATATATTAAACATATATCAACCCTTGTCCTAAACATATATTAAACATATATATATTAGTTCGTTCGGATATTAGAAGCATAAATATTCATATTTCTTATCAACCGGAAATTAAAAATAAAAAAATATTTTTAAATTATTAACTAAACCTTCTTCAAAATGCGGTCACACTTTTCCGTGTATATACCTTTTGGGTTTAAAAAACCACACAGGAATACAATACGTAGTTTACTTCTCCTATCAAACCATGTGTGGTCTAGGATCCTTACCGCTCTTGTCCCTATGTTCGAAGGAGATTTCTAATAAATAGTGCACCTACGAGTGGAAGGCAGCTAAGATAATATGCACTTAATAAAACCGAAGGCTCATATACATAGTCTTCCATTAAAATCAATAAAACAATAATAAGTACACTAGAAAGTATAAAAGAAACGGGATATCTAGACAAAAGAAAAAAATCCGGTCATCACTTCCACTATGTTATTCAGCTCTAAAAAGCCCTATATCTAATTACACATTTTCTTTTTAATTATCTTTTTCTTAAATGTCCTCCACATTTCACATACCTATCCATGCAATATTTTAACCAAATACTATACAAGATTAAGGGACCGCCATCACCATGGAAGCTTCTATATAAGACACTCAACATGTATCTCAGAACGTAAAAACCTTTGAAGTGCATGGCATTTGAGTCTCTAACAACACATATTATCCCTAGAGCAACTAGCTTCTGCCTGCCTGGTACGTCTCCGTACCCACGGCTGTTTCAAGGTCGTCGATTTCGTTTTAGCCATCCAATTTTTGATAGTTGTCCAATTTGCTGCAATACATCTCAGTATATCTCCTAGTACAAAAGATGGTTAGCAATAAGGGATCGGCTAGTGGTTTGGAATGGCGTGTAAAAATGAACGATGGGTCAACGGAGATTTTAGTACCGGAAACAAGCTTTTTCCGTAGAGTTGGGTTAAGGTTATGGGGATCAGTTTTAGGGTTATTATTGAGTTTTCAGAGTTTTTTCAAGAAGGCTTGGGAGTTAGGGGTAGATGATCCTAGAAAACTTATTCATTGTCTCAAAGTAGGTTTGGCTCTTAGCGTAGTTTCACTTTTTTACTATATGAGACCTCTATATGATGGCGTTGGTGGGAATGCTATGTGGGCTGTTATGACCGTTGTTGTTGTCTTTGAATTCACTGTCGGTAAGTACTCAAAAATCTTAATTTTAGTTACACGATACCAAAATTAGCAATGGAAACTAAACCAGTAAAATTTAGAAATAATATCCATCCCTAGAAGATTAGCAACATACCCTTACCCTTATCGTATTGTTTCTGAAAAGGGATGGCAATGTGTTTGGAGTTTTTTGGACTATGTTTTGCTTGAATTTGAAGTGGATACAGAAAGAATTTGGATTTCGTTCTTCAGTTTAAGCAAGAAACAAACAAGAAGTAAACTTGATTGTGAAAATGACCAAACCCTTTGTTGCCATTACAGGTTCGACATTATATAAATGTATCAATAGAATAGTGGGGACTTCTCTTGCTGGTGTTCTCGCTATAGGTGTCCACTGGGTTGCCAGTAAATCAGGCGGAAAATTCGAGCCTGTAATTCTCGGTGCATCAGTCTTCTTGTTAGGTACGTAAAATTCTCTTTTAAGAAGCTTCAATATCGATAAAAAAGAAGAAGTTACACGCCTCTATTCATTAACGTATATACACACTCACTATTTAATTGTTTAAATTTGCATTACAAACAGCTATATCGGCGACTTTCTCAAGATTCATTCCTACAATCAAAGCTCGGTTTGATTATGGTGCTATGATCTTCATACTCACGTTTAGCTTGGTCTCAGTATCGGGTTATAGAGTCGATAAGTTATTTGATTTGGCTCAGCAAAGACTATCTACCATCGCCATAGGAACTGCCTTGTGTCTGCTTGTAAGCATGCTTATTTGCCCAGTGTGGGCTGGCAAGGATCTTCATGATCTTATCATTCGTAACATGGAGAAACTCGCTGATTCATTAGATGGTACTTACATATTTCTCCTATATTTGCATATGTAATTTATCAACATAGTGATGACAAGAACTGTTCTAATGAAACAAGGCATAATAATACAATAGATTAAACTCTAATTTTCAACTCGTATTTCAGGAGGTATAGCCCAATACTTCACAGATAACTCAAATATGGACGAAGAAGACGAAAAGGACTGTCGTAAGAAATTGCAGGGCTACAGGTGTATACTTAATTCGAAAGCCACAGAAGATTCTCTGGTAAAATTCTAACCCAGGCCAGAACTAAGTTTATCCATGCACTTTACAATGAATTTACATTATATATTTTTTTTCTCAATCTGATTTAGTGTTTTTAATAGGCGAACTTCGCAAGATGGGAACCTTCCCACAGCAATTTTGGCTTCCGACATCCGTGGACTCAGTATCTTAAGATTGGGGCAATGATGAGAAACTGCGCTTATTGTGTAGAAGCTCTCAGTGGTTGTATGGAATCAGACATTAACGTAAGCTCTCTACTTGATGAATTTCCGTATCCGATCATACTTCAGTTTCAATCATTTGATAAACCGGTTACTCAATTCTGGCTGATTATCATGATTACAGGCAAATGAGTATACAAAGAAACACCTCAGTGAAGTGTGCATGAAACTGAGTTCTCATTCTTCAATGGTCTTGAAAGAGCTAGCCGTTGTGACCAAGTCCATGACGAAATCTACTGTCTTAGATTTCTTAGTTGGACAGATGAACTCGACAGTGGAAGATCTTCAAACAACTATAAAGTATCTTCCTACTCAATTTAGTCCTCCATCAACGGGTCTTGAAGCTCATGATGAGGATAAAGACAAGAAAGATAATCCAATTATCTCACTAATAATAGTTCCTTTCATGGATGTTATACCACTTGTTACTTTATCTTCTCTATTGGTTGAAATTACGATAAGAATTGAAAAAATCGTTGAAGCCGTTGATGAGTTATCGATGATGGCGGACTTCAGCACCGAAAATGAAAAGAAGAAGAATCAACCAAAACAAAATCAAACAAACCCTGACAATGAAATTGAAAAACATGGTGATCAAGAAACCATGAAGGCCGTTCAAATGGTCTGAGTTCTACAGAGAGATGATTTTGTTTCTATTTGTGAAAGAAATTAAACAAAAATGGCATATGATGATGAAGATGAAGAATTAGGACGCTGTAAAGAGGTTGTACAGTCAAGTATAGTGTGTGATTGCTTCATTAGCTTCTCGAACTTGTAGTTATTAACTACTAAACCAAGCATGTGTAGGGATTGTATACTACAATAAGAGATTTGTTATCCCCCTAGAAAATATTCCAAAAGTTCTTAAAAATCAGAAGTCAGAAAACTCTATAATCACCTATCTTAATAATGTTGATACAATAACTTGAATTCAAAATTTACCAACACTTTTCTTATCCGATAAACAACAGTCTATTCAATTAATGTGTAAATTTATTAAAATTTCGAGGGAATTCAATGCAAAATTGGAACAAAAATGTTAAGATTCCCACGGCTAGCTCCCTAAATATTCGTCAGGTGCACCAAATGAGCGTGGACCGCACCACGGTTGAATTTGGTAACCTGTGCAAATTTTTGATGAGAAATCACTAAATCCGGTTTGCCCCAGTTAAAACCTAAATAGGAGTAGATTAATGTGATGGATCCACACACGCCAACTCAAATGAATAAGAATATAGATGTTGCCTAAGCCGTGATTCAGGAATCAACATCAAAATAAAAATCATATTTCACGTATTGCAATACACTATGCGATGCACTAAGTTTGTCCGATGTTTGTTCCACCATAATAAAACCTTTTAGTTTTCACCACTAATTTAAACATTTTTTGTCTTGTTTGTTTTGGATGGGTCAGATTTTGACCACATGATGTTTGTCCTTTTTCTCTTTGAGTACGAAAAGCAAAACACACTAAGTAGATGATTAATATTGATCATGCGAATAATGGGTGGTTAAAATTGATGAGGTCACTAACTTCTATCTATGCAGCAAATTTAACTCAAATTGCATTGTTAATTGGAAAAGATATATAATTACTCGTTTTTCTTTGATTTACTTCACTCGTAGATACTTTTTCTTTTTTTCTTTTAATAAAATTGCTGATTTTTTTCATTTGCTTAATACAAACTTCCACACGTATACGTGCCATAATAAGATTCTCAAGGGAAACGTGGGTTATGAGATGAAGTCACTGTAATTGTAGTTATGTATTATCCAACATGTACGACCACACCCAGGATATTAACCTAGCCAACTTATTACAAGATATTACATAAGAGATTTTACGTGATCTGATGTTAAAACTTATACTCAAGGAAGGTTTTATTATATTTAGATAAAGTTTACAAGCTTATTTTCATGTTTTCACTCTTAAGTACAATATCAGGTTATAACTTTCTTCTGCTCACCCAAAAAACTCAACACTTATTTAATGGGTTCCCTTCTTTTTTATAGGGAATATTATAAATAGTGGACTGTAGCTCACTTCGCTCGCTGGTCTTTCGAAGTGAGGCTTTGCACGGGTCCGTTCCTTCTTCTTCATTTCGCACGAATCTAACCTTCGCTCGAGGGATATTGCGAAGTAGTAATAGTTATCCTCGCCGAAGATGTCACATTCGAACTGATATCGAACGAATACTCCTCGACCACCTATCCAGTCAAGCCAAGTCTTCCGCTGATCTGATCGTTATGAAATTCATTAAGTGCCCAACTACTCACTGTGAACTTGATCGTCGATTGCTTCGTACATCAGACACGTGTTGTCATCTTGCGAGAGTGTTAAATGTTTATATTCTAAGTTAAAGTAACTTTCGAATTCTGCTCCATGCTTCACTCTTACCTTGACATCTTATTTTCGAGTCTTGTGATGTTTCCATGTGGCGATACTATTTTCTACCTCCATATTTTGCCTCCGTCCTTATCATTGGAACGACTGTAGGATGGGAAGAAAATTGTTCGCATGGTTCCAACCATCGCACATCCCCTTGATTTCCGCTAGTAACCAACACGTCCCAAATAACTCCCCACTTTCCTCGCTTTATGACTGGTTACTTGTTTCCACCCTTTGGTTTCCCCCCTACTTAGTATAAAACATTCATTTTAAAATTCCCAATTCATTAACTTCTTTATTCTCAAACAAAATTTTATCTCTCTTTTCTCTTTCTTCTGCTTTTACTTTTTATCTGCAAGTGCATTTCTGCAACAGCCTTTATCCTTATGCAACCGTAATCACGCGATTTTTCTCATTTCAAACCTCGATTCTCTGATGTAGGTTATTTTGTTTTTCAATATTTAATGCCATTTTTCTTATTTTTTTCATCATGATGTCTTTTCTGATGAAATTTTAATTTTCGCTCCGATTTTTCTTATTCTTCCTTTTTGTTGCATGATTTGACTTGGGCCTTCTTTTTGCTTTTGCCTCAGTAAAATGTCTTCGAAAAGAGTTTCCCTTGATGATGCTTTTTTTGATCTTCAGTCTGACCTTCGTTAGCGAGGGTTCAAGCTCATCATCCCTACGAATTCTTATTCTACTACTTCCCTTGATCTTGAGTGGATAGACAACAAGGCTTGGAACGAGAATGGTACTTGTCATAATCGGTCAGCTGCAGGATGGTCTTCCGATACCTTTGTATGATCCAGAGAACCCGTCGTTTTATGAAGTGTTATCTCTCCTGAACCCACGACGAGGTATCTTCCAGTTGAGTCGCAACGTTATTATGCTACTCAAATAATTCTCCGAATGTTCGCAAGGTCATTCCTCCTAAGAGGAATCTCATGCTTTTAACCTCGATCTTTCTCTACTAATTCTTTCCTCATCAATTATATTATAAATCTATCATGTTACAGTAAATCTCTTCTCTAGCCGATTTAACGAGAAATGAGGCGTTAGATTTAATTTCAAGAGCATTTGTGACTCCAGCAAGATTTTGTTTGAAGACCTTGATCCCTCCGATCACAACACCAACACTCTCTGTCGTCATTCAAATGACGAGGCCTAGTTGAAGTTTTCCTTAATTATTGAGGGTCCATGAGTTTAGGGTTTGGATGGATACAACAATGTTCGTACGTGTCCGGGTATGAGCACAAACATCTACGCCCTATGCTCCTTGGAAAATTGTTGGTCCGAGGGTATTTTCATTTCTTTATACTTTTTTTTTTTTTTCATGTTTACTGTTTATGATGGTTCATCCTTTCTTTACCCTCGCAGGATGATGGTAGAAGAGTTCCTCGAGGTAGTAAGCGAGATTCTATGGAGGAGCCATCAACAAAGACACCAAATTCTATGAAGGTAAGGAATACTCCTCAATGTTTTATCCTTGCCTCTTGCATCATATATGTGCCTCTTTTCCTTAGTTGAATTAGGAATTGGTGTTGACGCAGGATGGCAATAAGGCTCGACAAACTTCTCTTTTGAGCTTAACCTTCAACAACCGAGTGTTTTTGTAACTATAATTTCCACTGAATCTGCTAAAGATGTCGCAAATCTTCCTCTACGAATGCTTCGCTGGCAAAGAAGGGTTCTTCTTCAGCAATACCATCTTCCCAAGCCACACATGTTGAGAAGTCTTCGAAAAAGGCTGAAAATTTGAAGGAGAAGGCTCTCGAAGAACCTGCTGCTGACGGTTCTTCAGAAAGGAAGATTGTGATAACCCAGGAGATGAACCAAACTACTGAAGTTTCATCTTTTTCAGTCGATCAAGTTGTTTGTTTCTCAATGTTTGTATCCTTTTAGAAAGGATAACCCGTTGTGGTTCTCGTCGAGCTCTGTTCTTCTATGATGAATATGTTCTCTTCGATTTTCTACACTTATGGGGCCTATTCTATGAGTTTGGATGCCTCTTTGCTAAGTGTAGCTCACCATAGTGGTCTAATGGATCTGGTATGCTCTTTCTCCTTATTTATCCGAGTATCCTTCGTGTGTTATTATTATGGCTTCGCTAATGAAGTTATTACGATTCTTAGGAGAGAAACCTCCAGATTGTTGTGCTAAAGATGGCTAAGAGGCATGAAACGAAGTTACAAAAGACGGAGGAAGAAATTCGTTTGTTGAATAATCAGCTTGCTGAAGAAAAGATGACAGCCCAATCATATTCCATCTCTCCGGAGAAGTACCGAAGTAAATATATTTTTCCCTTAGTTATATTTTGAGTCTTAGTTATGCAAGCTTAGGTTTTAATACTTAGTTTTATTCCCACCTCAAGCTCACTGGAAAGAGACAGAACAAGTAATTTTTGAGATAAAGATTTACTGATACTGTCAGCCAACAGAATTAAGAGTTTTCATTGAGAATTTTCCACCTGACCAATAAGTTAGAACATGTAGATGAGATGAATAAACAAATTTATGTTGAGAATACCAAAGCTCGGGGTCGCATTAATTAGCTCCAAGGGAATCTCCTAACTTGTAGAGAAAAAAATCCTTAAATAAAAACAGACCATTATCAATCTTCTTCAAGAAAGAACTAACATTCTCGAGGGTGCTGAAACTATGGCAACAAGATTCGCTGAATCCAGAAAGAAAACCACTCTCTGACTAAGCGTCTCGCAAACAAAGATAAATTGGTTGATCGCTTAAAGGGCAAGACTGGAGACAAATTCAAGGATTTAATGGGTCAATTTGAAAGTTCTCAGGTAGAAATGGGTAAATGACAGAGTAAGCATGAGGATCTTGATTTGACCCTTAGACAATTGATTGCCACTATGAAGGTATTCAACAAGGACCACCCTAATACTAACATAACATTCTATTCTTATTGTCGGGATTTGGCACTTGTTCTAATTTATTTATTTTTTATTCTTCACAGAGACTGAGGACGAGCTTCGTGAGCAGCTGGAGTAGGAGAACAAAGAGAAAGCCAAATTGGAGGAAGAGAAAACCTAGATAGAGAGAGAGAAATTAGAGCTCGAAACGGAGTTTGATGAATACCAGGATCAGGTAGAGAATAACTTGAATAACCTAAGAACCCGGCCCAAGCCTCGATAGAAAATATGTGCAAGAAGTTCGATGATGAAATTTGTAACAATCATGGTCTTCTTCCTCCAGAGTATGATGATGAATTAGTCGAAGGAACACGTGAAAAAGGATCTGATAAGGTGGTGGTTGTAGAGGAAACCGACGAGGAAATCGTTGAAGTTGATGGCACTGGAGAGCAGCATCTCTAGAGCTTTTTCCTCCTGATTATTTTTTTTTCTGAACATGATTCTTGATATTTTACTGTTGCTTTTGTGGTTGGTTATTGATAATTTCCTTTGTTATGAGTATATTTAAACTGGGCGCTCACAAGCTTGGGGGGCCTTTTTTAGTACACTAGCTTTATTAATTTCTTCTTTGGATTTTTTTACTGTGTCTGTTATTTCTTGTCATTATCAAAGAAACAAAAATGATGCCTCAGTTAATTTCATGTATTTAAAATTAAAGTATATAAAATGATAGTAGGTGAAGGAATTCCCCTGTAAATCCTTTAGCTTATTCATGATTTTCTAAATCCTTTGAATATTTCAACTTGGCTTAATTTCTCAAAAGTTTTATGACTTCGCCATGCCTTAGTTATTTCGCAGAGATGATCATTTTAACTAGTCACGAGCCTGAATAGTCCTGGTGCATCAGCTTTTTATGGATATTTGTGAATAAAGTTCGGCAATGACGAGCATAAATACTTGATAACTGTATAATTTACATTTTTAAGTATCATTTTCTTATACTTATCTATTACATTCTGTTAAATTATCTTGTATTACTTTTGTAGTTTATGTATTTTACTAGGTTACATCTCTGAAAGAAGTAGGAATGGAGCTTTATAAGGGAAGAATTGCCAAAGATCCAGTGAAACTCAATTAACTCTACGATTTATTTTCACCATCTTGTAGAATTGAATTACGAAGTCAACGACGAAAGAACGAGTAATTCTAAGGTAGTACGAAGAAGTTATAAGAAAAATAAAAACTAAGGACAACTGGTCATTTCAAAGGCTACTACTATTGGCACCCCATCGTTAATACATGTTTTAAGAGAACTACTAAAGATACATGTTCATTTACTAAGGGATTCCACCTATTTAAATAGTGATATTAGCACCAACCAACATGCTAAGGGGAATCACTTTCTTTCTCCTCCTTCATCGGCGAAACCAGGTTGGTTATTTCCGGCTAGTTTCTGCAACAGTGATATTTGATAATTTTGGGGGTTTAAAGGGAGTTTTTTCGATCTGGTAAGATTAGAAAGAATTTAACAAGGAATTGAGACAAAGTTTTAAACGAGAAATTAGGGTTTTGGATAACTGCCATTGATTGATCATGATGATCATGGAAGATATGATTGATGATTGATTGCGAGTTTAAATGATGTAGCGAGTTGGTGTAGGTGTTATAATACTTAGGTGATGATCTAAATTTATAATGGACTCGAATTTGTGGTGAGACAAAGCTCGGCAGTAAGGAGAATTAATGGAAGGAGGTTGTTGGGTGCCGAGAGATTGAAGCAGAGATGTTGCTTCCATTATTGTTTGATGGTGAAATTTGATGATGTTGATGAACGAAGGCAAGAGTTAGGATGTATGAGCTGATCATCTATAAGAGCGAGAGGGATTTGTGGCATTAAAGATGTGTTGAATAAATGTTGATGGTCATGGCTGAATATTAAAGTTGAAGAGGCTTTAAACGAGATGGGGTAGATGGGTTATGCCTGGGATTTTGTTTAGAAGAAATTCGAGTGTGCTGGTGACAGTGAGCCTAGCAGTTGTAGTTGAGTTTGAAGAAGAATGGCATTGAAGGTGATAACGAGTTGAGAGCTAGAATAACTCAGCGAACATGAGAGGATATACAGTTTTAGTGAATACAAATACTTGAATTTTGAATGGAGAAAAGATACGATCTAATGCAGGCGTGTGCGAGTTTTTTTAGAAAAGAATTAAAGAACATATACAGTTGTAATCCGTGTATGAGAATTTAGTGGTTGGTGGGGTATTAATACCTATCGAGAATTATATTATTATATACATGATTTCATGATTTTTTCCTCTATTGTGCCTGAAAGCTGAATAAAGTTTGAATTCTAGAGCTTCTGGCCCTATCTAAATAGGATTTAGACCAATGGAAATTTAGAGGAAAAATTTTAAAATAATGTAAAAATATTTTGTCCCCATTCTCAATAAAAATAGACCAATAGAAAATAATTAGAGAAAATTTAGCCCAACAGAAAATCAGGATCTTTGTCCCCTTAACAATGAGTATCGTATAATTATTTTTTTTCTTTTTCTTAACCCTAACTCGGGACTCTTTGTCCCCTTAACAATGAGTATCATATAAATCTTTTTTTTTCTTTTTTTTTTCTTAAACCAAATTCTTTCTTAATATCACGTTTTTTCTTCTGCCTCTTCTTCGTCCAACCTAAGCACATGCAAAGCACGGGCGCACTACTAGTTCAAGCAGAAACTCTAATAGAGGCGGTGACAAAACTTCTATAATTAGCGGCCGAGAACCTTTGGATACATTACTTTATACAGATAACTTAACAGATAGAAAACCGCACATAAAGAAATAGGAAGAGAAAAATAAAAGACGGAGGAGGCTACAGATTAAACGCAAAAATATAAGGGTTGCGCTGGATCTTGAGATTATTTCTCCTACATATTCGGTTTGATTTATTTATTCTTCTTTAATAATTTTTCCATAGGTTTTAGTAAAAATATGAGTAGTTAACTTCTTTCATTGGTTTAGGATATAGTCGGATTTCATAAACATGTTATTAAGATTATATATTAGTTTTTTTATTTTATTCAAATTATTATCGTTCTTGTTTTACCAATTATTATCGCATTGTATGATTGTGTAAGTGTTTGTTTACGAACGCTACTAGATAACCATGAATGCATATTTATTGCTAGATTAGGGTTTTGAAATACTGAATTGTTGATAAACCTTGTCATAAGTAGCATATCATGATTACCAATTGTTTTCAAAACCTTTTTGTGATTGCATATAGAAGCTTGATCTATGTTGAATAGATTACTAGTAGTATATCTATTACGTTGATTAGCCTAATTCATAAAACTTAAAGCTCTTAGAGAATTAAACTTGATAGAACGTCGCATTAGGTTGTTCTTTGAGTAGTATTTGCATTTTCATCGTAATGGTATGTGATGACATGAGGAATTTACTGGAGTATATTCTCGATGGGCTGCTCTAGGGCTCTTGATAATGAATGATTAAGTGATATTTGTGATTATGAGTTAAATTGCATGTCTTATGATTGGAGATGATCACTAACCAGTATCACAACCTAATGATTTTTTTTACCCATTCTTTGCTAGTATAATTAGTTTAATTACTTCAGTCTTTAATCATAAAACCCCCCTTGTTACCTAAGTTTTCAAATACAAACAAAAACCCATACCTCTCTGAGGAACGTACTTCTTCTTATCATTGTACTCTAATTCATATTTTGTGAAATGAAAGAAATTAAAATTATTTGTTTTTTATTTTTGTTTTTGTTTTTGGTTTTATTTTTAGTTTTATTTTTATTTTTATTTTATTTTTTATTTCTGTTTTTTTTTTTTTGCTTCTATTTTTTTTATTCTAACCTAGTTTTGAGAATCTTGATTCAGGTACTTGTACATTATGTACGATGCACAAAATCTAGCTTTAATGGTAATCAATTTGGTTTTCAATCTCAAACCTATGACAATTTACAACCTTACGGGGAGTATAATCACATCCAATCCTTTGGTAATGATCAATAATCCACGTACCCTTTTGATTATTCTTATACATGCCAACCTTCTTATGGCCGGTATGTAAGTGAACAATTACAAGGAGGGCAGGATACTTGTTCTTCTTTTTATGTTTCTTCTAGTGTGTTGGATGAAATGCGACAATTGAAGGAGATCATCATACATGCC
Source organism: Papaver californicum (assembly GCA_023531435.1). Lineage (NCBI taxonomy): Eukaryota > Viridiplantae > Streptophyta > Magnoliopsida > Ranunculales > Papaveraceae > Papaver > Papaver californicum. The sequence continues at coordinate 84,433 of JAJJMC010022364.1, read as the reverse complement.
GCTCAAAGCATACATAATTCAAGTGAAGAATGCCAAGGGAATACGCAAAACATCCGAAGGGAATTCGCCACATATGTGGATGAGTAACCTTTGGATAGTCTTGGAAATGATGATGAAGTTATACCAAATCCAAATCATAATAACGATCATTCACATATTTAAAAGGTGGATCCTGGGTATAATGAGACTATAGCTTTAAAAGTAAAGAGTGTTGAAACGGCCACATTTCCGTTGTTAATTTTAGTTACTAAAATGTAAAAATGGTGTAGTGGTATGTGCTTCGGAATTATTGTTGAATGACTTTTCTTCTAAATATCCTTCATTAGAAATTTGATTCTCATACTATGCAGGTTAATAAAGAGGAGTCTATAGAAGTTCCCGAATTCTATATTCTTTATTCACTTCCGAGTGTAAAAAGGACTAAATATGGGGGAAACTTCTATCGGGTGATAGCTTCACTTATATTTTTCTTGTACTAATATTTGTGTGAAGCTAGTATTTGCAATGCAGATAAACTTATAGATGGATCCCTCAACTTTTCAGATTGTTGATATATGGGGAATACCTCTTACAAGTAGCGAGTAAGGCTGACAATGTTAAACAAATGCTAAATGGGAGGCAACCTATTGGTTTAGTATTTCTTATCTTTCATTCTTTTATTTTTCTTAGTTCATATCATTAGTAAAATTTATCTTTAGTAGAAGTATCCACCTTGATTTTACATTGGACGAGTCAATTTACATTGAGGAAAAATTTAAAGTTTAAGTATAGGGGAGTGGTTAAGCATTTAGAATTTTAGTATTCACTTTCGTATGAGGAATTTTTGTAGGTAGAATTTTTTAAAAAATTTGTATAAATTTACATGAAAACCTCCAACTTTTAGATATTTTAGATTCACTTAGTATACTTCTAGCTAAGTTTACATACAAAGTTCTTACCGAAATAACTAAACTTAGAAGTATTAGAAAACCATATTCGGGTTTCTTAATTGTTGAGAGACTTAAACCGCAGGTGGGCGAATTATAGGTGCAAAAGGAATACAGTATGAGAGAAGATGATCAATCATTAGCGGAGACTACCCATATAAGACTGAGGCACCAAATCTTTAATATTATCCGTTTAGAGTGTTTCATCTGCGTAAGCTCCGGGTAGAATGATGAGCTACTCAACCTCGCACCCCTTCAACAATTTTTTGGTCTCTTGAGTGCTACTTTTATCAATCATGAGGGTGTCATCAGAATTGCTAACTCTATCTTACAGTCTTGTTTGCAGTTGGTACCATTCTCTCAACAAAGCAACAATAGAAACACATCATCATCAACAAGCGGAGCGATATTAAAATCACGAATAAAGTTAAATTCATTCAATGTTTGCAAGCAACAAAAGGAGCAAAATTCTATATCAAAAGTAAAGACAAAACAAAATTAAAAAGAAAAAAATCCAAAAGATGTAAGTTTTTGAAGTTTATACGATATTAAGGCAATACAAGTTGTGAAGAATCAGGTGATAAAGTCATTTTCCGATGGTCATGTTAATTTCAGTTTCATTATTGTTGTACTTGTTATCTAATTAAACAAAAAATCATCATAATAATAATAAATAATTAAGCCATGGGCATTATACATCTGCCATCAGAATTTTATCCTCCAATGGTATTGCCCCTCTAGATGAGGGTACACTCCTTGATTTGTAACAAAAATATCCTTATGATCCACCATCACTTATTTCATCTGAGATCATTGAAGATTCTGCTATTAATGTCTTCAATGTTGTAGTTATGGATGCAATAAAAGCTTCCCTAAAGGAACCTCTTGTGGTAGAGATGGGTTGAGAGCTCAATATTTGTTGGATGCCTTATGTGGACCTGCTGCTGTTGTTGCAAATGATTTACTAGCATCTATCACTGGTGTTGTAAATCTACTCTTATCAGGCCAATGTCTACATGCCCTTAGTGAATATATTTGCACCTTTAAACCCTCTTTGGAAGCCTGGTGGTGGCATTAGACCCATTGCTGTGGGAACAATTTGGAGGAGATTAGTCTCAAAAATTGCCGCAAGTTCAGTATGTAAAGAGATGGTCACTTACTTGGGTGAACACCGATTTGGAGTTGGCATACCTTGTGGTGCTAAAGGTATTCTCCGTTCAACAAATAGATTCCTAGAGTCCCATGGAAATCAGAATAATGTATCTATGTTACTCATAGACTTTTCCAATGCTTTTAACCTAATATATAGAACAACAATGATCTGTGAAGTGAGGAATAAGTGCTCTGCTATTTCCAGTTGGGTTGAGTTCTTCTACTCCAAGCCATCTCGCCTATACTACAATGACCATCTTCTCTCTTCTGTTCAAGGTGTCCAGCAGGATGACCCTCTTGGTCCCTTGCATTTTTCCCTCACTCTACAACCCTTGATACTGAAGATTGCTAAACAATGTACACTGAACTTACATGCATGGTATTTGGATGGTGAGACTATAATTGGGGACATTTTAGAAGTCTCAAGGCAATTATACAATCTGATGGTATGAAATATGGCTTATAGGTTAACATAAATAAAAAATGGGCTTTTCTGGCCTAACACAGATCCTAGATGTGACATAGTAGGCATGTTTCCATCCAATATTGGGATACCTACTACAAGTGTGAAACTATTAGGTTGCTCTATGAGTTTGAATGACAACTTTTGCAGTAACATTATTGTTCAAAGAGTGAATAAAACAACACAACTTATGGATTCTATTTGAGAACTCCAAGACCCACAAAGTGAATTACTCATTTTTCGCAATTGCATATGCGTTTCCAGACTCTTTTTCACCATGCGAACCACCAGACCCACAACATTCAACAAGCACATCCGATTTTTGATCAACATCTACTTCAGTACCTAAGACAGATGATAACCAATGATGGTGCAGGTTTTGGACCTCTGCAGCAACGATTAGTCACTCTGCCAATCAAGTATGGTGGTCTTGGTATATACTCTATGTCAGATACAACTCAATATTGCTTCTTGGCCTCATATACTCAGACTCGATCTTTACAAGAGGCTATCCTGAAGACCAATTCTTTCTGATAGGTTCTAAAACACCTTAATTATAATTTATTGGTTATGCTTTCTTTGTTATTTTTCATATAAATTATGTATTTTACATTTTTTGAGTTTTTAGGAATTTTGGAGTCATATGAAACAAAAGAAAAAGAAATTATTCAAAAAGGGTAAAAGCGTCGTTTCATAAAAGAGTGATATTGGTAGTCAAGAAAAGGATTTTTGTAACCATACAAGAGTGGTCCATATTCAGCTAAGTAGTGGGTGCCATAATCTGGTGCAAGGTTATAACCTAGAAAACTAGGTCAAATGCCCTAAATCAGTTAAGTCTCTTTCCTCTTGGTTTTGGGTCATTCCTTCACCATTTCACGCCGGTATGAAAATCAGTCCGAGAGTATCGACAGAGAAATGATGGTTTTAGCTGGTTGTTGTGGCTGAAAATGGTTTCAAACAACAAAGATGGCTGAGTTCAGGCAAGAGATAGAGAATAAGAGTTCGAGAAGAGACATGGGTTCTGGCAGAGTTAGAAGATGGTTGTGATCTGTGAATCATCTGAGAACAAGAGGAGAGCATAGTTAGGGTTCGTGACTGAAGAATCAATGAAGAAGATCAAAGAAATGGAGTTTCAGAGTTTGTATAGCTTGAATTGAAGTTTCTGAGATGGATTTAAGACTGTGGTATAAGAATGGATTTGGGAGAGAACAAGATACTAAAGGATCTGAGATGGGGTTTCTTAGCTCGAGCAGTAAAATGGAAGCAGTTGAAGAGTTTCAATGGAGATTTGAGGTGCTAGTGAGGTTCTATAAGATGGGTTAGGTCGAGAGGTTGTTCAAGATTCAATTAGGGTTTGATTGCTAATGAATCTGTGAAAGAAAAACAAGAACAGGAAGAAAGGGGTTTTTGTTTGATTCGAAAGTGAATATGCAGATGAGAAGATGGGGTTCAATTGTGAGTTCAAGATGCTTTGTGAAATCTATGGTTTGTGATAGAGAATAAATCAGGTAGAGATGGTGGATCTGTGATGGAGCTCGAAATGAAATTGAAAATCGGTAATGGTTGTTGTTGAGAGAGTTTGTGATGCTGATCTGATTTGTTCACGACATCAAGATTGTCTTTGATTTGATCATGGCTACAAATCAGAAAGGATATGGTGGTGGTGCTGCTGGAGAAAACAATTCCTTAGATGGGGTTCGAATGTGCTGTGATTGAGATGGAAGAATGGGTATGAGTTTGATTTCAGGTTGAACTAGATCTGTTAGAAGATTATAGATGTGAGTTGATGCTGTGGTTGATTGAGGTTGGTATTCAGTCAAGAATTGAAGTTGTTGAGTTGCAAGGGACAAATGGTGTTTGCTGTAGAATGAGTGCAGATGTAGTCTTGTTGGTTGCTAATTAGATGGAATTGCATTAGTTGTTAGAGTTGAGAACAAGCTGAATGTGTAGTTGAATGTTAGGAATTGCAGGGAAGGAGCTCTAAATGGCCTGAAATGTGGCCAGGTATAGACCAGAAGCGGAGGAAACTCTGCCTGATTTTCCTTCATCCGAGTTGACTCAGCGATTCCCGATTCGGTCAATGAATAAGACAAGCCAGCCGAGCCAGACCAGCTGACTCGGTAAATGACTCCTTAACCCCTTGACTATCTGTTGACCTTTATATTTAACGGTTGACCCCGATGACTGGTGACAGTCACTTGAACTGTTTTCTGGCGACTTTTCCGGCCAATTTTCAAGACCTCCGACGATCAATTTTGGACATATGTTTTAGAAGTTTTATTCTTACTCATAGGATTAATGGGCTAATAGATGGACTTATTGGACTTGGATTATGACTTGGAGAGGAAGAATATGATCTAATTTTGGAAACTAGAAGAGCTATAAAAGGAAGAGTTTTCTACAACTTTTTTACACTTTTACAACTAATTTTTAGGAGTAAAGAGCAAAGGATATTATTCTCTTTCACACATCTAGAGTTTGCTTTGTTTCTCATCTTCTTTAACTCAATTAAATTTTGTGAACTTCATAGCTATGAGTAGCTAAATACATATTATTGGTTAAGGATTAAAGTTGATTTCTCAAACATGGTATTTGATTAATACATTAGTTTTGTCTCAATATTTGTCGTTTATGATTCATTGTTTATAACTTTTGCATGATTTGAACACTTCGTTAGTTGAGTCCGGAATCAATTTGACTTGTTTCATCTCTAAAGCTAAACTAGGGTTTTCAATACGAAAAGTTGACGAATTCTGATTCCAAGTAGTATAAGTGTGATTGTTGCTTGTAATGATACATCCTAGAAATCACATATGAATCATAACCTTTGTTAAATTGAATTAATACATTTTCCATGTTTAATTATATTGATTAACCTTATTTCACAAAACTTAATGCTCATGGGGAATTAAACTTGATTAGTGCTGCTTACACGTTGAGTTATTTTCTAGGTAGAATTCATACTCGCATCTTTTTAATGTGTTTGTGATGATTTTCGAAAATAAACGGGATACTCTTGCGATCAATGTATTCTAGGGTTTTTGACAATAAGATATTAAATACCAATTTTAATTATTGATAAAAATACATGATTGTGAATGATACAATCCTCTAACTAATATCTTCATCATTTTGATTACTTTCAACTATTTCCTTTATTTTCATTTTAGATTTTATTACTTTCATAAATTCTGAAAAATCCCCCCTTGTTACTTAAGAATTGAAATCGAATAATAACAATAGCCTCCTGTGGAATGAATCCTTCTTACTCTTATACTCAATCCATATTTATTAAAGTGAGAAAGTGAATATATTTTTGACGTGCTACGACACACATCATGAGATTTTTTATAGCCAAATACTTCGACAATGTCGCAAAAGAGATACCCAACCAATACAACCTTTCAGCTCGTGGTTGTACTGTTTGGTTATGTAACAAAATTAATCATGCTTAGGATTTCCTTATGGCTGCACCTATCAATGGGCTTAATCAATGCATAGGGCCTAGGCAGTTTAGCTCAGTGCTTTGTTATCGTTTAGGTATACCGTTTTTTGATGAAGGAAGTGTTTGTACAATTTGTAACAGAGAAATGGATGTTTCTGGAGATCATGTTCTACATTGTGCTAGCGATGTTGGACTCAAATTTCGCCATGATCTCGTCAGAGATGTACTAGCCGATATATGTTTTAAAGAAGGTGTTTCGACCAGAAAAGAAGTAGCTTTGGGGTTTCTTTCTGACAGAGATAACGCCTTATGACCTGCATATATTCTTGTTTATAACTGGGAAAATTGATGAGATATATGTTTCGATGTCACAGGGGTCTCTCCTTTCACTGGTAGCAGTCTTCGCACCTTTACACCTAGTCACGCTATTTCCAGGGTTGTCACTCGTAAACATAATAAATACCTAGATAAATGCTTAACTCATGGGTATGGTGATGTGTTTTAGAATAGTGGTAAAAAGTGTTCGATTCTCGAACTTGTGAAGGTAATGATTTTAGAAAATAATAAACTTAATCTAATTAAATAAAACAAAGCAAAATAAACTAGAGATGTTTTTAGAAAATGTGGAGAAAACCAGGAATCAGGATTCAGTTATTTCCCACAACTATGTGATTAATCATGTAATTCTTTTTAAATAAATTAAGCTCAGATATTGCCAAAATAGGTTTTTATGCAAACAAGCAGAGGTAAATCATAAGCATGGAACATCAATGGTCGTCAACCCAGCATGATCCATCAAACAAAAACACCACTACTGAATGAAAACCTTTTTTTCTATTTCGAAACTGTGCAATTTAATAGATAAAGAATTATAAATAAATCAAATAAAATAGACTTACCACATAAAATTGAGAGAAAAACCTCCTCCATCATCCCAGTAAAGAAACTTAGCTCATGGTGGAGAAAACTTGCTCAAAAGATCTTTTCATTGCAAAAAATTGCTTACAAGGAGAATATGATTGCACACAGTCGATTAGATACAGCTATAAGTGTTGCTGGAAACACTTCAGCCCGTAACAGAAAACAGTTCAAAAGAATACGCAACAAGAAACAGTTTTCTGTTGCGTTTTGAAATAAAGTTCGGTTTCTGTTTTAATGAACGACAGTTTTCTGGTGTAGCCTGCTTCGTGTTCTTCCTTGGCAGCAGCAGAGATTTTTGAGCTTCCTGTTTACGTGATTCTCCTGATTGTGAGCAATTCTAAGCTTCCCAATTCTTTTCTCCCTCAACCCAATTGATCATAACCTCTATTTATACTATCCCAATCCTTAAATCACTTTAAAAACTTCCTCAAATTCTTCTTTGATCACCGATTAGAATTTTCCAAAAAAACTTGATTTTCTTTCCTGATTTTGTTTCTTGATTGTTAAATGGGGAATCACTTTGATCTCTTTCTATTTATAGTTCTTTACCAACAATTTTAACTTCTTAGTTTAGGAAATTTCCAAAGAAGATGCAAGTTTCCAAATTTCAACCCAATTTCCTATTTCACGCTGCATGAAGAATAGAAATTCTTCTTCCCGCCCAAATTTTCAATTTGAATTTTGGGTGCATTAATCCTTGGGTGCCTTTATAAATAAATTGGGGTGCCTTAATCCAATGTGAAGGTGCCTTTAACAATTCTCCAAAAATACCTAAAAAGCAATAAAAACAATAATAAGTACAAAAATAAAATACCAACAATATATAAAATTGAGATTAAATCGGAAACAAAAATGTGTCTATCAAATACCCCCAAACTTATTATTTGCTAGTCCTCGAGCAAATCTAATCTAGAAAATAAAAATCCTAACTCACTTTCGCAGGAATCGCGACTACATTTAGCATATGTAATAAGCCTTTAAACCCCTAGGTGTCCCTAGTGGACGAGTTATAGTCTCGTGAGGGTTTACAAGAGGTATACCCACAAAACCTTTACTCCAGATTTTAGCGACTCGTGAAAAATTTAGGATAGACACTAAACAAACTATTTATTTGGCTTACTCAATTCTTCGGCTATAGGAATCATTACCCTATATGAATCCGATTACTGTACACGAATGTTAACTCAAGCATACTAAAATTCATATCTAAGACAACAGAGTTCTACTCAGACAGTTATCTAACCACCCATCACATAAAAAGACTTAGAAGATGAATGCAGACTGTAGAAAGTCGCAAATGATGTTGACCAAGGCGAACGATGTGTCCCATATCTGTCTGAAGGTCAGTACCGAGATGAAACCTAGTGTGTCGAGATACTCCCCATTTATTTTCAACGGTTACTACTAACTAAAATATTTACAAGTTCCCATGGATCCTGCGTTCCACGCTTGCTTAGGCGACGGAGACAAGGAGAACTTTCAAATACCAAATACTACTTTTTTCGATTTTTTTTTTTCTGACACCTAATACATGTGTGTTCCCATGGATCCTGCATTCCACGCTTGCTTAGGCGACGGAGACAGGGGGACCACACACATAACTCTAAAACACTAACGTATTATTCATGTGAAGCATGATCTCAACACACTAAATGTCATTCCAGCGCTAATTAACATGTCGATGCTAGGACCCACCAATACTCTCAGAGAAATACGAAATTGCAAATAATAAAACAGAACGTGATGTGGTGGTGACAACTATCATGTTATTTCTAACACCTGAACTCTGTCTCCTTTATGAATAGACCATCTAGCTGGGCACACCAATCCTTATAGAAAAATGGCTAAGTTTCCATCTACCTAGAGTGGTTAGTGTCACCCTGAATTGTTCATATGCTTCTAAATTCCAAATCTTATTAATCCTAAAAAGTCTCCCAATACCCCCAAACTTAAAATAAACAGTGTCTTCAATGTTTCTAAACACTGCACGAAAAGGAATTAGGGAAAGATATTACCGTGTCGCATGAGCATAAGTTACCTCCTTAAATCATATAACAATAATCGGAACAGCTGTGGATCATCTGAATCAAATAGTGTTATCCACAATAGAAGGAAACAGCAGCAAGCTACGAAGATAAACAATCTGAACACACTTTGATCCCTATTTAGGTAAACCACATCGACCAGAGGATTGGTTTTCGGCAACTGAACTTCTTTCTGAATAGGAGGATCAGTGGATCTAGCTCGACGATGATCTTGTACAATGGCAGACGTGCATATGTCAGGTCCCAAGCTAGGGACCTTCCTAAGAGTGGTATAGCACATGGAGAATGATAGTCACCCCCAAACTTAGAGTTTTCAGTGTCTCTAGATAAACTAATAACAATTTCCCTCATTTCCGGATCGTCAGATTCTCGAAAATAGTCAATTGCTTCTTCTAAATTACAATTTGGTGGTGCAGAACCTAACAAAGTGCTCACTTCATTAATAACACTATCATTATCGCCATCAATTATATAGTTGGCTAGGTATTTCTCTAATGGATCTTCTAATGGGTCGAGCCTACGCTGCATCTCCCTAGACGGTTTGGATTCCTCTTCTGAATGGATCTGGTGCATACAAACTGTTGGGCTAATTCCCTTAATATCTGCTATGGTCCATCCCAAAGCTTTCTTATTGTCCTGAAGCACGGTTACTAGCCTATTCTCTTGGTCACTATCCAAATCTGAAGCTACAATCACAGGTAAGGTCTCTGATGGGCCTAACTCATCAAACTCTAATCCAAAGTGGGCTAGACATTTTTCTAACGGGTCTTCTATCAAAGTGTTTGGTAATGACTCCTGAACTGGGGTCTGTATCATGTTGACGGTTTCTAAGGTGGGGTTATCTAGCTCAGGTGGTTGATTACTAATGTTGAAGATATTCAGCTCAATAGTCATGTTACCAAAAGACAAGTTCATAACACCGTTACGACAGTTAATGATCGCATTAGATGTTGCTAAGAACGGGCGACCTAGTATAACCGGTATATGATTCTCTGGATCAGGCACAGGTCTGGTATCAAGCACAACAAAGTCCACTGGATAAATAAATTTATCCACTTCAATCAAAACATCCTCTATGACACCACGAGGAATTTTCACAGACCTATCAGCTAACTGCAAAGTCATCTGAGTCGGTTTCAAATCGCCTAGTCCTAGCTGGAGGTACACATGGTACGGCAGTAAGTTCACACTGGCTCCTAAATCGAGTAAGGCTCTTTCTACCCGGTAGTTTCCTATTGTGCAAGCTATGGTTGGGGAACCTGGGTCTTTGTACTTAAGGGCCGTACTACTCTGTATAATTGAACTTACATGACTAGCTAGAAAAGCTTTCTTATGTACGCTAAGTTTTCGCTTTCGCATACACATGTCCTTAAGAAACTTGGAATAAGCAGGAATCTGCCTAATTGCATCTAATAATGGAAGGTTGATCGTGACTTTCTTTAAAACTTCCATTATTTCACTAAAATTGGATTCCTTCCTAGTAGGTGCTAACAACCTTGGGTATGGGGCTCTAGGCATGAAATCGGTTCTCTGAGGGGTTGCCTCATGCTCGTCAGAGACTTTATCAGTCTCTTCAACTATTAGGTCAGGATGAACTACAGTTTGTTCACTAACGGGCCTAGTTACCTTGTTATCCACTACCTTACCATTCCTGAGGGTCGTAATTGCATTCACGTGACTGGATGATTTCTCCCCAGTTGATATTTCATTGACTCCTCTAGGATTGGGTTCGGTTGACTAGGGAACTTACCAGGTTCTCGCTCTCTCAGAGCCGCAACAATGTCACTAACTGAGGTTTGTAAACTAGAAATAGCTCTTTCTATGCTCTGGAATCTCTGCTCATACTTATCGTCATTGCTGGGCTGAGTTGGACCAGCCGAATTCTTATAACTGAAGCCTGGAGGACCTTTAGCATTACTAAACTGACCTTGAGTCTGGCCTTTCGACCAGGAAAAGTTCGGGTGGTTTCTCCAGCCAGGGTTATAAGATTCCGAATACGGGTCGAACTTTCTATGGTTATCAAATCTAGTGTTATCATAAAGAGAAAAAGCCTGCTCTTCGAATTGGTTGGGCTCTGAACTACTAGCTTGATTCATTTCGACCAGTTCTAGCCTTCTATTTGGGCCTTTGGATCAAAAGATCCTTCTACCCTATTAACATTTCCTCTTCCTAGAAGAATTGTTCTTTTTGGCTCCTTAATGCTCTCCCACTGCTGGGTCTTTTCGGCGATGTCACGTAGAAGTTTCATCGCCTCAGCAGGAGTCTTACTGTCGAACCCTCCGGTTGACAAAGAGTCGACCAAGGTTATAGATGCGTAGTCCAAACCCTCATAGAGGATCTGAACTAGCCTTAACTCCTCTATTCCGTGGTCTGGGCATTGGGACAATAAGTCATTGAACCTTTCTATATACACATACAAAGACTCTCCCTCTAGCTGGGAAAACGTGCATATTTTCTGCCTAACAGACGAAATTTTGTTCCTAGGGAAGAATTTCTGAATAAAAGCTGAAGTAAGTTGGGCATAGGTTTCAATTGACTGAGGAGCCAAGAGGTATAGCCACGACTTGGCTTTGTCTCTTAGTGAAAAGGGAAATAGTCTGAGTTTAATAGACTCGTCATTCAAGTCTCTAATCCTGATTGTGCTACATATTTCCTCGAATTCCCTAATATGAAAATAGGGATTTTCGTTTTCTTTTCCTAAGAATAATGGAAACATCTGGATGATTCCGGGTTTCAGTTCGTAGCTCGCTTCAGTAGCGGCTAACTTGATGCAAGATGAACGTGAGGTCCGGGTCGGATTCAACAAATCCTTCAGAGATGTCATTGCTGACACGGTCTCGGGAGTGACTAGTTCACTCTCAGTTGGCTTCTCAAGGTTAAGGTGAACTACCAGTCTTCCACTAATTAACCTACCTTGAGGGTCTCTATCCCAAGTTCGCCTTAAGGGCGTTCTTGGCATACAAAAATTAAATCCTAACAAGCAATTAATCAAACACAATCGTGCCCTAACTCAACCAAATCAAACCTAAATCTAGCAAACAACAAGCATGATGGTTCCACTTAGATTAATTCTAGACCAGCTTCTATTCTTTCAAAAAGCAACTGGTTACAATTTTAGCAAACCTCTTAGAATGATCCGAATTAGATTAAGTCGAAGAGAAACAGGATAAGCTCTAAGGAGATTTGATAACCCTGTCTCTTTGGCACTTTTCCCTGGGTTACAAAGCGGCTCTAATCAACTTAAAATAATCTTCCAGAACTTCGAGTTAGGCTAATAAAGTAACCAGTGCAGTCCTTTTGAACGATTTTCCAATAAGCTCGATACCCTATAGGTCTCTTTCTAGTCAAGATTTTAGGCGTAGGTTCGCGTAGGTTTCGTTTTCCTAAGGCGGGCAAGAAGGAGACAGTGATGAAATCCGAAACCTTATCTTATATGGCCAGGCCTTGCCCTTACTATCCAAAAATTAAAGTCCGTATTCAGTCCTCAGCATATATGCATACAAAGGCGTCCAGAAAACCCACTAACAGGAGATTCGCGGGTTGGTCGAAGTTTACCTCCCGTACCAGACGGGTGATGAACCGTTGAAGTCGACTCGGGCCACTAATATCCTTTTCAATAGTGTGCAAACCCGAGGGGCTGAGACAATATCGTAATTATTGTCGTCCTTCCCTGCACACAGTTTGATATTTAAAACTACCCTTCCGTAGGGTTTAAAAACAATAAATGTCCAAAAATGTCCAAAAGAAAGTCCAAAAAGTGTCCGAAAATAAAAAAAAAATTAAAGAAATAATAAAAAACCCTAATACAATTTTTTAAACGAATTAAAACTAATTAAAATAAACTAAAAATCTAATTAAGAAAAATAAAATCTTCGATCTTGTTTTTCGTTCTTTAAGCTTTTCCCTTTAACTCCAAGTCTTTAGCTTTAATTCCAAAACTTTGGCTTACTCCCTTTCGATCCAAAATTCAACCTGTAGGAAAAAGAGAAATACCAAAAGAAACGTAAAATAGAACAAAGTAAAATAATAATAAAAAAATAAAAACCTAAAAATAAATCTAAAACCCTAACCCTAAAAACAAGTCCGCGTCGGCGGCGCCAAAAATTGATGTGTTTTAGAATAGTGGTAAAAAGTGTTCGATTCTCGAACTTGTGAACGTAATGATTTAAGAAAATAATAAACTTAATCTAATTAAATAAAACAAAGCAAAATAAACTAGAGATGTTTTTAGAAAATATGGAGAAAACCAGGAATCAGGATTCAGTTATTTCCCACAACTATGTGATTAATCATGTAATTCTTTTTAAATAAATTAAGCTCAGATATTGCCAAAATAAGTTTTTATGCAAACAAGCAGAGGTAAATCATAAGCATGGAACATCAATGGTCGTCAACCCAGCATGATCCATCAAACAAAAAAACCACTACTGAATGAAAACTTTTTTTTCTATTTCGAAACTATGCAATTTAATAGATAAAGAATTATAAATAAATCAAATAAAATAGACTTACCACATAAAATTGAGAGAAAAACCTCCTCCATCATCCCAGTAAAGAAACTTAGCTCATGGTGGAGAAAACTTGCTCAAAAGATCTTTTCATTGCTCAAAAAATTGCTTACAAGGAGAATATGATTGCACACAGTCGATTAGATATGGCTATAAGTGTTGCTGGAAACACTTCAGCCCGTAACAGAAAGCAGTTCAAAAGAATACGCAACAAGAAACAGTTTTCTGTTGCGTTTTGAAATAAAGTACGGTTTCTGTTTTAATGAACGACAGTTTTCTGGTGTAGCCTGCTTCGTGTTCTTCCTTGGCAGCAGCAGAGATTTTTGAGCTTCCTGTTTACGTGATTCTCCTGATTGTGAGCAATTCTAAGCTTCCCAATTCTTTTCTCCCTCAACCCAGTTGATCATAACCTCTATTTATACTATCCCAATCCTTAAATCACTTTAAAAACTTCCTCAAATTCTTCTTTGATCACCGATTAGAATTTTCCAAAAAAACTTGATTTTCTTTCCTGATTTTGATTCTTGATTGTTAAATGGGGAATCAATTTGATCTCTTTCTCTTTATAGTTCTTTACCAACAATTTTAACTTCTTAGTTTAGGAAATTTCCAAAGAAGATGCAAGTTTCCAAATTTCAACCCAATTTCCTATTTCACGCTGCATGAAGAATAGAAATTCTTCTTCCCGCCCAAATTTTTAATTTGAATTTTGGGTGCATTAATCCTTGGGTGCCTTTATAAATCAATTGGTTTGCCTTAATCCAATGTGAAGGTGCCTTTAACAATTCTCCAAAAATACCTAAAAAGCAATAAAAACCATAATAAGTACAAAAATAAAATACCAACAATATATAAAATTGAGATTAAATCGGACACAAAAATGTGTCTATCATATGGCTTTGGAATCCTTGCTTTCACCACTTTGGGATAACTTAGTGAAGACTTGATAATTTTTTTACAAAGGTTGAAGAACTACTTGGCTAGTCAAGACACCAATGTAAAAGTAAGTAGTTTCTTATTCCATAGACTTGGTATTGTTATTCAAAAAGGTGTTGGATCCCATCTTGTCGCTAGGCTTCCCACCAACTCCTTGTAAACTTTATTTGTTCTTCAATAAAGCCTTTATAATAATAATAATAATAATAATAATAATAAAAGTAATTATATTTCTTTAGAGTATATTTCTTTTTGTATTTATTCAATAAAACCGTGGAAAGAAGAAATTTGTAGGATGTTTCAAGCAACAAGAATTTGAGGAAAAGAGTTATAATTTGTCAAAGTTCTTCAAAGTTCAGAAGTTTATTATCAATAGTTAAAGCCGAAGACGAAGACATTTCTATTCGTTATGAGAGTGGTGCTGATTGTAGATCGGGTGAGAGGTAAGTAAGCATTCCCATCCTCACATATTGGTTTATTTCCTTTCTTAGAGATCATTAGAAATATATAAATAGAGAAAAGTTCTTTTTGTCCCACGTTTCTATGGGGCAACAAAATATACTTCGGAAGGTTTTTTCTTCCAACCATTCAATGTATTCAGGATTTCTATCTTCTTCCCTGCCTGCACACTCAAGATTTAAGCATGGGAATTATTATTTTTGATATCTCTAACTCCATGATAATATGCAGAAATTTTACATCTTATCTTGTTAAATCATGTGATTGTGAAGTATTTGAAAGTTGGAATTCTAGGTTTTGTGGGTATACCGCTTGTAAACCCTCACGAGACTATAACTCGTCCACTAGGGACACCTAGGTCTTTAAAGGCTTGTTAAACATGCTAAGTGTGACCGTATCCTCAACGAAAGGTAGTTGTTGTATTAAAGGTTAGTTTAGATTTTTAGTTTCCTCAAGGACTAGCAGAAGGAAAGTGTGGGGGAATTTGATAAGTGCATATTTTAAGTATCAGTACGCTTATTTGCTAGATTTTATGTGAATTATCTTGTATTATTATTACTTTTGTAGTTTATGTCTTTCGTTAGGTTATATCTTCGAAAGAAGTAGGAATGGAGCATTACAAGGGATGAATTTCCAAGAAAGCATTGGAAACATTCAACTCTAGGATTTCATAACTATGTTGTACAAAATTGAATTACGAAACTGACGACGAAAGAATGAAGTCATTCTGACCTCGTATGAAGAAGTTATGAGCAAAAGAGAACTGAGCGCGAAATGGTCATTTCAAGGGAACCCACTATTTGCACTCTGTCGTACGCTAAGGGAAGCTGAAGTTCACTTGTTAAATGCACATGCTCATTTGTTAAGGGTCGTCACCTTTTTAAATAGTGTTATCAACACCATCATTTCTGATCAGGTGACGACCCTTAAAAAATGAGCATGTGCATTTGAGCTGTTTAAATAGGTTGAGTTGTTCAGTTTGTTTTATGGAAATAATCAATGGAGATAGATTGTAAGGATCAAAAGGTTTGTTCGAATTGAATTAGGATCATAAAGAACCAAGCAAAAATGATTATAGAGTTTGGAGCATTCAAGAAAGGATAATGGTAATGGTGGTTGTAATTGATTATTATTGATCATGGCATTCAATAATGGTGACTGTTGAGTTTAATGGCAGCGGGAGGAGATCGAGTTAAATGTTGATGGTTGTTGTAGTTGTTTGAGATCGAGTTATTGGTGAGAATTGGCAGTTGAGAAGGATTTGTTACTCGTGAACTGGTGGTTCGCAGTTGTTGTGATGATGAGGCAGGGATGGTATTGAACTCGAA
The DNA here is from genome assembly GCA_023531435.1 of Papaver californicum. Classification (NCBI taxonomy): domain Eukaryota; kingdom Viridiplantae; phylum Streptophyta; class Magnoliopsida; order Ranunculales; family Papaveraceae; genus Papaver; species Papaver californicum. The sequence goes on along the minus strand of JAJJMC010022364.1, from coordinate 68,250 downwards.
GGGAAGAAAAAAAAGTATGAGGTACTGATGGAAGATGTGAGAAGTGATGGCTTGAGTTAGGTGAAGTAGATGTTGGCTCGGAGTTGGATGTGAGTATGCCAGGGATTAACATAATGTAAAGAAGATAAAGTTTTGTTGTTTCTAGGGAAGTTTCGAGTTAAGATAAGAAACACAGTTGGAAAAGGTTCGAGTGAGTAAAAGCAGAGAAGAATGGAGTTTGAGTAGATTCAAAGACTGGGTTTTACACAGAGGTATTAGTGATCGGTGGTACGTAATACCTAACGAGATTCCTATTTAGTTTAAAACTCTAAAAGAGGTGGTGACAAAACATCTATATAAAAAAGTTGTGAGTTCCACTTCATGGATATAACTTCATACACATAAAGAAAAAAACATAGATACCCTTTGTGGACAGAAAAGAAATAGGCATAAAAATTACGGAGGAGGCTGTGGTCTAATATGAAAATCTAGAGTAGCGCTGGAGCGTGGGATTATTATCTTTCCCACGTATTCGGTTTGATTTATTCTTTTATTTTTCGATAGATTTTAGTAAAACTATGTGTAGCTAACTACTTTTAATGGTTAAGGATGTATTTGGATTTCAAAAACATATTATTAAGATAATATATTAGTTTTGCTATTTTAATCAAATCATTATCGTTCTTGTTTTACCAATTATTATCGTATTGTATGATTGTGTGAGTGTCTGTTTAGGAGCTCTACTAAATAACCATGAATATATATCTATTGCTAGACTAGGGTTTTGAAATAAGAAATTGTGGATAAACCTTGTCATAAATAGCATATTGTGATTACCAATTGTATTCAAAACCTTTGTGTGATTGCATGTAGAAGCTTGACCTATGTTAAATAGATTACCCATAGTATATTTATTGCATTGATTAGCCTAATTCATAGAACTTAAATCTCTTGGAGGATTAAACTTGATAACACGTTGCATTAGGTTGTTCTTTGAGTAGTATTTATATATTCATCGTTATGGTATGTGATCACATGAGGAATTTACCGGAGTAAACTCTCGATAGAATACTATAGGGATCTTGATAATGAATGATTAAGTGACAACTCTAGTTATTAGTTAAATTGCATGACTTATGATTGATGATGAACCCTTAACCAGTACTCTCAACCTATTGATATTCTTTACACCTTCTTTGCTAGCTTAATTAGTTTAATTACTTTAGTCTTAAAACAACCCATACGTCTCCGAGAAACAAATTTGTTCTTATCATTGTACTCTAATCCATATTTGTGAAGTGAAAGAACTTGAAATATTTTTGCTTGGCTGACAACTGACTACTGATGCTTTGTCCACCATCTAGTCTATGTTTGGAAAAGGAAAATTGTCCTTTAGACATGCCTTGTTCAAGTCGCAAAAGTGGATGCAGATTCTGATGCCTTTGTTCTTCTTTGGGACGATCACAATATTCGCTATCCATTGGAGATACTTAACTAGTCTTATGACTCCTGATTCGTTCGTCTTTCTTATCTCTTTTTCATTTACCTCATAATATATGTTGGCTATCTTTCTGATCCTCAACTTGAAAGGTTTTTCCTTTGGTTCAATATCTAGCCGATGACACACCACTTCCGGACCTATACCTGGAATATCCTCTATATTCCACGTGAACACATCCTTGTATTCTTTAAGCAACTATTCTAACTTCTTTACTTCACCTTCTCTTAATTGCATCCCCACCTTGATCATTTTGGTGCCTCTTCGGTTCCCAAATTTACATCCCTCCTTCATTCTGGTGCTGGAAAATTAGAGATATGCTCGCAATGAGGAGTTGGGTTCTTTAATTGCTATGCTATCGTACTACCTTCGGATATTCCTTCGATACCGAGAGCATTTTGTTTCTCGGGTTCGACAAGATAAGATCTCCGCTCCTCCCCTCCCGCATTTTATGTTTCCATATATGACTTCGTTGCAAAACTTGGCTTCGGTTGGTTCTCCTTCAATCTCTGTGATTCCTTCTAGGTTAGAAATCGTAAACATTAGTGATAAGTTGAAGCTAATCCTTTAATCCCCATGTATCCATGGTCTCTCCGTGATATCACAATAAGGAGAAAAATCCTCTTTTGTCCTCGAGGCTAATCCGTTGAAGACATAAATGTTATATGTGGATGGATGAACAACGAATCTGAATAATTCATTCTCTTGAAAGTTTCATAGAAAAGTATGTCCACCGAGCTTCCCGTTTCTACCAATACTTTCCAATTTCCCACTTTTGCATCTTCAAGGTTATAACCAAAGTACCAATGTGACATTTCCCATTATCTGGGGCTTCGAACGCTGATAACATGATTGGTTGAGCCATCCAATTCTCCATAGGTGCCACTTTCGCTACGCTAAAAATTAATTTCCCTTGATGATCTTAGTTGTGTACTTGTCCCATGATGTTGATGTGGAAGTTCGCCTCTGTCATTTCCGAGTGAATGATGGAATTGTATCTTAAGACCTTAGTCCCCCTTTCTATCTCCACACGATAAACTTGATCCGGGTTGCCTCAATGGTTGATGGTGGTGTTGATGGTAACACCAGTACTCGTCTAGCTTCCCTTTTTGGATCATCTCATGTACGATTTTTTCCACATTCTCGTAAAATTTTCACTGGTATGACCATGAAATGTATGGAGCTACAAAATTTATTATCGTACCTCGAGGAGGGTAGCTCCACCCCTTGTTTTCTTGATAGATTATGTCTCTGCCAGCCATCGAATGTTCGAGTGCTCGTATTAATTATAGCATCTAGAGATGCTTTTAACTTCGGTATCGGTGGCAACCTTTTATCTTAGAATCTGTGTCAGTTATGCCTCCTTACCCCGAACCGATGATCAGCAAAGGGTCTTCTGTTTAACGGTGGTCCTCTCATCCTATGCCATCGTGATGCCTCGTGCCCGACCCATCCTTGACTTTGCTGGGGGTGGTTGTCAAGGATATAATGTATTCTGCTTACTTCGATACTACACATGTGGGACTTCTCCTACAACGTTTGTTCTTCATTGAATACTTTCTTTAATAGCTGATCTGCTCGTTTCTTTTTGGATTTCTTCTAATGCAATGTGTTCTCATGCACTTCCCTAAAATCTCTCAATGCTATGCTCTCTTTTTGTTTAAAATTTGCTATGTAGATCAAATTTGTCTTCCACAGAGCATTTCATGAACCCCATAAATTAAGTTCTTCTCTTCTTCTCTTCCCCCTATTTACTACAGAGTGACATCCATCGGTTGACTAAACTCTTGTACTCTCCTCCAGCGCAGCCCTGCATCTTGCGGCGTATCCCTGCACCTATCCTCTGTCGCATCCCTACACCTATCGTTCGGTGCATCTCTGCATCCTCTCCTCCGGTCCAGCCATGCATCCTATGTGCATGCTTGCACCTCTCCTTTAGCGCAGCCCTGCACCCCTCCTATAGCGCATCCCTGCACCTCTCCTCCGTTGCACCCCCTGCACCTCTCCTTTGGCGCACACTCTCTCGGCGCTGGCTTACTCTAGTACTTTAGTAATGGTAGTTTTTTGTGTCTTTTACTCCTTGGGTCCATGCCAAGCCTTCGTCTTACTCATGTGTGTCTCGACTCTGAGTTATCTTCTGAAGCCATGAGTCGTAATTTTTATATAAATCTCTCAGATGAGATGATCAAAAACACCACCCTTGCTAATTCATATTACTGAGTTCCCAACTTACTCAAATGGCTGCGGCTGGTATCACTGCTTAGAGCTCACCGCTCGCATCCTATTGCTTAGATCTGATCGCTCGCATCCCGTCATCAAAGCTCATTTCCAATGGCATGTCTATGATATCATTAGAGTTCCTCGCTTAAATAAACTATATGTGTTCTATATTGATCGCGTAGTCTTTTTTAAATACAAATAATATTTCCGCCATATCGAACTAGTCTCAAGTCGCATAACTTCCATTGATGAATTTCTTGAACTTGTCTAGAATGTGGATCAATGTCAATTTAGTGCTATATGTATATTTTGGGACTAGACGATGCCTGATCTTTGAAGATGCAACCCATCTTGATGCCATATTCTCAAGAACACAGCCTTCTTTTAATAACCGATCCTCGAGGAATCATCACATCTCAATGATCAAGCCCTAAGCAAGCGACCAATCTCAACAAATCATCCCTCGAGGATGTACCTGATGGCCAGTCCTCGAGGAAGCACATCAAACCATGGCGTCCAGTGTTGTATCATTCTAGCGGCAGCGTAAAGCTAGCGCTGCACGTTCCTATTGCTTAGGTCTCTACGCTGGCACTACACATTCCATAAACGCCAGCGCTGCCTTCCTTCATGGCGCTAGCCTATTGCTAGCGCCACACCTATCCTAAGCATGTTCTCAAGCAAGTCTGCCATGTTTGTTCTTTGAGAACTCTTACGTAATCTTGACTTCAAACACTTCCAAATTTACGCCATGTTACTTTTAAGCCAGTAGATGACTACTAAACTTACTATTTTACTAGACTTGTGATAAGTGCATAATTTACGTATTTTAAGTAATATTTTCTAACACTTATTTTCAAGATTTCATGTGAATTAGTTTGTATTATTATTACTTTTGTATTTTATATCTTTTGTTAGGTTACATCTTTAAAAGAAGTGAAAATCGAGTGTTTTAAAGGAAGAATTGCCAAGAACCTAGTGGTACTCATTCAAATCCAGTATTTCTACCCACCACGTCAAAGTGAACGAGAAAACAAAGACAATGACGAAAGAATGAAGTTATTCTGACTTCGTATGAGAAAGTTACGGGTGAAAAGAGAAGTTAGACTTGTCTAAACCTAAACCGAAACGGAAACCGAAACATGTCGGGCACATATTGGAACCGAGACTTGGAAGACTAACTGTATTGAAAGATAAACCGGAATACAAACAAGAGGAAGCAACGGTTGACGCAAACCATACACTTAAGGACTTAGCTTCTCACAAGATGGATACACAACAATGGTGTATTCAAACAACATCTACATTTGAGATCAAGCCAGGGTTGATCCATGAGATATGAAAGTTTTATAGAATGACTAGTGAAGATCCAAACAAACATCTAATGGATTTTCATAACATAGTCATGGCCATGCTACCAAAGTATACAGATGCAAATGGATTTATGTTACGAGTTTTTCCATTTTCCTTGATGGTCACTGATAAAGAATGGTTGTATTATTTACCCTCTGACAGTGTCATAACTTGGAATGGTTTGAAGAAACTCTTCTTAGAGAGATATTTTCCTGTATCAAAATCTCAGATCCGTAAAAAAAATTATGGTATTAAGCAGGGAGACATTGTACGAATGCTAGGAACATTACAAGAGATTGGTGGCTAGTTGTCCGCGTCATCATTACAAGTGATTTGTTGATTATCCAGTACTTCTATGAGGTACTTCAAGAAACTGACAGGAATCTTCTCGACGCTGCAGGTGGTGGTGCATTAGTGAATAATACTGTAGCTCAGGATAGAGAGTTAATTGAGAATATGGCAGCAAATTCTCAAGAATTATGAAGTCGTGGGTCAGAACCACTCGTTAGGAGAGTAAATGAAGTGAGCGAAGTGTCTGAACTTCGTTAGCAAATGGGTAACATGGCAGCAATAATGCAATAAATTGCAGCCGTGGTAGTATCATCATCTACCCAAGGTTATGAAGAAGGAAATGATCAAGTCAATGTTATTTTCCCAAATCAGCAGAGGAAACAGTATGATCCTTACTCTAATACATACAATCCAGGGTGGAGAGATCATCCCAACTTCAACTATGCAAACAAGCAAGGTGCGGTTCCAGGACTGGTTTTCAATCTCCCTAGTGGTTTTCAATAACAAGTACAACAACCACAACCAGTTCAGAACTCAAAATCATCATAGATGCTCTCCATGATGAAGAATATGACTTAAATGATGCAGAAAAATCAGAAGACAACTAATAATGCAATCAAAGAACTACAAACGCAAGTGGGCACTACGGAAACTGAGATTAATCTTCTGATAGCACAGAATAGTTGAAAACTCCCTTCTCAACCTCTTAATCCGATATATTCTGTCAACACTGTGACATTGAGAAGTGGTATACGAACTGTGCAACCATAAGATGATGAGAAGAGCAAAGACCGTAAGGGGCCGGTTTTTGAGATATAAATTACTGACTCTTCCCAAACCGTTGAGGTACCTAAAAAAAAATTCCAAACCTCCTGATTCAACTTATGTTCCTCCTATTACTTTTTCCTCGTAGGTTTGCTAACTCTAAAAAGACGGAACAAGATAAGGAGGTCTTAGATATTTTGAAGAATTTCATGTGAATATTCCACTCATAGATGCGAGTAAATAAGTCCCCAAATACGCAAGAATTCTGAAGGACTTGTGCACCAATAAACAAATATAGAACGATAATGAGGTAATGGGAGTGGGTGAGGATGCTTCGGCTATCTTTCAAAAGAAACTCCCACTCAGATGTAAACACCCCGGTATTGATATTCGTATTGTTATTGGTAACACAAAGTTTAATAAGACTACGCTTGATTTAGGAGCATCAGTAAATGTTATTCCTGCATCTATATATGAATCTCTTAATTTAGTTCCTTTGAAAGAAACTGGAATTATTCTATAATTAGATGACCGTTCTAATGTATGATCTAGAGGTATTAGTGAAGATATGTTTATACAGGTCAATCAACTAATCTTTATAGCGATGACAGATGGATCAACTGATTTGTATGTATCTTGCTATTAGGACGTCCATTCATGCGAACGACGAGAACAAAACTTGACGTCTTTAGTGGAACATTGACAACATGATTTGATGGAGAGATAATATGCTTTAACATTTATGAGGCGATGCGATATCCTAGTGATGTCCATTCTTGTTTTTCCATTGATGTTAATTATTGACTCTTTAGATCAACAGATGTTTGATTTGGGGAGTGGTGACCCATTAGAGAATATTATCACGAGGAGTGTGGGTTCTAAAGATATTACTGATTTAAGAACTGAGTTTAAATTATGGGACCAATTTGAGGAAGCTATTGAAGAATTCAATTCGTTGCAATAGATGCCACAAACTCATGATATTTCATTTATCTCTCTAACATGCACTAATAAAAAACTTTCGCCATCTATCTTGCAGGATCCTAAACTAGAACTTAAGCCTCTTCCTGACCACCTAAAATACATGTATTAGGGTGATAATGGGGAGTTTTCGGTAATAGTTTCGAATGAACTAACTGAATTGCAGGAACAAAGACTTTTTCGGGTGTTGAAGGAGTATAAGACGGCTATATGATGGACAATTGATGATATCAATGGAATAAGCCCTTCTACGTGCATGCATAAAATACTACTTTAGGAAGGAACAAAGCCTATAAGGGAAGATCAACGTCAGTTGAATCCTCCGATGATGGAAGTATTAAATAAAGAGATACTCAAGATTTTAGGCGTGAGAGTTATCTACCGTATTTCTGATAGCAAGTGGGTAAGCCCGGTACAAGTTGTACAAAGAAATCGGGCATTAGAGTGGTGCAGAATTATGAAAATGAACTTGTACCAACTCGTGTGCAAACCGGTTGGAGGGTTTGTATAGATTACATGAAACTTAATTCAACCACTAGAAAATATAACTTTCCTTTACCTTTTATGGATCAAATGTTGGAACGTTTGTATGAACACTCTTTCTACTGTTTTCTTAATGGTTATTCAGGTTACAATCAGATTTCTATAGCACCACAGGATCAAGAGAAAATAACTTTTAGTTGTCCGTTCGGAACATTTCCTTACAGAAGGATGCCTTTTGGTTTGTGTAAGCACCCGCCACCTTCCAAAGATGTATGTTGAGTATCTTTTCAGATTATGTTGAAAATATTATTGAAGTTTTTATGGATAATTTCAGTGTGTATGGTGACTCATTTGACTTTTTCTTGGATAACCTTACATTAATTCTTCAATGATGTGCTGAGACTAATCTTGTTTTAAATTTGGAAAAGTGTCATTTTATAGTAACTCATGGATTGTTTTAGGCCATATAATATCTTCAAAAAGGTTTGGAAGTTGATAAATCTAAGATAGATCTTGTTCGTGCTCTTACCCCTCCCACTAAAGTGAAGGAGATTCATTTTTTTCTTGGTCATGAAGGATTTTGTCGTAGGTTTATCAAGGATTTTTTCCAAGGTTGCATCACCGTTATGCCAATTATTGCAAAAAGAAATGGTTTTTAACTTTGATGAGAAGTGTTTGGCGGAATTCAATTGTTTGAAAGAACTTTTGATGACATCCCCTATCATTATACCACCGGATTGGAGCAAGCCTTTTGAGCTAATGTATGATTCCATTGACTATACGATCAGTGTAGTATTAGGCCAGCGTACTGGGAAGTTACCCCTTGTCATTTACTATGCTTCCATAACGTTGAATGATGCTCAACAGAATTACACGACCACAAAAAATAAGTTATTAGCAATCAATTTGCATTGGAGAAATTTTGTTCTTATTTACTTGGTACGAAAGTTGTTGTGTTTTCTGATCATGCAACAATTAGGTACTTACTTACAAAAAAGGAGGCGAAACCTAGGCTCATTCGATGGATACTACTCCTACAAGATTTTGATCTCGAAATTAAAGACAATAAAGGAATTGAGGACACTTTTATGGATCACTTGAGCCGTCTTACTGTAGACGAAGAAGCTATCTCGTTGCGTGAAAGCTTTCCAAATGAGCAATTATTCTCAATTGCAGTTTCAGTCCATGGTATGCTGATATTGTGAATTATTTATTGTCTAAACGAATCCCAAGAAATTTATCTCATGCTGAGAGAGACAGACTTAAAAAGATAGCGAATCAATATATTTGGGATGATCCATGTCTATGGAAACATTATTCAGACCAACTTTTACGAAGGTGCATACCCGATTCTGAATACAATTATATCTTGTCTTTCTGTCATTCATACGCTTGTGGGGGGCACTTTGGACCAAAGAGAACCACTTTGAAGGTACTTGAAAGTGGGTTCTATTGGCCCACTTTATTTAAAGATGTGTATGTATATTGTACAACTTGTGATAGGTGCCAAAGAACATGCAATCTAGGTGCTCGAAATCGAATTCCACAAGAGTTTATTCTCTTCGTTGAAATTTTTGATGTTTTGGGCATTGATTTTATGGGTCATTTTCTCAAACTTCTTTGAAAATTTTATATCTTACTCGTTGTTGATTATGTCGCGAAATGGGTGGAAACTAAAGACACTACTACTAATGATTCTAAAATGGTTACAAATTTTGTTAAAAAACATATTTTTTGCAAGGTTTGAAATCCAAGAGCCATAATCAGTGATGAGGGATCACACTTTTGAATAAAGTTCTTACAAAGCTTGTTGAAAAGTATAATGTATCTCACAAGATTACTACATCATATCATCCACAGACAAACGGGCAAGCAGAAGTCTTTAATCGAGAAGTAAATTTCATCATGGAGAAAACTGTGAATCCTTCAAGAAAGGATTGGAGTTTACGTCTTAACGATGCATTATGGGCATACAAAACCGCATACAAGACTCCTATTGGGATGTCTCCATATAGGCTTGTGTATGGTAAACCTTATCATCTCCCTCTTGAAATTGAGCATAAGACATTTTGGGCTATTCGACAATGCAACATGGAGATGGATGGGGATAGTAAACAAAGGAAACTTCAATTAAGTGAACTAGAAGAGATTCTTAATGATGCATATGAAAGTTCACGAATTTACAATGAGAAAACAAAGGTTTTTCATGATAGTAGGATTTCTAGAAAACAGTTTACTGCTGGACAAAAAGTTCTGTTGTTTAATTCTCGCCTTCATTTATTTCCTGGTAAACTGAAATCTCGTTGGATAGGACCCTTTGTTGTGCTTAACATTTTATCTCATGGTGCAGTTGGGATTCGTAGCTTATTAACAGGAAAGGAGATAAAAGAGAATGACATCGATTAAAGCTCTATTATGAACCATTTGAACCTGAGATAGTTGATATCAAATTAGTAGACGCACTCCCTCTAGAGGAGTAGCAGGCAAGAAGTCTACAGTCGAGATGACGACGTTAAACCAAGCGCTGAATGGGAAGAAACCCATTGGTTTTGTATTTATATCTTTATCTTTTTATTTTTAGTTTTTTTAATTGCCGTATCATATTATGAGTTTTCCATCTTGAATTTTACATTGGATGAGTCAATTTACATTGAGGACAATGTAAAGTTTAAGTGTAGGGGAGTGGTTAAGCATTTATATTCTTAATATTCTCTTTTGTAGGTAGAATTTTTTAAAATTTTGTATATTTGCATGAAAATTTACAACTTCTAGAGATTTTAGATTCACTTAGTACTTCTAGATAAGTCTCCATTCGGAGTTCTCACCGACATGATTGAACTTAGAAGTAATACAGAACGATATTCGGATTTCTTAGTTGTTGATAGGCAATAGCTGGCAAAAAAGGACTTAAACCGCCAGTAGAGAATACAATATTAGGGAGATGATCAATCATTAGTGGAGACTACCTATTACATCAAGCGAGGCACCAGTCCTTCAATTCTTTATAGCTGTCTAAAAATTATGCTTTAGAGTGTTTGTCATCATACACAAATTCCGGGTAAAATGATGAGCTACCCAACTTCACACCGATTTCGGTACTACTTTTTGATCTCTTGATTGCAATATCTTCAATCACGAGGGGGCCCTCAGAATTGTTGTAACTTACAATATCTCTTGTAATCTTGTTTGCAGTTAGCACCGTTCTCTCTTTCGACAATAACAGGTCCATAGAAACACCATTATCATCAACAAGCGAGCATCACAAACTTGAAGGAAAGTTGATGACGTTCAAGGTTTACAAGCAATGGTACAAGAAAGAGCAAATTTCATATTCAAGTGAAGTAACAAGACAAATAACATAAATATAGATACATGTTGAAAACTTATGTACAAGAGCGAAGGAAATCAAAAGATGAGAGTTAATGAAGTTTATGATATCGAGACAATATAATTTGTGAAGAATCAAGTGGTAAATTCCTTATCCCACATCCGTAGTAGTTTCTTTGTTTATTTTATTTTGCAGTTTGTATACGATTTATCTTATATTTCAAGAAAAAAATGAAAATTGAAAAAGAAACAAAAAAAATTGTTTAGTGTTTGTTTGTTTGTTTTTGTATTCAATCAATAAGGATGTGGAAAAGAAGAAATTTATAAAGAAGTTTCAAGCTTTTACAAGGAATTGACGAAAGGATTTACAATTGTCAAGGCTCTACGAAGTTCAAGAATTCATCATCAACAGTTGAAGACCGAAGACTGAAGACGTTTTTATTGGCTGCTGTGAGAGTGGTGCGAATTATAGATCGAGCGACAAGGTAAGTAAGCATTCCCATCCTCACATAGTGGTTGATTTCCTTTCTTATAGATCATCACCAATAAATATTCTTTCCGTCCCACGTTTCTATGGGATAACTACATATGATTCGGAAGGTTACTTTTCCTTCCCACCATTCAACATGTGCAGGATTTCTGTTTTCATTCTTGCCTGCACACAGAGAACCATAAAGTGTTTTTTTTAGTACAATTTTATAAAACCCTATTGGTGAGGCAGAAGTCGAGGCGGAATGCTTATTCGATCACTCCCGAGGCTGGCTTCTTTCATATGGTGGTTTTTTCCTAACTCAAGAGTTAAGCATGAGAATTTTCTTCTTTGACAGTTCTGGCTTCTTATTGTTAGTGTGCATAAACTTTATGTCTTCGTAGCTCTTTGGATGCATGTGTTCTGGAATTTTTAAAAGTTGGAATTTAAGTTTTGTGGATATACCTCTTGTAAACCCTCACGAGACTATAACTCGTCCACTAGGGAAACCTAGGCGTTAAGTGTAACTGTATCCTCAATGAAAGGGAGTTGTTGTATTTTAACTTAGTTTAGGTTAGTTTAGATTTATAGTTTTCCCAAGGACTAAAAAAAGGCAAGTGTGGGGGAATTTGATAAGTGCATAATTTACATATTTTAAGTACTATTTTATTACACTTATTTGCTAGATTTTATATGAATTAGTTTGTATTATTATTACTTTTGTATTTGATGTCTTTTGTTAGGTTACTTCTTTAAAAGAAGTGAAAATGAAGTGCTTTAAAGGAAGAATTTCCAAATAATCAGTGTTACTCATTTAAATCCAGAATTTCTACCCACCATGTCAAAGAGAATGAGAAAATGAAGCAAACGGCGAAAGAATGAAGTCATTCCGACTTCGTGTGAGAAAGTTACGGGCTACAAGATAAGTTAGACTTGTCAGTTTCACGGAACTGACAATTAAACGAGTCTTAACTGAAAATTGCTAAAGGCACCAGGGTACATTACTAAGGGATGCTAATATTTTGAATACACTTAAGAGCGCTATCATATTGGTTAGGGGCCACCTTCTTCTTCTTCTTTGCCTCGAACAGAAAACTTAGTTCGATCTCTGGTTATTTTTGGGTACGCTGGTTTCTTGAGATTGAATGGATTCATTGGTTTGTAGAAGATGTTTGAGGACATGGGTTGTAGATATTAACGACAGAGATAATGAGTTTACGATGCTTATTGGTGATATAGACGCCATTAATGGAGGTGATTGCTCGATTATGTGTTGACAAAGCTCGGCAATAGTGATTGTTGTGTTCAAGTTTAGGGCAGTGATTGGGTTCAGAGAGATGGTAGCAGTCGAAGGGAAGAAGAGTCATAGTGGATGTGATCAATCTGTGATGATGGTAGTGAGTTAGTCAAGCTGAGCTCTGATGTTGTTGCCATTCAGCAAGCGAGAAACTGATGGAGAAGACGACGGTAATCAATGGTGAAGCAAGTAAGCAGAGAGCAGTTAGAGATTTCTTGAATTATAGTAGTTTATGGTTTTTGTGGTTAATAAAAAGGGAATAATGGCGCTGCCATTATTGGCAATTAGTGGTGACGGATGATGATGTTTGCTGTGACTCAAGTTTTATGGTTGTGATGAATAATAATGATGGATCGAGGGAAGAGTATCAGTTGGAGTCAAGGTTCGAGCAATATATGGGGTTAATGATAATGATGAGTTGGTGGTTTTCGAAAACGATAAATGGCTCGAGTTTGGTTCGAGTGAAGTATGGAAGTGAGGTCAATTGAGGGACTAGCAGAGTCTCAAGTTTGAGTAAATACAAGGAAGCTAGTTTCAACCTGACTGTAGAACTTAAGTTAGAAGTTAAAAAACACAGGAGAACATACGTCTAGGTTTTACCTAGCCGTAGAATTGGAAGAAAAAAAGTAGGATTCAGGAAAACTTACAGTCGGTTTTACCTAGTCGTAGAATTTGAGAAGAAAATCACCGAGGAGGAGTTAAGCTTTTGCCTGTCAGTTCTCTAAAACTGACAGGCCAATTCAATTTTAAAAGTACTTGTACAATAAAAAAATCTCGGATTTTCTCCTCAGTAAAGTGGCCGCATAACTTGTTATCCATCATATTTTTTCAGGGGTATAATTGATAAGCTAACTAAACTATAACTTATCTAAAAAACCGTGCCTTATAATTTTATAAATTTTATCTCGTTGGAAAGCTTTTAAAAAGATCTACACAACGAGTACAAACAACAATACCAAATTTCGATTTTTAACGAAAAAATCGGAGGTGATTGCTTTTTTAGACAAATTTTTTGAAAATTGGATACATAACCATTATGCAGCCACCAAAAAGGATGCATAACACATTATGCATACACCACAAAAGATGCATAAAGAATTACACATCCATATTTTGGTTTATGCATTCATTAATTTGGTTATGCAACAACTAAAACGATGTATATACCTAGAAAATAACATTTTCAACAAAAAAAGGATGCATAGTGAATTACGCAGACACCATAAAGAATATATAATATATTATACAACGATATTCTAGTTCATGTATCCACTTGGAGGTGTAAATTGGACCGTGTTAGTACGTTAATGGCACAATACAGTACGTTAAAATTCGAGCACAACACAGAACAACACGTGATTTGGCACGACACGGCACAACACGTAATCTTAATGTGTTGTGCTGTGCTAAACTAATAATCACATTGGCACGGCACATCACCCGACACGGATAGGCACAACACAACATGTTAAGAAATCAAGTCATAACATGCATAAAACACTACACAAGACGGTACAATACATCACATTTCATGTATATTTCACTAAAGAGTCTTTATTCTTTCCCATATTTGACATTTTATATTCGTTATGTTGACTTCTTTCTACAACAATATATATAATATCTAAATATTTGAAAAATATTCTTATTTGGAAAACATAAAATAAGTGGGCTGGCACAGCATAACACCACACATCACGGTTATTTTTCTGGCACAACACAACACATCACATCGTCTAGCACGATACAACACAACACGTCTAAATCTCTGGCACATCATGTCACGCAACACGCTACGCACGTGACTTCATGGGATGTGTTGTGCTGTGCCGACACGTTTTACACCTCTACATCCACTAATTTGATTATGCAACCACTAAAACAATGTATATGTGTGGAAAATAACTTTCCAACAAAAAATGATGCATGAAAAATTATGCAACCATCAGAAAGGATGCATAACATATTATGCAATCATCTTTGTACTTGCATAACAGGTTATGCAATCATCTTTGTAGCTGCATAACAAGTTATTCAGCCTCTGTTTGATTGATTTCAGTGCTAATATTTTTTAATGCATAACGCGTTATGGAGTCATTTTCTCAACTGCAGAACAGGTTATGCAGACATTTTGTAGTTGCGTAACATAGTATGCATAAAATTTTGTAGTTAAATAACAAGTTATGCATCCATTTTTGGGTTGATTTCAGTTCTTACAAAAAAAGTTACTACATAATGCATTATGCAGCCATTTTTTCGGATGCATAACAGGTTATGCTACCATTTTTTTATTCAACGCTAACAAAAAAGTGGTTGCAAATGCGTTATGCAACCATTTTTCAACTGCATAATGCGTTATGCAGTCATTTTTTTAGCTGCATAACTAATTATGTGATAGACACATTTTTTTGTCTAAATTGTGCTCGATTATCAATTTTGATAGTGTTCGATTTTGTACTTACTATGGGTTTTTATGTCTTTGTAGGTATTTTCGAGAAATAAATATATTTGGAAAAATCGGATCAAAAAGTGATAAAGGCAACCAGGAAAATTACTGAAGACACCCAACAAAAATGATAAAGGCACCTACCAGATGGATTGGGGGCACCCCCATTTCAAATTCAAATTCCGGATTTGGCGGGAATTATTTCTTCACACGAGACAAATTATGGATTAGTTCTGAACCGAGTTTTAAGGTATTTTTAGGTGATTTCAAGTTACCAGAATGAAAAAAAATCTATACTAGTTTATACTCACGTTAGAATGAGGGTTTTACGCCGTGAAAATGGCTGGAGAATCAACACAGCTGCCGGAAACAGAGTTATTCTCTGTTTGGGATTTTCACGGGATTTAGAGTTGGTTTTGGATTTGTTTTTGAGTCCTTATCGGTTCACAAGAGCTATTAGGCTTTACTAATCCTATATAAAGCAAAGAGAAGCAAAGAAAATCTCATCTGAAGTCGGCCAAAAAAATCAGGAGAAAAAGAAAACTTACGCTGCAAACAGGAAGACGAAGTACAAACCACAGGAAGAAACCGTCATTTTCTCCGTCACCTTTTTCTTCATAATCAACAACGTCCAGAGTCTGTTCTTTCTCTTCTGTTTTATTTTCTTTCTTCAGCCACATAGAGAACACACTCTGTAACGCTTATAAGCATATCAGTTATCCTGTGTTACTTTTATTTCTTCATTGTAAACACTTTTTGAGCTATGAAAAACTATTTTGAGAGTGTTTCCAACATGATGAGCTAATCACCATCATTGGGGCGACGAAGGAAGCTATTCTTCCAATAATAAAGTGGTAATTCTTATTTTATTTATTTTTTGCAATTCTTTTACTGTTATTTGCTTTGAATTAAATTTGGAAAAAGTGGTTTTTATCAAGTGGTTGTGTTTTCTTTTGATGCGTCATGCTGAGTTTTAAACTTTTGATGTCTCATTTTTTTGATTTACAACTATTATTTTGAAAGTCTAACTTTGGCATTATTTTGAATAAATTGAATACATGAGTTGCAATATTTTTATCACTTGCAAAATTAGCTAATGGTGGAATCCTTAGTCCCAGTTTTTCCTACAAATTTGACATCAATTTTATTTTAATCTTTTTTATTTTTAGTATTAAAAATTAGGTTTAAAAATCAAATCTTTACAAGTCTGAGAATCGAATCTTTTATCACTATTTAAAAACTACATCAAATTTTGGCGCCAGACTTGTCTTTAGGTTTAGAGTTTTAGATTTATTTTTAGTTTTATATTTTTAGTATTATTTTTACTTTGTTCTATTTTACGTTTCTTTGGGTATTTATCTTTTTGCTATAGGTTTTGGATTTGGATTGAAAAGAAATAGAGGCAAAGACTTTGGTGATTAAAGACTTGGAGTTAAAGTTAAAGCTTAAAGAACGAAAAATAAGACAAAAAATTTATTTTTAATTAGATTTTATTTTTTAGATTTTATTTGTTTAAGAAATTGTATTAGGAAATTTTTATTATTTATGTAATTTTTCTTTTATTTTTGGACACTTTTTGGACTTTTTTTTGGACTTTGGACACTATTATTATTTTTAAACCCTACGGAAGGGTAATTTAAAAATAAACTGCAACAGGGAAGGACGACGATATTGTCTCGGCCCCTCGGGTTCGTACAGTGGCACAGGAGTTGGTGGCCCGAGTCGACTACAACCGATTCATCCCGCGTCTGTGATGTGATTTGGGATTACCCAATAAAATAACCGTAATCGCACGGCGTCTAACTAGTAGACAACGGCAAATACGGGTCGAACCCACAGAGAGCGGGGAAATACTGCAATTAATATCTCTAATAAACTAACCAAGAGGAATATTTTTTGTGATTTTTATATTAATAAATAAAATAATAAACTAACTAAACTAATAAAATGTGACCGAGTAGAGAGAGTCGGTAACCAGGGTTTTCAGTATCCACCACTATTTAATTCATGAATATTTAGAGTCGCAAATATCGCTGGGACGCCCTAAACATGATGCATCAAAAAGCCCTAGTCTCAAGCATACACCATAAAATTGCGCTAGCGAGAAAATTGTACGAAACTAATTAAAGGTCTACAAATAATACTTGGCTATTCTAAGTATACCCCATCACAAGATTTAATCTAAGCATGGAATATCAAATAAGTAGACAAAGATATTTTGTAGAATAACAACTGTATACCAGAAACATAGAACATCAAAACCATAGGCCAAGCATGCACCATAAACGACAATACAATTGTTTTAAGTCATGAATTTAATCTATTTAAATAGAATGGTCTGTATCAAATATTTAATTCAATTGATCTAAAACTGTAAGTGGTTTCAACATAGAACTCTAGTTACAAATTAATTTAGAATATGGAGAAGGGTTTCTCAAAACCCATAAAAATAAATAAAAGAGAAGAAAGAATTAACTCGTAGTCACCATCGTCACCCGGCAACAATCGTCTTCTTCTTTCGTATGTCTCTAGATCCCTGTACACAGCCGAAATTCGTCCTCTCCTGTACGCTTCCTCTAGGCAAAACTCCTGTAGACTATGTCTGTCTACGTGAGTGTGTTCGTCTGTCCGTCCCCCCACCCCTTTTTTTCTGTGGCCTCTCAAGACTATATATCCTCTACAAACCCCACACACTTTCCTTATATGATATGGTTTACTGCCTCCTTCCAAAATAAAGCTTTCGATCTCACCCATTCATTCATAACATCCATGGTGAAGACTTAAACCTTTTCCTAATTTAACTAGGTTTCTTCTTTCCCACGAGAAAATCTCGTGAATCCATTCTACTCATCGGACTCCTCAGCATACTCCACAACGTGACAGCCTTAAGCCAGCAGTCCATAGCCGATCACCATAGAAGAAACATCTCAGGCAAAGCACCTCAGCCCAGCAGCAACAGCCTAACTACTCGACAGCATCACCCTCATCACAGACTTCTCTCAAGTCTTCCCAACTACTCCACAAGGGACAGCAGCAGCACCAAACTGAGATCAACACCGACGCCATCATCACCACGCTCCACACATCTCATTCTTCTCGAGTTCAAACCATCTGTTCCAGCCAAGACTCCACTTCAAGCAGCATTCCAGCAGCTTAACCGAGCTTTTCCACCAACAACAACTTCAGCAACCACTTCCATCGAGTTCCAGCACCAACAGCATCCAACTTCCCAGCAGCAACACCGAGTTCTTCATGCTCTTCAACTGTCCACTCCTCTCATTCGCTAGCTAGCAACACAGCAACACCATCGAACTCCAACAGGAACTCCATCGTCACCCATTCTTCTTCACAGCTTCATCACCGGAACAGTCCTTCTTGTTCGTATTGTTGAAGAAGAAAGGTGGCCCTGATCGATTGTTGGAAACCACTGATAACATTCAAGTTATGGCAGACCTAAACCAATGGTCTGGTGCCTTAATCATTCTCCCATCAAAAACTGTTCAGCTGTCGGTTCCGTGGAACTGACAAGCTTAATTCATCTTTTCGCTCATAACTTTCTCGTAAGAAGTCGGAACGACCTCGTTCTTTCGCCGTTGGCTTCGTAATTCAATTATCTACAATATAGAAGGTAGAAATCCTGGAGTAGACTGAGTTACACTGGGTATTTTGCAATTCTTCTTTTATAGAGCTCCATTTCGCAGGTTTCCGGGATGTAACCTGATAAACCAAATAAACTTCGGAAGTGATAATATTACATAGTAATTCACACAAAATATAGCAAATAAGTGTAAGGAAGTAATACTTAAAATGTATGAATTATGCACTTATCAGTCTGGTATAGGAGGTAAGACTCGATCAACCCACGAATCCCCTGCAGGTGGGTTTACTGTATTCCTTCGTATGCATATATATTGAGGAACTGAATACGGAATTATTTTTCTAGTAAAGGCAAGAACTGGCCATACAAGATAAGGACTCGGATTTCATCACCATTTCCTTTTTTCCCCCTTTAGGAACACGTTACCAAACGCGAACCTAAGCTTAAAATTTTGACTAGAAAGAGACAGATAGGGTAACGAGCTTATAGGAAACTCGTTCAAAAGGACTGTATTGGTTACTTTGTTAGCCTAACTCGAAGTTCAGGAAGATTATTTTAAGTTGATTAGAGCCGCCTTGTAACTCAGGGAAAAGTTTCTAAAGAGACAGGGTTATCAAAGCTCCTTAGAGATTATCCTGTTTCTCTTCGACTTATTCTAATTTGGATCGTTCTAAGAGGTTTGCTAAAAATGTAACTAGTTGCCTTTCGAAAGAATAGAAGCTGGTCTAGAAACAATCTAAGTGGAGCCATCATACTTTTTGTTTGCTAGATTCAATAAGTTTGATTTGGTTAAGTCATCCTTGCTTGTGATTGTTTAGAATTCCCTTCCAATTAGGATTTCTTTTTTTAGTTTTTGTTAGTGTATGCCAAGACCGCTTGAAATCATCACTGAGCGAGCTTAGAAAAGAGACACTCTAGGTCGTTTGATTAGTGAAAAACCTAGTAGTTTTGTCCCTAGAAACGAGGACCTTGAAGACTCTTCTTTTGAGGGCCCTATTTTTGGAAATTTCAATCTTGAGAACTTGACACTGTGTGAAGAAGTTACTTGTAGTCCTTTGATAGCGCCAGCAATAGTAACTTTAAAAGCTTTGTTGAACCTGACTAGGATTTCTCATCCATCATGTATCAAGTTAGCTAAAACTGAAGCAAACTATGAGTTGAAACCTGGGACCATACAAATGCTCCCAATCTTCTTAGGGAAAGAAATGAAAACCCCTATTTCCATGTTAGGGATTTTGAGGAAATATGTAGTACCATTAGGATTAAGGACCTAGATGATGAATCATTGAAACTTAGACTGTTATTTTTTTCACTAAGAGAAAAAACCAAATCTTGGCTATATAGTTTGACTTCCGAGTCAATTGAAACCTATGAATAACTTACATCTGCCTTTTTCCAGAAGTTTTTCCCTAGGCACAAGACATCAACTATTAGGCAGCACATTTGCTCAACAAGAGGGAGAATCTTTATATAAGTATTTAGAAAGGTTCAATGACTTATTATCACAATGTTCTCATCATGGTTTATAAAAAGTAAGGCTAGTTCAGATCCTTTACGAGGGTTTAAATTATTCGACAACAACAATGGTTGAGTTTTTATGCACAGGTGGGTTTGAAAATAAAACTGTCGATGGTGCGATGACATTTTTGAATGAAATCGGCGAAAAAACCCAGCAGTGGGAAAACAGTAGGGAGCCCCAGAAAACAATTCTTCTAAGTAGAGGAAATATCAATATGGTAGAAGGATCTTTTGAATCAGATGCCAAAATAGTAGTTATATCTAAAAGGTTAGAAGCTTTAGAATTGAGTCAATCTAGTTGTGGAACTGAGACCAAGCCATTTTGGGAAGGACATACTGTAGAAGAGCAAGCCCATGCTCTTTATAATAACACTAGATTTGATAATCATCAGAAGTTTGACCCTTATTCAGAAACCTATAAACCTTGTTGGAGAAACCATCCTAACCTTTCTTGGTCTAAGGGCCAGATTCAAGGTCATTCTAGTAATTCTAAGGTTCCCCCAGGTTCTGGTTATACTAAGAATCCTTCAGGACCAGCACAATTTCAGAATCTGATAGATAAGACGATCATGAGTTTATCAGAGTCTGTCGCCTCATTAACTCAGAACAGTAAAGATTTCCAGCAGTTTGTCAACCAAAATTTACGAGAAAATCAAAAGATCATTTAGGCTAATAGTCAGGCTATTTCCAATTTAGAAACCCAGGTTGGTTAAATCGATGAGTCTTTGAGAGAAAGAAAAAAAGGCAAGTTCCCTAGTCAACCACACCCTAATCCTATAGGAGTTCATGAAGTATCTTCTGGTGAGAAATTATCAAATCATGTGAATGCAATCAGAACCATTAGAAATGGTAAAGTGGTAGAAACAAGGTAACCATTCCTGAAAATGAACATACTATATTCACCCTTCTGAGCCAGTAGTTGTTGAAACTGATAAAGTCTCTAAAGATCCCGATGTAGCTCCTCATAAGCCAGATTTTCTGCCCAGAGCCCCGTTCCCACAACTGTTAGCACCAACAAAGAAGTAATCCAACTTTAATGACATATTGGAGGTTTTTAAGCAAGTCGCGATCAACTTTCCATTATTAGATGCAATTAGGAAGATTCCTACTTATACCAAGTTCCTTAAGGATATGTGTACGCGAAAGCGAAAGCTTAGTGTACAAAAGAAAGCCTTTTTATCTAGTCATGTGAGTTCAATTATCCAGGACAATACAACTCCTAAATACAAAGACCCAGGTTCCCCGACCAATTCTTGCACAATAGGTAACTACCGTGCCGAGAAAGCGTTACTTGACATAGGAGCCAGTGTGAACTTACTACCATATCATGTGTACCTCCATCTAGGGCTTGGTGATTTGAAACCTACTCAGATAACCATGCAGTTAGATGATAGGTCTGTGAAAATTCCTCGTGGTGTCATAGAGGATTTTCTTATTGAGGTCGAAAAGTTTATTTATCTAGTAGATTTTGTTGTCCTTGATACCCAACCTGTCCCTGACCCTGAGAATCAAATACCTGTGATATTAGGTCGCTCGTTTTTAGCTACATCTAATGCGATCATTAACAGTCAGAATGGTATTATGAACTTATCTTTTGGTAATATGACTATTGAGCTGAATATTTTTAATATTAGTAAGAAACCACCTGAGTTAGATGACCCGTGCATTGAAGAGGTGAATATGATAGGAACATTAGTCAAGGAGTCATTACCAAATACTTTGTTAGAAGATCCATTATAGAAATGCCTATCCCACTTTAGGTTTGATTTCAATGACGATAATGTGATTAATGAGGTGAATTCTTTGTTTGATTCAGTCCCTTTGATAGACACAAGTAATGGATGGAAACCTAAGTTTGAACCACTACCATTTTCTAAGTTTACCTTAATTCCCCCTTTAGAAGAGCCTCCTAAGTTGGACCTTACACAACTACTAGGTACTCTGAAGTATGTGTATTTAGGCCCATCTGAGACTTTTCCTGTGATTGTAGCATCCGACTTGGATAGTAACCAGGAAAGTAGGATAGTGACTGTGCTTCAAGACAATAAGGAAGCTTTAGGGTGGACCATAGCATACATTAAGGGTATAAGTCCTACTGTTTGTATGCATAATATTCATTAAGAGGACGATACCAAACCGTCTAGGGAGATGCAACATCGACTTTACCCTAACATGAAAGAAGTAGTTCGAACTGAGGTACTTAAGTTGTTAGATGCGGGTATTATCTACCCTATCTCATATAATAAGTGGGTCAGCCCCGTTCAGGTTGTTCCCAAAAAATCAGGTATCACTGTAGTCCAGAATGATAACAATGAGTTAATCCCAACCCGAGTGACCACGGGGTGGCGTGTTTGTATTGACTATAGAAAAATGAATAAGTTCACAAGGAATGACCACTTTCCCCTTCCTTTCATCGACCAAATGCTTGAGAGATT
This sequence comes from Papaver californicum, assembly GCA_023531435.1. Taxonomy (NCBI): domain Eukaryota; kingdom Viridiplantae; phylum Streptophyta; class Magnoliopsida; order Ranunculales; family Papaveraceae; genus Papaver; species Papaver californicum. The sequence continues at coordinate 45,593 of JAJJMC010022364.1, read as the reverse complement.
AGCTGGATATAGCCACTATTGCTTGCTAAATGGTTTTTGTAGTTATAATCAGATTGTTGTTGCCCACAAGACCAAGAGAAAACTACTCTTACCTGTCCCTTTGTGTATAGACGCATGCCTTTTGGGTTGTGTAATACACCCGCTACTTTTCAGCGTTGTATGATGAGCATATTTTATGACATGGTAGAATGTTTTTTAGAGGTCTTTATGGATGATTATTTCAGTATTTGGGTCATCTTTTGATGATTGCTTGCATCATTTGACATCAGTGTTGACCAGATGTAAGGAAAATAATTCAGTGCTTAATTGGAAAAAATGTCATTTCATGGTTCGATCAGGAATTGTTTTAGGGCATATCGTATCTTCTAAGGGTATAGAGGTATACAAAGCCAAATTTGACATTATTAAGACTTTACAGGTCCCCAAAACTGTACGAGATGTTAGGTCATTCTTAGGGCATGCAGGTTTTTATCGTCGATTCATTGAGGATTTTAGCTTGATTTCTAGACCTCTTTGCAATCTGCTTGCAAAAGATGTTAAGTTTGTCTTTGATGATGCTTGTTTAGAGGCTTTTGAGAAGATTAAGACCTTACTCACTACCGCCCCCATAGTCCAGGCACCTAACTGGAACCTACCCTTTGAGATAATGTGTGATGCTTCAGATTATGCTATTGGTGTTGTGTTAGGTCAGCGAGAAAAAAAATTACTTAAAGTGATTTACTATGCTAGCAAAACCCTGAATGATGCCCAACTTAACTACACCACCACAGAGAAGGAACTGTTAGCCATTGTTTTTTCCTTAGACAAGTTTAGATCATATCTCTTAGGTTCTAAGGTTATAGTCTTTACCGATCATACTGCTTTGAAGTACCTTATGTGTAAGAAAGATACTAAACCTAGATTGATTAGATGGATCCTTTTGTTACAAGAATTCTCGCTAGAAATTAGAGAAAAAAAGGGTGCAGAAAATGTAGTAGCAAACCACTTGTCTAGACTTGTTTTGGATTCCCCTGATGATTCTCCTCATGTGAGGGATAACTTTCCTGATGAACAACTAATCATTGTTTCCCAATCACTTTGGTTTGCGAATATAGTGAATTATCTTGTTACTGGTCGAATGCCTCAACACTAGGGTAAACAAGATCGTTCTAGGTTTTTTGTTGATGTAGAGCATTTCTTTTGGGACGATCCTTACTTGTTTAAGTATTGTCCAGACCAGATTATTAGGAGATGTATACCTGAGAGTGACCAGTCTAGTATTATTTCCTTTTGTCATGATCATGCTTGTGGGGGTCATTTTAATGCTAAGAAGACTTCTGCTAAGATATTGCAGTGTGGATTCTACTGGTCGTCGTTGTTTAAAGACTCCCACAGTCATTGTGTTGCTTGTGAGGGATGCCAGAAGTTAGGAACCATTTCCCGTAGAAATATGATGCCTTTGAACCTTATTTTAGTCATCGAGGTCTTTGATGTATGGGATATTGATTTTATGGGTCATTTTCCTAATTCCTTTGGTTATTTTTACATCCTTGTCGCCTTAGACTATGTATCTAAGTGGGTAGAGGCGGTTTCGTGTAAAACAAACGACCACAAGGTTGTGATCCAGTTTTTGAATGATAACACGTTTGCACGTTTTGGTACACCGCGAGCTATAATTAGTGATGGAGGCTCACACTTTTGTAATCGACCGTTTAAGCTTTAAATGAAGAAATATGGTATTACCCATAAAGTAGCTACCCTATATAACCCACAGACTAGTGGTCAAGTACATGTTTATTCTAGAGAAAACAGTCAATCCTAATAGGAAAGACTGGTCGTTAAGTCTTACTGATGCCTTATGGGCTTACCGTACCGCGTTTAAGACTCCCATTGGAATGTCACCCTATCGTCTAGTTTTTGTCAAGGCCTGTCACTTTCCCATCGAGCAAGAACATAGAGCATATTGGGCTGTAAAGTAGTTAAATTTTCACTTGACAAGGAAGGAGCTCACAAGAAGCTCCAACTCAATGAGTTGGAAGAGATTCAGAAAGATGCATATGATAGTGCTAGGGAGTATAAGAACAAAATAAAACTTGTGCATGATAGAAATATTTTAAGAAATTCATTTTCTCCAGGTCAAAAAGTTCTTCTGTATGATCTCGTTTGCATCTATTCCCCGGGAAGTTACGCTCTCGGTAGACCGGTCCTTTTGTTGTTCGCATTATCTTTCCTCATGGTGCTATTGAGATTGAGACTCAAGATGGTAGAAATACTTTCAAGGTTAACGGTCAGAGATTGAAACTATTTTTAGAGACTTTTCCTACAGGTAACGTTGAGGAGGTCCCTCTGGAGGACCCTGTTTACCTTAATTGACCATCAAGGTTGTTTTTGTACATTAGTAGATTTTTGTAGGTTTTTAGGTTCTTATCTTTTTATTCTCCATAGAAGGATTGCTACGCTTCACCCAGGTACTATCTTTCTGACTTACCTCTTTATTCCTCTTTTTACTTATCTATTGGTACTGCTCTTTATTTTGAAATATTGAGGACACTGTTTGATTTAAGTTAGGGGGTAAGGGAGAAAAGTTTTAGTGCAATAATAAAAACTCCAAAATTTAGAAGCTTGTGAACAATTCATGATGGCACTAACCATTCTAGGTAGATGGAAATTTAGCTCTTTTTCTATAGTAATTGGTGTGCCCACTTAAATGGTCTATTCATAAAAAGACAGAGTTCAGGTGTTAGAAATAACATGATAGTTGTCACCATATATCGGAGTCTATCTCGACCATATCACCTTCTGTTTTTATTTTTGCAATTTTGTATTTCTCTAAGTGATTTGGTGGGGCACCAGTATCGAATTGTTATCGCCGCCAGGATGAAATAGAGTGTTGATCAAGCCCCATTTTTAATTCTTATTTTGAAAAAAAATAAAAAAAACAAAAAAAAATCGAGTATTGACACTTTGATAGCAATATGTGTGTGTTCTCCCTGTCTTCGTCACCTAAGCAAGCGTGGAACATATGATCCATGGGAACTATTATGTAAGATGCTGATAAGGACCATGCGCTTGGATTCAATTTTATCAAATCATGTTGTCACTACATTTATAAGTGTTTTATTTTTAATAAATCGATCGCTGGAACCCTTGTATATACCTGTTGAATCGATATTAGTATAATGATTAAGGCCAGTGGGAGAGTATCTCAATCCATTAGGATTCATCCTGGCACTGACCTTCAGACAGATATGGGAAACACCGTTCACCTTAGTCAACATGCGCAAACTTCATTTTGTCTATTTCCATATTCTAAATCTTTTCATGTGATTGAACTTTGATAGATTCTGAGTATCGTGGTTGAAAGAACTATCTAACTAGAGCTTTGTTTTCTTATATATGAATTTTAGTACGTTGAGTGCAAACTCGTGTACATCAATTGGACTCATATAAGGTAATGATTCCCATAGTCGAAGAATTTAGTATGCCAACTAAATAGTTTGTTTAGTGTTTACCCTCATTCGTTCATAAGTAACTAAAATTTGGAATAAAGGAGTTGTGGGTATACCTCTTGTAAACCCTCACGATACAAAACTCGTCCACTAGGGACACCTAGAGGTTTAAAGGCTTATTACATATGCCAAATTTAGTCGCGATTCCTACGAAAGTGAGTTAGGATTTTATTTTCTAGATTAGATTTGCTCGAGGACTAGCAAATGGCAAGTTTGGGGGTGTTTGATAGACACATTTTTGTGTCTAAATTGTGCTCGATTATCTATTTTGATAGTGTTCGATTTTGTACTTATTATGGGTTTTTATGTCTTTGTAGGTATTTTCGAGAAATAAATATTTGTGGAAAAATCGGCTCAAAAATTGATACAGGCAACAAGGAAAATTACTAAAGACACTCATCAAAAGTGATAAAGGCACCCACCAGATGGATTGGGGGCACCCTCTTTTTTATTTTCTTTCTTCATCCACACAGATAACACACTTTGTAACGCTTATAAGCGTATCAGTTCTCCTGTGTTACTTTTATTTCTTCATTGTAAACACTTTTTGAGCTCTGAAAAACTATTTTGAGAGTGTTTCCAACATGATGAGCTAATCACCATCACTGGGGCAACGGAGGAAGCTATTCTTCAAATAATAAAGTGGTAATTCTTATTTTATTTATTTTTTGCAATTCTTTTACTATTATTTTCTTTGAATTAAATTTGAAAAAAAATGGTTTTTATCAAGTGGTTGTGTTTTCTTTTGATGTGTCATGCTGAGTTTTAAACTTGTATGTCTCATACTTTTGATTTACAACTATTATTTTGAAAATCTAACTTTGGCATTATTTTGAATAAATTGAATACAGGAGTTGCAAGATTTTTATCACTTGAAAAATTGGCTAATGGTGGAATCCTTAGTCCCAGTTCTTCCCACAAATTTGAAATCAATTTTATTTTAATTTTCTTTATTTTTAGAATTAAAAATTAGGTTTAAAAATCAAATCTTTACAAGTCTGAGAATCGAATCTTTTATCACTATTTAAAAACTTCATCATTATGTGGCAGCTATTTTTTTGTTGATATCAGTGGTAACAAAAAAGTGGTTGCATAATGCATTACGTAGTCATTTTCTCGACTGTATAATAGATTATGCAACCATTTCTGCAGGTGCATAGCACATTATGCAGCCACTAGAAAAAATGCACATATGCCAACCCCGTGAACTTCAAATGCAAAGCCAACATGAGTTACCTGTCATTATAAAATAAAACAAAGAAGTTGTCAAGAAAAAACTTAACCAACTAAAGGTAAACATGAGACGAATGCCCTTATCTGTCTGGTGCTCCTACGTACGAAAAGATAATCAAACGGACCAATCAAGTTAACTGTAAACTTCGAATAAAATCACACGAATCAATGAGTTAATTCCTTGTTTTTAGTTTCCACGCAATCAGTGCTTTACATGAAAATGAATTTTTACATAGATTGCTAATATTCTTGAACATCCCCAAAATGCAGTAAGTGTATAAACTGCAAAATTCATTAAATTGAATGTAATTTGACAAATCCTAGAGAAACAATACTCCAAAGTATCTAAAAAAAACTTTATTAAATTGTTTCGGGACCATACAATTCAAACATTAACACTTGCACAACTTCCTAATATACCATCTATGGTTCAGTGATATTTCAAAGTGTCTAATATATCAAAGGCACCAAATAATGCAAAATAACATTCCCCTTATAATTTCTCTGCTTGATTTGTGTTTTTTATCATACATATTCATGATTCACCTGTTGGAGCTAAGAACATCGATGTTGAAACCCTAGAAAAACATATACATTTAGCGCAAAATAGCAAGATACTCATCACACCAGTACGCAATGAAATGCAGTGAGACCCAATCCACCATTTTCGTCCAAACCGTCCCCGCCTATATGGCGAAACAACTTATGTACCAAATTGGATGAGAAATTAAAATTTTACACTATAAATCCTTGTGACGACGCTTGTAAAAAAGGCTATGAGTGAGGAAATAGGAAGTTCCATGATAAATCAATATTGCGAAAAAGAAGCATCAAGTGGAATACCAATTGTTGCACCACGATCATACTCTACAGGTTCATGAGGAAGAGGTAAAACCTTTGAGTTGCGAGCAGGAAGAACAGTTCCTGGATACTAAAACCAATGTTAGAGTGTGAGATAAGCATAAAAGTATCAATCCAAACAAAACCTATTATCAAGGAAGCAACCCAAGCATACTTAAAATAGGTGATATACTAAAAAGTTGATTGCAAACTTAAATGCTAGCAGAAATGTGTAAGGATAAAGATTAACATCTCTTTCAGAGAATATATACATTCAACTAGTTATTAGTTTGTAAAACTTGGTCAACCACGAGGTATCAAGCAGGTACATTACACAATTGGGCGACTTGTTTTAGATACCACAAGTTGATTGGCCAGAAACTTGTTGCTCACCTTGTGACTACGCTTGTAAAACAATTTTTTTTACAACTGTTGTATTAATTAGTGATGTTTATTTGCATCCAACTACAAGGATTAAAAAAAAAAGCAAGAACTACTAGTAATTTCCTTCAACTGATTAGTATGTAGGTATAAGGTTGGTATATGCTAATGTTCCTATTCTTAAGCATACTGCAAGCTATATCCGCTTATTTTATTCCCCAACGTCGATCAACCTGCAGTTGTAAATTTTTCATTTTGATCAATAAACTTGTAGTTATTTAACTTCTTAATAAGTGTGTTTCCTTAACTTTACAAATGATTCTTACTTGTAACTTTTGGCAAGAATTTTACCTAAAGATTTGTAAGCAAAAGTTGAGGAAGGATGTGTTGGATAATTGTTGAAGAGAAAATACATACAATTGAGATAACATCCTAAAACAATATCAAATAACACACCAAAAACCAAAAAAAAAACAACATCAGAAAACAGAAAAATAGAAAAACAGAAAAACTAAAAATATCCAATTGAAATCCAAAATCAGCAGCATATATTGGAACGTGCTTTCGGAACCCTAAGAAAATCAACAAAAAAAGATATTTAAGAAACCTAAAAATTGAAATCAAATTCGAACGAAGAGAGAAAAGAAAAAGATGGGGAAAAAAATTGAAACAAAAAAAACGCAGAGAAACTTCAGTTGCATCCGCTGGTTTTGATCTAAGAATAAAATCCCCGCCAGTTGCTCTCTCATCCTCCCGATAAAAAATCAGTTGATTCTAGACTACAAACACAATTACATGCTCAATATATGAGAGGGTAATTTAGCCATTAATGAAAAACAAAAAATAGATTTTTTTAAAAAGGGCTTTTTAATGCATTTTTCATAATATTAGGGTGCGAGGGTGAATTTTTTGAGCCGTGGGTTTGTGGGTGAAAAAAGATGGAAAAAAGGGCCTGACTGTAGATTTCACTTTTGGTTAATATTTGGCAAGTCTCTTTGACATATTTCGACGGGGATTCCACGCACCAGCACTTTCACTTTTGGAACCCTATTTAAGAGATGATTTCACTTCTTTTAGGGATATTTTTTATCACAAGTTTTACACACAAGAAGAGAAAAGAAGGAACTTTGGAGTTGGATATTTTTGTACAACATAGGGTTTGATTTTATTTTGTTCTTATTATTTATTTTCATGTGTTTTAAGAAATCAATGATGAGCTAATATTATCTCATTGGTTAGAGATGTAGTCAAATGATATTTAGTATTTCTAGAGCATGTTTATTACTCAAAGTATGGATTTTTAGTATTCATAATTTCTTATTTATCGCTTAATGTTATTAGTATGTATAGATGGTGAGTTTTTGACAAGGGCTAAAATTATAAAATTGCCCTCTTCTAAGCAACGAGAATATAAAAGGATATATACGTATTTATGCACATATGTTTAGTTTTATAATAAAACATGGAATAATGTATCTCTACTTATATTCCGCAAGTGAATTAAGAATACAACTTCTATACCAACACTCTAAACTGGGCTCGCAGCCTCCTCAATACCCATAATATTTATGCCATATCGAACTAATCTCAAGTCGCATAAATTCCACGGTTGAATTCCTTGAACTTGACTCGAGCGCACATCGATGTTCCAATAACATCTATCAAATTTCGGAATAACAAATGCTTAAACCCCAAAAGATACTCTAGCTTAACGCTTCGATCGTAACGAACTTTTCTCAAATTGCTCTTCTAAGCTCAAATATGTTACTTTAGCACTTTGCTTAAAGATAAGCCACAAATTATGCGCCACCCCTCTTAGACGCGCCACAAACAAGGAGAAATTCCTTAAAAGACGTATTGCGCCTTTGATCTAGGATAAACCTAGCCTTTTCTCCCATTAGCGCCAGGCTAGCACCAGTTGTTTCGCTTAGCACCATATTGGCGCTAGTTCGCCACCATAACGCTAACCCTAGTGCTAAAAACGCTAACTCCTCTTAGCCAAGCATATATTAGCTTGGAGAATCCTCAAGCAAGCCTCCATGGTGCTAACATCTATACTAGTAACAACCATGGCATTGGGACATTAACCCTAGCACCAATAGCGCCAACTTTCTTGGCCTAGCACGGCCTTGGCTAGCGCATCCCCGAGTAACAAGCACCACGATCCTAGCGCGTCCATCAATGATGTTCCCCATGCTTGGCACGTCCCTTGGCCAATGCGTCACTGGTTCTAGCACATCCCTAGCGCAGCGTCCCAGATGATGTGTCCCTAGCGCAACGTCTCTAGCTGATACGCCCTTGGCCGTAGCGCCTCTATCTAGCGCGCCCCTAGCTTAGCGTCTCAAGCCTAGTACACATCTAGCCAGAGCGTCCCTAGTAAGAACGTTCAATGCGTCAATACTTAGCGACTATGTCTTGGCGCGTCCTTGGCCATATGCGCATTTGCCATTCTTATGAAATAGCGAATCAGGTTGTTTACCCTTACTTCAACAAAAGAAGCAGGACCGTAGTAAAAAAATATCATCAAAAACTTACAGCAGCTTGCCAAACAAGGGCTAGACCTTTTTTTTCTAATTTTTTTTTCTTCCTTCCCGCAAAAAAGAAAAAACATGCTACAACCTTAATGCTAACTATACTACCTAGTTAAAGTGCTAACTTCGAACGTCCTTGAAACTAGCTTTCTAACCCTAGCTTAATTTATATTTTCTAGAAGCTATGCATATTGTCCTTGCTCTTGATACGTTAACACATTAGCATTTTATACTAAAAGAGCTAGTATATTACTATTTGTGCTAAGTAGCTAGTGCTAATTTTACTAGCTACTTCCCTAAAAAATATGCCCTTCTTTTCGATACCGTTCTAATACCAAACCTTATATGATTTTCTAATAAGTCTTTTTGCTTAAGAAGCCCTCTATAATATTTGGCCTCAAATGCCTCTCAGACTTATGTTAAGTCACTTTTGAGCTAATGCTTAAATGTGTCATGTTACTCCTATGAAAGTACACGAACACTAAACTTACCAAACTCGACATTAATCAGTCTAATTATCAATTCAGTGAGTTGCGCAACTTGCCCCACTGACTTAGCAAGTCATATGACTTGACTTGACTTAATCAAATCAATAGTGGCTTATGACTCCACTATTTCCACGAGATATCAAATATAACACATGGGGGGGATTCTCATTGGGGTATTGGTCTGGCGGTCTATGACAGTCGTGCATTGTGGAAACGCATCCAAGAACAAGAAGGTAAAACGTAGTGGGACGATTACATAGTAGTTGAAAGGATGAGGAGTAGTGGTCAGACAGGTCTTCCCTACTTTCCATACACGACCCCACTACAATCTCCACAATCATCACTTATCCACCTCTTTCTAATTTCCACCACTTACGAGAAATCATTATGTCTCCTTCATACTATAAATAGATATTTCTTATTAGTCCGTTGTCAGCCAAGCAAAATTATTTCAAGTTCTTACTTCACAAATATATACTAGAGTATAGTAAGAAGAACAAGTTCGTTCCTCAGGGAGATATGGGTTGTTAACTATTTTTGATTACTTATTAAAAGGGGGGTTTTGGTTTATAATTTGAACTAAATTAAATTAATAAAAATAATTAAAATTGTAAATAATATGATGAGAATACTGGTAAAAGAGTTCATTTTCCGTCATCAGAGATGTCATCAATAACACTCAATTTTCAAATAAATTCTCAACATCAGTAACCCTAAAACATCCTATCGCAGGTCTACTCCAGCTAAAATCCTTTGCTCATCAAAGGCACAAGAGCCACTATATGAATCCTTTTCACCAGATAACTTGGCGCAAGAGCCACTCAAGTTTAACCCAATGAAAGTAATGGTATTTGTGAGTTGAGGTTATTCTAAGCAATCCGGTGCAAGAGCCACACGTATTTAACCTAGGTCCAACTTCTATACATAACAGCATGGCAACATCCTGTCGCTAGAAATTATGTTATGCTACTTGTAACAAGGGTCTTTCGACAATTTCGGATCTCAAACCCTAGTTTAGATATAGATATGAATATATGCTTATTTAGTAGCCCTACTAAACAAACAAATACTCAATCATACATGGCGTTATTAATAGTAGAACATGAACGATATCAAAAAGATTATTAAAATTAAGAATGAATAATTTTAATTAATAAACATGTCCTAAACTTCGGACTACATCTCTAACCAATAAAAAGAGCTCATCTACTCATAATGGAGTTAATAAAACTCAAAGTAAAAATGGTATAGAAAGCAAATTATTATCGTAAACTAGCTTTAGCTACTTCCGTTGATGTCGCAACACTTGAACTGTTGATGCATAAAGGGTGACTTAGCAACTAAAGATAAATAATAAATTTTTTCTCTTTTAGAAAATTTATCTAACAAAAGGTGAGCGTAACTTGTGTTGAGAGGAGATGCTTTGGTTTGTGTTGTCAGTATTATTTATAACCTTCAATTACTACAAATTCTAATCTGATAACTACCACAATAATTCTAGACCGACATAAACACTTAACCCTCTCAATCATCACCGTTAACTAACTAAATCCACATCTGAGATTGTTTCTATCGACTAACCTCTTGGATGAACACTTATCCAGTTCTGAATTCTTTCACAAGTTATCGAATTCGAGAACAACTAAAACTCCTTAGACGCCTTGAACAATATTTTACCTGAATTATTCTTCAATTATTTACAACTCTATTTCCCATCTTACTCGGACCTTTCCTATTATTCTCTCTTCTCTTCCATCTCGAGACTATCACAGCCACACTATTCTAAACTTGAATCAAATAGCATCACTAACTCAGACTTACACCATCGACTGCTATCTTCTCTCGAATGGAAGCACAACCAAACGATCCTCATTCGACTCAACAAAGAACTACCATAACCACCATCTCTCTCCATCGATCACAGGCTCGATAAAATTCCTCGTAGCTCAGCAATAAATCACCACAGGCTCAAACCCATTGTTCATCTATCCACAAAAATCATAAACCCATTTTCCATCGAACAATATCACATCGACTTCTCTCTTGAAAGACAACAACACCCATGACCATCACCAGGTTTGAGCTACCATCATTCCTTCTTCATCTCAGATCCTTCAATAGCAGTGGTAAACTCGAGTTTCTCTTCTACTTAGTTCAATCCTCATCTTCTAAACCCAGACCATATTCCCACTGTCAACAACACAGAGTCAGAACCAACTGCACAGCTCCACCATCAAGCTCAGAATCAGCCATCGACCATTGCTGTCATCACCATGATCATGATAAAACACAACAACATCAAGATGATCACTAATTTTATCACATCTCGATTAAACTGATTTGCACCAATCAACAAATAAGAACTCTTTCTTCACTTTGAATTAACAACCACCATTAATGGCAGCACCGAGCTCGGCCAGGAAGATCCCTAATTATCTTTTGAATAATGGATGCCCTGAGAAGAATGGCCAGTGCCTTTAATGTTATTTGAATTTCTGCTGCCCCTTAATATATGATGGATTTCCAATAGTAGTTGCCTTTTAAATGATCATTTTGCCCTTAGTTCTTGTTTTGTTTGTAACTTTCTCATATGAAGTCGGAATGAACCCATTCTTTCGCCGTTGTCTTCGAAATTCAATTATATGAGTTACAATGGGTCTTTGGAAATTCTTCCCTTGTAAATCTCAATTTTACTTCTTTTAGAGATGCAGCCTAACAAAAGACATAAACTACAAAATTAATAATAATACAAAGTAATTCACATAAAATCTAACAAATAAGCGTAAAAAATAATAATTAAGATATGTAAATTATGAAGTTATCACTCATCTATTCGTAACAAGAGGACAAGACAGAAGAAACAAAAACATACAAAATTAGCGATTCATCTCAAAGATAATCCTTTCTTCTTCACACGCTACTCATCACAATGATATTTCTCAACCTTCTTTGCTTCCCTACCCTAAGACCTAGCCAATCTTTTCCACCTTTGTGATCAAAGAAGGACATGAACAGCCATATATTTGGTTTAGGCTCGTCCTGTTCAAGCTTGATCTTTCGAACCTAGTTGAAAGTACAATTTTACCGTACATTTGCTTCCACCCTTATAGAATTGATCAAACTCTCAATTACAAAAGCCAATTTTCAGTTATTTAAGATGGTGGATCTTAGGTCTGGAGCAGTTACAACTCCAATAGTCGGTTCAGGTAGCACTGGTGGTGGTGATTCTTAAAACACCCTGTTATTACTGAACCTCCTCGTGCTAATACAACTACCAATACTACTATTACACCTCCTCTCGGTGACAAGACTGCTAAAACTGTCGAGAATACTCAAACTCCGTTCAACATAGATGATCTGATGAAAAGCCAGGAAGTCCTTGCCAGAACACAAATGGACATGGCACTACTCACAAGGAAGTAGGTTCTTGCCTAAAAACTTTGACGCAACGACTCTTACAAGAACAAATTCATCGCCTGACGGAGAAAACCAGGAGCAACCTCACAGAAACCACTGACACTGACACGTCAAAAACTCAAAGGAACGATGAAGTTCATATAATTCTTGATTGCCCACCACATAGGTACCAACAACCCGATTTTATCACCTATGAAGATCTGGAGAGACTCATACAATGTTATGACAAGGTACACTCATCCTTGATCCATCAAAACCAACCTCCTTACACGCCTGAAATTCAAAGATTCTTCTTCCAGGAGGTTACTCATCTCCTACTTTCTTATTGTACGATGGAACCAGAAATTCTCGTGAGCACGTCTTTCGATTACTCGAATCATTCGGGGGACATGAATATAATCATGTGCTATGTCTCAAAGAATTTCCAAAGTCCCTCACCGGAAGAGCCTACACGTGGTATAACAACATTTCTCCCAAAAACATCGCTAGTTGGGAAGACATGGTTAATGCCTTTTATTAGAAGTACTTCTTTTTCTCCGAGGAGATCACTCAATCAGACCTAGGAAAAATGTCCCAGAGAAATAATGAGCACCCCAATGAATATGTGAAGAGATTTAGGATTCAAGCATTGGATTATCACGATCCGAATGTGACAGAACATCAACTAGTGGAGCTCTGCATTAATGATATGATCCCTGTTTACCGTGCTCTTTTAGAAAAATTTACATTCTCAGAACTTCTCTAAGTTACATGAAACCTCGAAGCGATCTGCCACAACTATTCCCGCCCTCTTAGAGAGAACCAGGACGGAAAGAGAAGAAAACCGTGGAGACACACGTGGAAGTCGACGATTAGTCAACAAACAGTACAATATTCAACCATCAATTGGTGCTGTCAGTAACTAGGGACCCAAGATAAAAGCTCCATCTCAACCAAAGTCGCAGACAAAACATTCTCCTTCCAATCCTTCCTCAACATCAGTACCAACTCGAAGATTAACTCTTCCTCAGAGCACAGCCAAAGCTTCATAATAACAGTACAGCCGCAACAGGGACAAGATGTTAAGCCAAACATTATGTTCTCGGATTTCCCAATTTCAATGGAAGAAGTATTCGAACTACTCGAAGCATGGATAGAAGATGTTAGCATCCAGTTACCACCCATGCAACGACTTCCCATAACTCAGCAAATGACAAACCCTAAATACTGTCATTATCACCGATATGTCAATCACCTAACCAATGAGTGTAACAATCTAAAACGTATCTTTAAAGAAAAGATGAAATCAGGAGAATTGCTATTAGAAGCTCAAGGACTCCATAAAAAGCCCTTTCATGTTAGAAAATTCACTCTCTCCTAGAAGTTAATTAATCAGACGGTTTAATCTTTAATGGAAAGCATGTGTGAGCTTCTCTATCTCTCGAAAGGACAACGCGAAAATGTCTTTGTTTCCCTCAATCATGTCATGGCTAGCAAGCGCTTATTCTTCACATAGGATACCCACACTCAAGTGAATCCTCTCTTGGGGAACATGGTCGACACGAACGATGAGGAATGTAGCATAGCATAATTTTTAACAACTGGATGTTGCCTGGGATTATGTGTAGAACTATAACCTAAGTTGAAGTTGAGTGGGTCTTGCGCCAAATTGCTTAGATTATCCTAATTCATAATAAATAATGCTTTCAATAGGTTAAATTTCATTAGCTCTTGCGCCAGGTTATCTAGTGATAAGAATTCAAAATGTGGCTCTTGTTCCTTTGATGATAATAAGAATTTTACCGGAGTAATCCTGGATGGGATGCTTTAGGTATTTTGATACTAAGAGAGATTGAATGGTGATTGTGATTTGGTTGATAACATGCTTGATGACGAAAGATGAACTCTCTAACCAGTATTCTCATTCTATTTTTTACAATCTTAAAAAAAATTATGCTATTATTTTAGTTTGAATTTAATTGAAATCATCTTAAATCCCCTAGTTACTTAGGTAATCGAAATAATTTGAATTTGTCTTATTAATTGTGAAGTGAAAAGACTTGAATTAATTTTGCTTGGATGAGAACCGACCAACTTGACATTTATCACTCTACTTAACAGCTTAGTGAATTGAGCAACTTGCCTCACTAATTTAGAAGGTTATTGACCTGACTTAACTAATATAGTAGCAGTCCATGACTCCACTATTTTTCTACGAGACATCAAATACATCACATGGGGAGATTCTCATTGGGGTGCCGATCTGGCTGTCTATGGAAACATGCAATGTGGCAACACATCCACGACTAAAAGGTAATGAGTAGAGGGACGATTAGGAGCAGTTGAGAGGATAAGGAGTAGTGGTCATACATTCCTCCTGATTTACAGGACATGGCTCCACTACAATCTTCACGATTATCACTAAGAGGGCACAACTTCTTGCATCAATTCCCCTTACTATCGAGGAAGAACCTTACATAATTATTGATACTCTAATAGGTTGGCACTACAAGCTCGTAAACCGCGACACGCTAGAAGGAGTAGTGATTCATCGTAAGTGGCTCAAGCTTGTAAAGCCTGAGTGCTTCACTATTTTATTTCGAACATTTCCCTATTTTCGTGCAATATTTATATTTTCTCCAAAATGATTGCAATATTTCTGCATTCATAGTTAGGATTTTAAGTTTATCAATCAATTAAAATATCTTTATCCATTTCAAAAAATAAAATAAAATAGTCTATCTCTCTTCACAAATAACTTGTCAAAAACCTACCTACTCAAAATCTCAAAAGAAACAATGAATGTTCTTCATAAAATTATAAAATTAGAAAAAATATTTGAAAGCTGGCTCAGTCCCTAAAGAATACTCTTTTTCCATCCTTCCAAGATTCTCAACCACAAGCTCCAATTCCCAGGAAAGCCTTAAACCTCTTTTTTATCCTTGGTCACCATCTCCAGACTAACAAGTTCTCCTCTTCTTTATTCAGACCAGAGTTCTCGGCTTTATTCACATCCTCCTGCCACTCCTCTAAAATTATATCAGAAACTTCATTCTGAGGGAGTGAGATCATCTCATGTATGATGGGAAACAAACTCGATACATCTCGTTCTAAAGCCTTGTAGTTCCTGGAATTATCTACATAAAAGTGGCAAAACTTCTTTCATATCTTTGTATATAACTCGAAATATGTGGATGGAACATCAAATCCCCTAACACGCAAGTACCCAGGAAGAGTCCTGCTCGAGCCAAAGTCAACATTAATACCTACACCAGGATACTCAATGGAAGTTTTCATACACATCATATACATTAATTATAAAGTGTTATTCAATAGATTATCTGAGTTGGAACACTCACAAGATGTTTTACAAAAAATATCTTAGAAGAAATTTTCACTACCTCTTGGAAACTATGAAGCTGACAACAATTGGTGATGAATCTGGGTATGGTTCTTATATCGAAAGTTTCTCATTGGTGTCTAATACAACGTGATAAAAGGGTGCATCAATTGGAAAAGCGAGCTAAGAGTTATGGCAAAAACGGCTAGCTGAGTTGAGTTTGAAAACTGTCAGGATTTTCCTGGATACTTCCTGAGTTCTACTTTTCGGTCGTTTTGACGCCTCAAACAAGCTCAAAACCTGGATTTATTACTTCCATGAGTATAAAATTATTTTTTTAATAAGGATAGAGGGGTTAATCATCTAAAATTAAGGTCGTATGAAGAATTTATGGCATTTTCCCAGGCACTATACTTATGAAAATTTCTGACGACGAAAATATATGAACGCTTTGCAAGATTCAAGCATAGTCGTACTTATATGAGAAATGCAAGGAGTCTACATGGCTTATTACTATTATAAGGAGGGTAAAACTTACTTGAGGAGGATCCAAGTTAGCGAAAGATTTCAGCACCACTTCACCTTCATTTTTTACTTCATCATCAATAACGTCGGATTCAGACTCTTCATGAATTTCTTCTGTACGAGATATTTCTTCAAGCTCTTCCTTTATCGAAGTCAGCACAAGTACTTGTTCTCATATGCTACACCAAGACGTTAAAGTATATTATTATCTAAAAATATACAAGTATCGAGAATGACAAGTAGAGTACTTACGTTCTTGCGAGGACCAGTCTTACTTCCAGGAACAATTATCCTTGGTCCTTTCCTTACAGGCTGGGGTCTATTAGCAGCAAAATAAGCAGCATTCGCTCGAGGACGAACAATACGAACCTATCACAAAGAATGAAAGACAAGATTCATAATAGTCATGTTTCTAGAGTCAAGAAGCTAAAAAAAAAACCATTACCTTTTGAGCCGCGTCAATAATTAGCTTCCACTTGGCCTTAGACGAACTCTACAATTTGGGACCCGATATTTGTGTCTTTTGGAAAGGGTGCCACTCATCACCGGAGATCCCGCGAAGAATTCTTTGAAGTGACTCATTTCATCATTCCAGAAACGCGCATACATGGATAATATCCGAGTTTTCTTACCCCGACAATAAGAAAGGGATGCTTATTGCCTCATCAAGACAAATATCCAAATTCTTCTTCAATTCTCTAATGGACGAGGCTGCACTGTTACTACGAGGTACTTCTTGGACAAAACTCATCTGACGAGCCGCATGATCGATGTTGTAAAATTACACTGAATAACCTTATGAATGCAGATCAAGGATATAACCTTGAGTGGAGCTATGAATGCATTCTGTCCAGGAGAAAAGGCATTCACTTGCCACTTTGGACCTGACCAGAAAACCGTTTCAACCTCTCCAGCAAAATTAGTTGATGAAAGTATATGCCCGTGCTAAAAATACCAAGACCTGAAGTTCACCTCACTCTGGACGTCTATCAAATCAGCTAAATTTACAGAGGTAGTACTTCTCCTATGCCAGCGGCAGATCCTTGCATGTTCAACGACTCCCTGCAAATTCAGAGGCTTTGACAAATGCGCATAGTTTGGGAAGTGCTCCCATAACCATGCTTGTAGAAACGCAGTATGAATGCAAGAATCAATCTTCATGAACCTGTTAGAAGTTTTCATGTCACGAGCCAATTAATCTAAGTGAGAATACAAAGAACCAAAACACAATTTATTAAGAGGGGGACATTCACCACCAGTAAGCGCTAATGCCAGAGGAACAACCGAGAGCTTCAATTTTTCAATGGGAAAGTCCTCAAATACATCTCTAGACAACCAGAGTGTCAGAAACGCTACAATGGTGAAAGGGTCACTAATAGTGGGATCATCCGCATAAGTTTTACCATCCCACCAATGATCAATACATTTCACATCATGTGCACCATTTCGAACCCTACACTGTTATTTATTCTATTTTTCTCTCCAAAGCCGTGATCATCACTAATACAAAAATGGACTTATGTGACAGTTAAAAACTGTCACCAAAATATTTATGTGACAGTTTTGGAAAAATAATTTCACTGTCACCAAAGCCTCTGTTACGAAAGATCTTAAAAAACTGTTACGGAATCATGACTATAAGTACCAGTTTTTTCATAAACCTGTCGTTGTTTATAACGTACAATAATAGTTTCTAAATAAATCTGTCATTGGTAACTTAATTTATTTACTAAGGTGACAGTTTCTCCATAATCCTGTCATTGTTGATAACTTATGTAATATTTTCTATTAAAAATTGTCATCATTAACCCAATTTTTTAATAGCAAACGACTTACTGTGACATTTTTTACAAAGAAATGTCATGATAAACACTTTTAGTATGGGTTTCGTAAACAATACACATGAGAGGTACTAAGGTAGCAGTTTCTTCATGAAACTGTCATCGTAAAGCCTTGTCTACGACAGTTTTTTTCATATAATATCTCATATATAGTTGATTTGTTTCCCATTGGGTAGATGTTCAACATCATCACATATAGTACCAATACATGAAAAAATAATAAAGGAATATATTTTGGTTTAAGCAAAAAAATTTCTTCAGACACGCTTGTACAAATAGGTTTACAAAATGCTAATAATACATACGCAATTAGCATAGCTATTAAAGATTAAAAAAAAAAACTTCCAAACACTGTAACGTGAACTTCTCAAAATCAATCCCATAGCAACACTTGTTGAACAAGACAACAAACTGGAACTTGCAGACATGCATGAGTGAGGCTGGTCAGCACACAAGAAGAAGACTACACAGTTGACACGCATGAAAAATAAAGCAAAGGTTTGAGAATATTTGAACAGTTCAATATTTCCTTATTGAATGTATTCTACTTGAACTATCCAACTTCTTAATCTTTATACAACAAACCCAAGTTAACAATCCAAGCATATATTGGGATCATACTGGCGATAAATATAACATCTTACCTTAAGACACGATTGGAGGCAACGTCAATTACCACTTAGAAAAAAAATGTATGAATTAATGGCTATCAATCTATGCAGGTACTAAGACACACATCTCAGCATAATAAGTTTGTTGTTCACATACCAAACTTTTTTTTATGGACAGATTAGCTTTGATGTTTTCAACAACCAATCAAGCTGGAATTTCGTACCCTGGAATTAAAGGATAATCAATTTGGTAGCCATTAAATAGGAAACTCAAGCTTCCAAATATCTGCAGAATGTTTGAATCAATAACTAGACAATGAAGTTTATTCCATAGATTGGAAAAATGCAAGATAACTTCAAAAAGAAAAATGGGGAAGTGCGTACAAAATACCCTCATGCATCTCTCGACAATATCGATAAAATGTAGTTGTTCAAGCGTTTCACCAAGCTTAATCCCTTCTTGCAGCGCTCACGCACCTCCGTAAGAAGGCAATCATACAACTGCATGATACATCTGAATACACCCTCCTTCAACTGCAATGACGGAACATCTTCACCTATAACATAATTAACCAAAGAGTTGCACAAACAAAAAATTATACACTTCACGGCAGCATCGATACAGTAACAAAACAGAAGTCGCATATTCTAGGTATATATTGAATGCAATGTGAAGTCATTGATCCAACTACTTCTGGGTTCCTATGTAGTGTATGATGTGTCGTAAAACTGCTACCATTTTCGTCTAAAAGATGGTCATTACTAAATATTGTCCAACAATTACAAATATGAGACTGATCAGCGTAACAAATATAATAGATAGTGTTAATGAAGAAATCAGAAACCCAAAAAAAGAAATAACAAAACTTAATCAAACTACTTCTGCCTTAAAGTATGATTCACCATACAATTAGTATTCTGATAACTATAAGATTTCTATTAATCATTGTTTGGCATAACTACATCTGATATTCTACAAAAACCTTTATAAATATGAGATTGTAACCTAATAGATATTGTTGATGCCGAAAATCAGAAAACAGAAAAAAAAGAAACATACCCTGCTGATTCAACTAAAAAACTTCATAAACAAATTTGGAATCCTAATTCCTAAGGACTCTAACTATAAACCAATGCTTGCTTCATATATGTCTGATTTTTTTTTGTCTAATGCATTTTATCCAATAACACTATATAAACTACTAACAACATAAGGTTTAAACAGTATTATAGCCATAAGCTTCAACTACTTTTCTTAGTGTCATGGTTGCTATAAGGTTTCTCTAGTGCCATGGTTGCTATCCATTCGAGACTCATATATGTGACTAAGCTTCTCCATTATATCCCCTAGACGTACATCACGAGGTTCTATGTATACATATTCCTTTCTATCAAGCTTCCCGAATTGGTCGTCGTAGAACCCAGCACGGTAGTACGTTGCATCGGTGAAAGGGATATGACTGGATTCCTGTTCAAGGATCGATTCATAAATGCTAGTCAAGGAGGTATGACATTTTGCAAGCTGACCGAATTCCCTCCTGCTTTTATAAACAGGAATTATTAGCTCCAGAATACTCGCACAGAAATGATAGAGTTCGGCTTGAGAGAAAATCTTATTTGCAAGCTGTAGGTATTTCACAGCAGAGTCAACTGTGAGTTTAGATGCACCATAACCCTCTACTTCATCTGCAGAAGACTCTGCAGTTATCTCATTGCTGACCATAGGATAGATTTTTCGCAGTGCAACCACATGATCCCTAGTCCATACAACATCATTTCTTCCAACAAGAGCCTTCAATGAAACTTTATGTTAGATTACCTTTAAAAACTAATTACCCAAGACTGATTACATCATTTAACGCTTTTGTGAATATAAGCAAGAGTTATTGTCTTTCAAGTCAATTAAGTTTACTATGATCAGAAAACAGTCACACGAACAATTGGATCTCCTAATATGAAAATCTTATCGATCAACTAAACTAACCTGCATAATTACACCAGCAACTGCGACTGCACATTGTGAAGCTTCGGCCCAAGATTGTATTTCTTGATGTGCATCATATAAATGTAATAGGCACATTATATGAAGATCTGGAACAAGAGCATATGAAATTGCAAGTCTATAGAATGTTTCTGCTGCTGCATATCTATCCACGCTCACCACGGTAGCCTGGAAAACAAAAAATCATAGAGATTTATCTATTACAGAACATAATAGAGCTTAGTTTTTACGTTCTTGTTTCCAAAATGAAATTGTAGCTTTACTATTTGATGGAAACCAAGTGTAGAAAATACATGAGGTACATAAACTTACCGCGGGAGCATGTTCCAGGATCGCATCAAGGGCCTGAAGGAGACTATTGGACAAATATTTTACCTCTGACCATGACCACCTGTCCTCAGCCGAATTTTCGGGAACTGCTTTGAGAATACTCTCAACCAGCCCACACTCTCTCAATAAGTCAAGAATTCTATCCTCATCATCCATTTCCACTAAAGACTTCCTAAGACGCCGATCAATCAAGTTTCATTTTACTTACTTGTACTTCAGACATTAACTCAGACAAGGTAATTATCAACATTACTCTCAACCTTGTTGTATGCATAAAATAAAAGAAGGAACTCTGCAACAAACAAACTAAATTCAGAAGATATCACAATGATCTGCATAATCATGAGTAATCAGAAGTAAGAACCTCACCCTTATGAGTATTTGTAGCCCGATTACTGCTCTTTTTCTTATACTATCGTTACGAAAAACTACAAGCCTGAGAAGATGGAACGCAACTTGCTTTAAAAACTGATCGTTTTCCCTCTCCATCAATGTTTCTCCATGAAGAGTAAAGACATTATTGAATACAGGAACCAAAGCTTTCCAAAAAGCAAGAGACTGACTTTGTGAAAAGAAGCTAATAAATAATGAGATGACATAATCTAATTTCCCATAATCTGTAGATATACTCTGAGATGCTGCAGCTGTTGAAAATTTCTCGTCTACTTCTAAAACCTGGAGACTGACGGCAGTGCTCAAGTTTTCTTCCCAGAGTTCCTGAATGTTATGTGGATTAAACATCAGATTGGACCAAAAAGTAAAACGAAGAACTTTTCACAGATGAGAAAAAACCCACCAGCCTTTGCTTTAATATGGGGTGAAATGACTCTCTTAGTGCACGGGTTGATGTTTCAATCCTTGAAGACTGAGCCTGGGCAAGGGCTTCTCTCAATGAATATGGTTGGCTTGGGGAACTTATTTGAGGAATGACCCTCTGCTACAAGTACCCATTCTATGGCGTTATCTGGGACTGCATAGAAGACGTTCAGGATGAAATTTTTAGAAACCTAAAAAGAGTTGCACAATAAAAGGATATTTCCCTGGAATGATGTTGTAATCAAGAAGAAAGCCTAAACCAGAGCCCATACAGTTTCTATGACATAAATTTTAGAACTAGCTAACTTGTTGGACCCAAGAATGATTACAACTAAAGCAATTACCCCATCTAAATATTACAAAACGTTAAAACAAGAACTTAAGTTAATTTAGCTAGGAGGATACATCTAGAAATTGATGCAGAATCAAATATGGATATAAGTAGATATCCAAGTTCACTCTGGGTAACAAGAATGGAATTCCATATACATAAGGGGATCATAAGAAACAGATGCAAACTAGAGACAAAAGGATCATACTTTAACTTCTTGACGTGATGCCTCAGTCAAATAGTTGTTTATAGCAGGCGAAAGCCTATCAGAGTATTTGGGGGAGCCAGATCCCTCTCCATCCGGGCTGCGAGAACTACATCCCATAAGCATGCTATCAGCTGGTCTTGTGCTGCAAAATACATAAAATAAAATCAAATACATGAAATATCTTAGAAGAAGACCTAATACGGGAAATCTGGACAACAGACAGGTAAAATACACATGATATCAGGAACCACTATGCACCAATTTTAAAATACAAGCAAAATAAAATGAGACTGCAAAATAGTTTGTAACTGCTTAGATGATTCATTGAAATGAACATGCTTTTGTCACTGGATAGTCAAAACATTAGACCAAGAGGTAGGACATCTTTCTGAGTAAGATATATATATATATATATATATATATATATAGATTGTCAGCGACCATATACCCGATAACCACGCTTCTTTTGTCCAAATATACTTAAACAGCTACAGCCCTATTTATCGGATAACTCAAGAATCAAGAAACATTGAAATAGATGGATACAATTAATCCACGGGCACCAAAATAGTAGATGTAAGGACAATTACTGAGAAAGAGGAGTAGATGAGAGGACATATAACAGTAGATGAGTTGACATCTGCAATAATTACAATTCAAAATCCCAAGATACAATAAGTAACAACTTAAGGTAGGTTTGAACCTCAAAAAGAACAAGGCACTCCTCCAGGAGTTTTAAAAAACAGTTTGGTTCGAGCGATGCTTTGTTGCCAATCTTTGACAAGAGATGCATCATCTAGATTTCGTATAATTTGCATCACCACAATCAATAGTTCACGTTTTTCAATAACATTTAAGTTGTAAAAGACATGCATTTCATCCCACAAAAAATGAGGATCAAACAACTACATATAAAACTAATTGATGTATGCTAATCAGATTTAAATTTTCTAACATACTAACATCCATAAATTGAATAATCAAACAAAATAGTCATGAAAGTAAATGACAAGTTTTGTGAAAGTTTCAGAATTGATCCCTTGACGTATGAGATTAAGCTATGTGGCATGAATGTGGTAATCTTTATGAAAACAATCTTACAACTATATCAAGTAAAATACATAATGTAAAATAAAGTTCTATATATCAAGAGTCAGTAAGTATAAACTGAACTTATAAGTGTCCAACTGTTCAGTTGGTCAGACACTTGGTGGTTGTACCAAGAGGTCTGGGGTTTGAATCACACTTGCGTTGGGGTTGGGGGAACTTTTAGTTATTTAATTGACTAGCTACCTGGGGTTGAAGGTAGTATGCCTCCTTTTATACAAGAGGTTTAAAAAAGAAAAATAGAACCAACAACAAATTATGGGACAAATAACGTGTATATAGGACATCGAATCTATTTAATTTAAGCTTGTGATACTTAGGAACAGATCAAACGCATACCAATGTGAATTCTAATGTAGCTAATTTTACTTCCCAGGTAGGTGCCCTGCAAGTGATTTCCAGAATGAGTAATTCAGAATCCATACCAGCTTTGAGATGGGGATTGCAGAAGAAAACATGGTTAAATGAAAAATCCCAAACAGACACTATCCTTGCGTTTTTCAACTAAGGGTCCTCCTATACTGTATAAATATTTCAGAATCTTCCACCATCTCAATTCTGATGGTTTACAATGAATTATGAATATACCATTTAATTCTATTTTGATAATGGTATATATTTTGTCAGATTTTTCCAGAAGTTCAAATTCTGCAGTTGCATGACCAGGTAGTATGTACTTTTATGAATCTAAATTAAAGATACCTTGCAATTTTGCTTAGAGAAAATCTTAGCAATAAAGAGATAACAAAGTTATGAAAAGCTGAAACTAGGAAGTAATACTGATGCTTTATACCTGTCCAATAAGTGGAAAATATAGATGGGAAGTATATAATTTATCCTCGTGCTTTTGTTATCGAGCATCAAACTCGTGCTTACAAGTGAGCACAACCAAGATCCGAGCCGCCTACAGACATAAGAAATGGAAGTTATTGATACTAGACTTACTAGTCAATGAGAGAAACCATACGAGACAAAGCAAACTCAAGAACAAATGGAACAAGTAAAAGAAATGACAATAAATTTTCTCATTAGAGATTTGATAAATTATAAAAGCAACTCACTTTAGCTCGTTGACATATATCATCATGATCCCAGTCCTGTAGTAAAAATGATGCAAGATAGTTCCTGAAAGAATGAACAAAGTACTTTAATACAGAGAAGGTCCATAACCAGACGTTCCCCCACCATATCACCCGAGGAAACACGGAGACCATCAGAATATAAATACTCCATGTGTCAGACAAGAGAGGATATAAGAAGGTAACTAGATATAAAAGTACATGCATAATGTAGATACCGTATATATCTACTAGCAATTCTAAATTTACCTATCCCTATGGACATAAAACAACAGATTAATGTCATCCAGTACATATGTTAGAAAAATAGTAAGAGAACAAACTCAATACTACATACAGGCATGTATCTCAATCATTCCAAAGATAGATACAATTTTGTTCGGGGAAGAGATAAAGTAGATATAAAAAAACCAGTCTGTAGATCTCACCGCCCCAGGAGTATTCTGCTTTCCATATTCATAGACTTCACTTTCAACCTACACCCAGATCAGAGAACAAAAGTTAATCAAAAACCACAAACAGAATCGAAGGATGAGGAAAAATTGAAACATGGATTGATAATATGATAGAAATTAACGACCTTGTCCGTAACCATTGTAACTCTTCCCTTGAGTAAATTAAAAAATGCAGTAGGTTAAACTAAGGTAGCAATTCACCCAAAATAATTAAAAAAAATATTGAAAAGGCAAAACCCATATTCAGGATTGTGCACAAGAAGAAGAGGAAGATCCAAAATTAAATCGCGGGACAACATAGATCAGAGGAAGTGGTTAATTGCTAAAATCTCAAAATTTGATGACTGGAACCCCTAATTTGGTTTTTGATTTCCTTGACCAAACCCCATAATTTACTAAGAAATTGTTACCTATATAACCCCATCAATTCTATGGTGACAGCTCATTAATGAACTGTCATTGTTTTGATGTTTGAACTGTCATAAAAGACCAAATTTGTACTAGTGCATCTGCTTCTCTTCGGCAGAATTTTCGACAGGGAGAGTCCAAGAAATTGGGAGCTGCAACAAACTAACTAGATCCTCTAGAGTAATTATTAGTTCACCCTAGACGCATATAGAAGAATGAGTTGATTCACACCAACGTGAAGCAAAAGTAAAAACACCCTCAAATCCTTGAAGACCTGCAGATGATCAAACATTCTTATCGCATTAAGTAATCAAGCATCTCTAAACCTTAACCACTGAAGATTCATTCAACATTTTTCTACACCATCTTACCCACATTTTTATGGGAACTTGGTTTGTCTTGAACTCGACATAAGAAGATACATAATATCCTCTATGCAAACAAAGTCTTGGAACATCCTCAAGAGCAATACTCTGAGGAACATCATACTTCTCAGTGTTAGGAATAAAGTTGCTAATAAAACTAGAAGGTACGACGAGTTTTTCAGAAATATATTTTCGTACCTATCACGGATATAAGGTACGCTCTCAAGAAATACAGTATCATAAACTTATCCTCTATTTTGACTAGAGGATGTGCCAACATCATTATCATACTAAATAGTCATCTGCAATGCATTCAAGTTCTTTTTATATCAATAGAGGATTGAAACCCTAGTTTGTTGGCTTTCAAAAATATATGGTTCTAGTTGGAATATCACAAAATCAACAATAACTAGGGTTTGCAAGAAAATAATCCATAAAAAAAAACAGAGAAAGGAGGAAGACGCGCTTACCTTCGCTCCTAGATGGTGACGTTTTCCAACTGCTACCACCAACAACTTCTTTTTCCAAAAAACAGAATGAGAAAAAGAAAACCAAAATAAGGAAGTGACGTAAAAAAAAAAAAAAAGGGAGAGACATATATATATAGGCGTTAACTTGAAGAGTACTTGCTTAACTAGAAAACCTAGAAAAAGAGAAAGAAGCAGCGTGGCCACGCCCCCCCTCTTGTACACGGAAAATTTGGGACTCCCTGCAAGAAGAAAGGCGGCTACTATCACAATCCAAGTTTCGCGTTAAGGGGCGCATATCTCAAACATTCAAGAATCTAAGTTCACCTTCTTCTATTCTTCAAATTTAAATTATGTATATATAATCGTTATAAGCATACTGTCACCATCTAGTGCTTACTGTGCATTATTATTGTTCCTCATTAAGCATGGGAATTAATGTAGATGGTGAGTTTTTGACAAGGGATAGAATTGTAAAATTGCCCTCTGCAATTAAACTAGAATATAAAAGGATATGTGCGTATTTATACACATATGCTTAGTTCTATAATAAAACATGGAATACTGTATCTACGCTTATATTCCGCAAGCGAATTAAAAATACAACTTCTATACAAACACTCTAAACTGGGCTCGCAACCTCATCAATACTCACAATATTTATGACATACCGAACCAGTCTCAAGTCGTATAAATTCCACAACTGAATTCCTTGAACTTGTCTCGAGCGCGCATCGGTGTTCCGGTAACATCTTTCAAATTCAGGAATAGCTAATGCTTAATCCTCAAAATATACTTTAGCTTAACGCTTCGTTCGTAACGAACTCTTCTGAAATTGCTCTTCTGGGCTCAAATATGCTACTTTAGCACTTTGCTTAAAGATAGGCAATGAATTATGCGCCACTCCTCTTAGACGCGCCACAAACAAGGAGAAATTCCTTAAAGGACGCATTGTATCTCTAATCTAGGCCAACCCTATCCTTTTCTTCCATTAGCGCCCGGCTAGCACCAATTGGCTTAGCACCACATTGGAACTAGTTCGCCACCATAATGCTAAAAGCGCTAACTCCTCTTAGCCAAGCATATCTTTTCTTGGTGCGTCCTCAAGAAAGCCTCATGGTGTTAACATCTCAACTAATTACGACCATGGTATTGGCACCTTAACCCTAACGCCAAGAGCACCAAATTTCTTGGCCTAGCACGTCCTTGGATCGCATCCTCGAGTAACCAGTGCCACGAGCCTAGCGCGTCCATGGCTGATGCGTCCCATGCATCATTGGCTCTAGAACATCCCTAAAAGCTATGCATATTGGCCTTTCTCTTCAGATGTTAGCACATTAGCCTTTTATACTAAAAGAGCTAGTACACTACTATTTGTGTTAAGTAATCAGTACCAATTTTTCTAGCCACTTCCCTCAAAAATACACCCTTCTTTTCAATATTGGTCTAATACCAAACCTTATATGATTTTATAATAAGTTTTCTTGCTTAAGAATCCCCCTAAAATATTTGGCGTCAAGTGCCACTCAGACTTATGCTAAGTTACTTCTGAGCTAATACTTAGCCATTAAATGTGTCATGTTACTCTTACAAAAGTACATGGCCACTGAACTTACCAGAGCCGACACTAATCAATCTAATTATCAATCCAATGAGTTGCGCAACTTGCCCCACTGACTTAGCAAGTCATATGACTTGACTTGACTTAATCAAAAAAATAGTGGCTTATAACTCCATTATTTCCACGAGATATCAAATACAACATATGGGGGGATTCTCATTGGGGTATTGGTATAGCGGTCTACGACAATCGTACGTTATGGCAAAACATCCACGAGCAAGAAGGTAACAAGTAATGGGACGGTTACAGAATAGTTGAGAGGATGAAGAGTAGTGGTCAGACAGGTCTTCCCTACTTTCCGGACACGACCCTACTACAATCTCCACAATTATCACTTCTCCACCTCTCCCTAACTTCCACCACTTACGAGAAATCAGTTGTTTCCTTTGAACTATAAATAGATAGTTCTCATTTATTCGAAACAAGACGACAAAACAAAAAAAACAAAAACATACAAAATTAGAGATTCATCTCAGAGATAATCCTTTCTTCTTCACACACTACTCATCACACTAATATTTCTCAACCTTCTTTGCTTCCCTCCCCTAAGACTACCCAATGTTTTCCACCTTTGTGATAGAAATAGGATGTGAATGGTCATATCTTTGATTTAGGCTCATCCTATTCGAGCTTGATCTCTCGAACCTACTTAAAAGTACAATTTTACCGTACATTTGTTTTCACCCTATAAAAATATGATTAATTATTTGTTTGTTAAAGTGCGAATTAAATGAGCAAGTGTTCATATCTAGGGCTAGACTTGAGTTTGAGATCCGGAATTGTCGAAAAACTCTAGTCACAAGTAGCATATCATAATTTATAATGACGGGGTGTTGCCTGAGATTATGTGTAGAAGCGTAACCTAAGTTAAATTTGAGTGGCTCTTGCGCCAAATTTCTTAGATTAACCTAATTCATAGAGATAAATGCTTTCAATAGGTTAAATTTCAGTGGCTCTTACGCCAGGTTATCTGGTGAGAAGAATTCAAAGTGTGGCTCTTGCTATTTTGATTATAATAGGAATTTACCAGAATAAGCCTACAATGAGATGCTTTAGGGATTTTGATATTAAGAGAGATTGAATATTGATTTTGATTTGGTTGATAACATGTTTGATGACGGAAGATGAACTCTCTAACCAGTATTCTCATTCTATTGCTTACAATCTTAAATTGTTTTCTGCTATTATTTTAGTTTGAGTTTATTTGAAATCATCTTAAATCCCCCCAGTTACTTAAGTAATCGAAATAATTTGACAACTCATACCTCCCTGTGGATCGAACTTGTCTTATAACTACACTCTTATTTATAATTGTGAAGTAAAAAAACTTGAATTAATTTTGCTTGGATGACAACCAACCAACTTGACATTTATCAGTCTACTTAACTGCTTAGTGAATTGAGCAACTTGCCTCACTAATTTAGCAGGTTATTGACTTGACTTAACCAATATAGTAGCATTCCATGACTCCACTATTTTTCTACGAGACATCAAATACATCACATTGGGGGATTCTCATTAGGGTACTGGTCTGGCGGTCTACGACAACATGCGATATGGCAACACATCCACGACAAGAAGGTAATTAGTAGAGGGATGGTTAGGACCAGTTGAGAGGATGAGGAGTAGTGGTCATACAATCCTCCTGATTTACAGGACATGACTCCACTAAAATATTCACGATCATCACTTTTCCATCACTTTGTAACTTCCACAACTTACGATAAATCAGTATGTTCACGACAAGACTATAAAATAGATGGCTTCATTTATTCAAAACAAGAAATGAAATAACTAAGAACTTAACAAAGATTTATCCAAGAGATAATAGTTTACAATACTGCATTCAGTCTTGAACTACACACCATCACTTTCTCATCACACCGTGATTTCTCATCCTTCTTTGCTTCCTTCCCCTTAGATCAACCCATCATCTCCACCTTTGTGACCGAAGCAAGACGTGAACATCCATTTCTTGGTTTAGGATCGTCCTGTTCTATTTTAATCTCTCGAACCTACAGAAAGTACTCTTTTGCAGTATATTTGTTTTCACCCTAAAATACAATTTTAAATGTTAGCCATCCAAGTATAGCGTTTGCAACGCTTATAAAGTACTAGGCTAAGTATGGCCGTTCAAGTTTACTGTTTGCAAACCTAAATGTTTGACGTCCAAGTATTTGGCTAAGGTTGGGAGGAAAAGTTTGATGTTTGCATCTCTTATAGGCGTTGCAAACCTAAATGTAGCGACTCCTAACCTTAAAATTGGACTTTAATTCGTGCCATTCGCGTTCATTGCTCTATCAAAAATGGATCGACTTGGCCGACCAAGTTGGTCGGTCATGGAGAAAATTTTGGATGGCCAAGTATAGTAAATAATTTCCCTCCTTTTAATATGGCCTAAATTAGTTGTTTAGGCCCAAAAGAGTTAGGGTTTCTTTATTTTGATTGTTATTGGTTTTTTTAGTGCAGCCGGTCAAATGAGATGTGACTCTAAAGTTTGGCCAAGGTTAGATTTGGCTAACCAAAGCTATATTTATATGTTTAGCATAGTTTTTGGCTTGATATATGGGCACAGTTGTGGTGCTTTAGTCAAGTACACTTATTTGCAATTTGTTACGTACTTCTATACAAATTTATATAGGTTACTATAATTGGTCGATATCATTCAGTTGAGCATGAGAACTAACACATGGTAATTTTTGGGAATTAAAATGTGGAATATAACACCAAAGAACACTCATATTGCTCTACACTAGTAGACAATCCATCTAGGAGCTTGAGATTTGTTATGTAAAAATCGTAGAATATTTGGGATTATTGCACAAGCACCAACGCTATTCTAATAATTTTCTACATGGATGAATACTAATTCATTTAGTAAATTTAGTTATATATGTAATAGTCTTCTGAGTTCATACGGGTGAAACATTCATGCGATTATCTACATACAGAGAGAGAGGTGGGGATGAATACCTGTCATGTCTTGAAATTCTTTGCAAAATACTGAAGTTCAAAATTTCTAAGACCCCGATCGGAAATATACTTTTACGATTTTAGCTTTGGTAAAAACCCACCATATATACATATATCCACACGTGGTTGTGGGAGCACTTTACTATGTATGTTCTTCAAACCAAGACTACGTAATACCCGGATAAATCAACTCGGTATGCAAGAATATGTTGATGGAGTAAGAAAAACTTCACTACTATAAATCTTATTGACTTGTTGGATGATGAGAGTAAAGTGCATTTTCGACCTTGGAACTTAGTACCTGATCGGATAACTCAGCTTGACACCTTTTCTGACCTCCCTGATATTATCCTAAGGTTTGGTTCAAAGAGAGATAACAACTTCACCACCTATGTACAGGTGATATAATCCTAAAACACATCATTTGCATATCAATTACTTGTGTTTTTCTTAGTTATTTCTTTTATATTAGTGTATATTATGCTTGGTTATCATTTTGTAGGTATTTTGGATTCATGTGACATGAAACAAGGCAACACTTGGGAATCTAAGGTGTTGGTGGAGTAGAAGCATAACAAGAGAGTAAGGCTCAAATACGTCAAAACTACAATTTATTAGAGGAAGTCTCACCGTTACTGTAAATTACTTGGGGCAACCAGTCAAAACAACTTCATAATTATTAAGGCATCTAATGGTTTTGTTCGTGCTGGCCATTCTAACTTGAAAAAAATCGCGTTTAGGGCCACCTTCTTCAATTCGTCTCATATCTAGACAGAAAACTAGGCCGAACATTAACAATTAGTTCACGATCTAGTCCTTTCTCTCTCTATGCTAAGTTCTCTTCCAAAAGGACGCAGCCAACCCATGGTAAGGGTAGGCAGTTGCCTACCCTGCTAGGATGGCTTCCAAGCCTAATCTTTTTTATCTTATGAGCTCCAAAGCCTAT
Source organism: Papaver californicum (assembly GCA_023531435.1). Taxonomy (NCBI): domain Eukaryota; kingdom Viridiplantae; phylum Streptophyta; class Magnoliopsida; order Ranunculales; family Papaveraceae; genus Papaver; species Papaver californicum. The sequence continues at coordinate 13,811 of JAJJMC010022364.1, read as the reverse complement.
TTTAATATTTTTGCATACCCTAAAAATTTGACAATTTTTTTTGCCTACCCATAAATAAATTGGTAGATTAATTAAATACCCCTAGATTTGGACCCCTTTAAAATACCCCCACCACATTTTAAATATAACACTAACCTTTTAGAAAACTTATCCACTTAAAGATAGATTAATACCCTCTCTTGTATAATTTTTTTCCTAATTTATCACAATAACATCTTTCTTCATTTCAGAAAAAAAAATTCTTTCTCCACCACCAACGGCACTACACCACCGCAGTTCCACCACCACCACTCCACAACCACCGCCACCGGTCCACAATAACCTCCAATTCCACCACCACAATCTCCACCGCTGCCACTCCCACCACCACCATCGCCGCCGCCACCACTGCACAACAAGCGAAATTCATATAAATTTAAAAATTCACAAATAAGTTATTTTCAGATTATGATGTCAACAACCGAAGTTTACATTAGATTTTGGTGTCAATAATTGAAGTTAACATCATTCTAGTATCAAAAACCCAACTTGATGCCAAAATTGGAAATCAAAAATAAGTTAGGACTAGATTATGGTATCAACAACCCATGTTGATATAAAATTAAAAATTCAGAAATAAAATAGGTCCAGATTATGGTATCAACAACCAAAGTTGACACCAAAATATGGTGTCAACAACCCAAATTGATACCAAAATCTGGTGTCACCACCTCCGCCGCCGCCGCCATCACCAGCTCAAGCCAAGTTGATACCAAAATCTGGTGTCAACAACCAAAGTTGATACCAAAATTGAAAACTAAGAAATAAATTAGGTCCAAATGTTGATGGTGGATTTTGGTAAAGGGTAAAATAATCAATTTGGGTAATTTTTCAGACCAGGGGTAAAATAATATTACACAAGAAGGGGCAAAATGGTCATTTTATAATTATAGGTGAAAAGTTATATTCATCAAGTTTTGGACCAGGGGCAAAATAGTCATTTTACTAAAAAAACAAACAAAAAGGGCACAATGGTCATTCTGGGATTTTACACTATTTTCGAATAAATGTGCTACTAAATGCATCATAACATCTAAAGCTAGTGATGCATAAGCAATAACCATGGCACTAGGAAATACCGGCCTAAGCGAACCCTAGCCACATTCTCAACACTAATGAGTAGCACACACATGTGCCAAAAGGATAAGAAAAAGCCAAGAAGCCAACAAAGCACGCGTCAAACAGGCCCTAGCAGTGCTAACGCTAGCACCAGCAGCATTAGCGCCAAGCCTTGACGCTTACAGCGGCGCTAGCACCAACAGCATCAGCGTCAAGTCTTGACGCTTACCACCACGCTAGCACCAGCAGCATTAGCGTCAGGCCTTGACGCTTACCACAGCGCTAGCACCAGCAACATTAGCGTCAATCCTTGAGGTTTACCATGGCGCTAGCACCAGCAACATTAGCGTCAATCCTTGATGCTTACCACGGCGCTACCACCAGCAACATTATTGTCAAGCCTTGACGCCTAGCCACGGTGCTAGCCTTTACCCATTTCATCACTTGTGTCATCCTTGCCCCTTATTATTAGTGCCAATACTAGGCCATTAACATACTGTACTGACATGAACTCATCAATAACATTATCTTACAACAAATTAACTTGTTTTGAGTCCATGACTCCACTAAATCTACGAGAAATCCAAACAATTACATGGGGGGATTAAACATGGGGTTTTGGTCTGGTGGTTACAACATCATGGGTGTGATAACACCCCATGATAAGGAAGTTACAAAGAAATGGAAAGACTGAAGCAGTTAATGGAGTAATGGAGCAATGGTTTCCCGAAGATTCCAAGGCGATTATACCATTATCCCAACAACTTCCACTTCTCCATTTCTTCACTACCTCCACTACTTTCTCAAGCTCTGTTATTTTCTCAATAGTTTAGCCTCTTTGCACACAACTCCACACACAAACTCATCCAACTTTCTTTGCTTCCCTCCCCTAAGATCAACCCATTTCTCTCCTTTTGACTGAAGTAGGGCGAAACGACTATTACGAGGTTTAGGCTTGCCCTGTACGATTTTAATTTCCGAATCTCAAGAAAATACTTCTACAGTATATATTTTTTCCTAGAATCAATTTTTAGGTATTAACAATTGGCGACCACAGTGGGAGATCAATCTTTCGATCACAAATCCAATTCTTCAACCATCTGAAATCAATTATTTAATCATCTAAAAATGGTGTAACTTAGGTTGGGTTCGGTAAAAATCCCAATTCAAATTCAACAACTACTATTAACCCCGGCAATACCAGTGGCGGAACTCCAGAGATCATTCCTCAAAACACCACCGCTGAAAACACCAACACTCCTTTTCATACCATTAAAGGTGCCAAAGACAAGGAGCGGGCATCATCAACAATAGTTGAGTTGATGAATAGCCAAGAAACCTTGGACGAAAATCAAGTAGCCATGACTACTACCAGAAGGAAGTTCTTATCTTTCATACGACTTTAAAGGATCAGTTATCATTGGAACAACCTCTATCATAGGAACATTCTGTACAATAACATTACTCGGGGTTCCTTCTTCAAGAATCGCGTCAAGGGGAGCTTTCTCATGATTTTAAGTTGGAAAAGACACACCACCAGCGTCACGGCTCATGGTAATCTCCAATCCTTCTTCTACAAGTTCATCTCTCTGCTTTGGTTCATTTCCCTCCCTAAAAAAATGGAGACATTATAAAGATAATGAGTTAAAATGTCTCAAGCATGCGAAATTGTATCACAAACCATGAATTTCATAAAATATGCCCATTAGCAACCTAAAAATTCATTGAAAAGTGTTTTTTATCATGGCATATGGTTTATACTACCCTCTGGAAGAACTGAAACCGGCGCTAATTGGTAAGAAATTTTGGGGGTTATTTATACACCAAATGATTCATATGGATGTCTACTACAACATTCTAAAAGGGAACACCAATCGGAGGAGCGATCTAATAAGGAAAGACAAAACGGACAACTACATTCTCAATCATGCGCACTATAATGCATTCTCGGATATGCAACATTAGTTTAGTGATACATTCTCAATCATGCATTCTCGGGTATGCAGTGTTGGTTCAGTGATGCATTATCAATCATGCATCACGGCATAATAGTGCATTAGCACTATAATGCATTCTTGGATATGCAATATTGGTTAAGTGATGCATTCTCAATCATCAATCACGGCATAATAATGAATGCTCTTGGATACGCAACATTGGTTAAGTGATGCGTTCTTAATCATGCATCACGAAATAAAAGTGCATTAGCACTGTAACGCATTCTCGGATATGTAACATTGGTTCAGTGATGCATTATCAATCATGCATTACGGCATAATAGTGTTATAATGCATTCTTGGATATGCAACATTGGTTCGGTGATGCATTATCAATCATGCATCACGGCATAATAGTGCATTAGCACTATAATACTCTCGGATACGCAACATTGGTTAAGTATTGCATTCTCAATCATCAATCACGGCATAATAGTGTATGAGCACTATAATGCTCTTGGATACGTAAAATTGGTTAAGTGATGCATTCTTAATGACGCATCACGGAATAATAGTGCATTAGCACTATAACGCATTCTCTGATATGTAACATTGGTTCAGTGATGCATTATCAATCATGCATTACGGCATAATAGTGCTATAATGCATTCTTGGATATGCAACATTGGTTCGGTGATGCATTCTCAATCATGCATCACGGCATAATAGTGCATTAGCACTATAATACTCTCGGATACGCAATATTGGTTAAGTATTGTATTCTCAATCATCAATCACGGTATAATAGTGCATTAGCACTATAATGCTCTTGGATACGCAAATTGGTTAAGTGATGCATTCTTAATGACGCATCACAGAATAATAGTGCATTAGCACTATAACGCATTCTCGGATATGTAACATTGGTTCAGTGATGCATTATCAATCATGCATCACGGCATAATAGTGCATTAGCACTATAATGCATT